>CM059198.1:59548300-60148300 GCA_030323885.1 Branchipolynoe longqiensis | reverse complement strand
AGGTGAATATATATATATATATATATGAGTTGGTGGTGCCTGAGTGGGATGTAAATAGACATCGTGGTGCTGGCAGGTCTGGGTGTGATTGCACTCAGGGCCTGGCACTTCTGCTGGGGTAGGGGTCAATAGCCTCAAAAGGTCAAGGTTGGTGGTGGCCAAGGGGCCATACAGCTACTGGTGGTGGGCAGAGAACTGGTATCCATAGAGACCAGGAATGCTGGATTCGTATTGGTGAAACTAGGAATGCTAGATGCCCATTTGTGGAAGGAGGTGGTATGATACTCTACCAAGAACGCATGTAACTATATAAGAATAAACCAGAGGGCTGGACTCTCTCTCTTATACTTTAGTCTCTTCCTTTCTCTTTGTCTGTATTGTTTTCCTCAAAGGCTACGTGCACATCCACAGATCAGAGCATTAGATTCTACAAAACTGGTGACCACGACGAGTGGGTAGTTTCTACAAAACTGGTGACCACGACGGTTATTAACACACAGTCTTAAATTGACGGTAGAAACTTGCTGGTGGTGCGCCGTGTAGGTAGTGTTTTTTTCTTCTATTTTTTACTCTGTGAGGGTTTGAAACATCTAGGAATTTGAGTTGTCAACAACTTTTTCCGACAATTTTGGTAGGGCCACTAGACTTTATTTGACGGTATGTCTGACTGTGCCGTCATTGAAGCCTCGCATCGCCACCAAAATATTTGTTCATACGAGAATACTTTTGGCTTTTCTTTACCCTTCATAGTTATTTAGAAATTATGATGGGAACAAAGAACCATGAGGATATGACGCTTTAACAGCTTTCACTTTAAACCGCCAGGTGGCAGGACCTTACTATGTGTGTGCGTTCACTTTTATAAGCACTACCTCCATATATGATGCATATTGTAAATGAAAATAATGAATCGACATTATACCTCTTTTTGGGAGCATATTATAAGTCGATGCAATGGGAAAACATTCGTGACTATCTGAATTCCACAACAAAAATATGGATAGAATTTCGCTATGCTAGAAAATCAATGGCCAGAAAAAGAAATTGACTGTAGATTGCGAACTCAATGGCAACCACTATAAGGGCACCCCAAGTGTTGAGTGGGGTACACGGAATGAATGGCCCAAGGAAAGGGAATGTGTGACTGGAGAGTGTATAGATAGATGTGTGTGCCCACACTCTCCACGTCAGTCATTGAAAGCCCTGAATAGTGATTTGTGTGCTGGTTGTCTAGTGGTTGGGAGAGTGAGGGAGCGGGGGATTGAGGGAGGATAGGGTGGGGGGGGGAGTGGGGAGATGTGAGAGGTGGTACTAGGTAAATCTGGGGGGGGTGCTGGAGAATGGCGGTGGGGGAGCAATGGAAGTTGGTTGTCGGAGTTTTACGTCCTGGCAATATCTAAGGTCATATCAGGATCGGTATTGACTTGTGACAATGACTTGACCAGGATTCGAACCCAGGAACCCATGCGTTCGGATCCTCCGATCTCCTAAAGACCAACTTGTGGCAGTGGACACTCATGGAAACTTTTGATTGCTGCACTACTGGGATACCAGGCCGCCAGCACCATGACCTGATATCCCACTCAGTCACAATCATGTTCCTGACACTGAGCCAACCAGTCCTTGCCCTATCCTAATAATGACGAGCGCCTGGTCAATGGTTTGACTTGACCGGGAATTGAACTCCCGACCTTCCGCACGGGAGGCCTGCGCTCTGCCGATTCATCCATCAGGTCCGGTGATGGTGGAGGGTAGGTAGTAGTGGCATGGTAAGTGGGGGTGTGTGGTGGGACAATGCTTAGTAATGTGTAAAACCAACAAATGCTGTACTATGCAGGTACCCGTGCCAGAGTTGCGTGTCTCACTGGATTCTGGCTCGCAGTGTGGCTTCTGCACTGGAGAACATTCTTTACCTGCCAACACGAAAGGCAGACTTAACAACCGCTTCAGATCCACACCCCACTCTGCCTAGCATGTCACTGTGGAGGATAGCTAAGCCAATTGTAGTCCCAGCCCACGTCCCTCCGCATGTTTCACTCGAGGCTCTCAGTGGAAGGGCTCTAATTGTCCGTCATATTATTTACTTGCAGTACTTTACACACTAGAATCTTTATAGGAAATATAACCCTAACTTCTGTGTGTGGAGGCAAGAAAGCACTATGGATGATATTACTCAAGTAATCATCCATTTACTATATCTGCTTACTATATCTGCTTACTATATCTGCTTACTAGATATGCTTACTATATCAGTTCCAAGCAATAGTAACCCAACAGAAATTAAGTGCTCCTCCTGCTGTGCTGTCTGCAGATCATCCCCCTGCCACACCCCCTGCTCAGCTCTTTTATTCAGATGGAACGCATTCAAAATACAGGTACACGGTTGCTGGCAGTCTCCTCAGTCAGAGACAGCAATATGGCATTTTATTGGCTGCACTCCTCCAGTCAGTTGTGGGGCGAGGAAAGGGTGGGAGTGGGTGGACCCCCCACCACTCCCACCAGCTCCCTATCCCCTGCTGGGTAAGGAGGTGGGGGGCGGGGGGCATCCCACCAACCCCAAGTCAGATACAGATGTTTCCATCAAGTTCACACTTACATGGGAGTATCAACCCTATTTATCTTTACATAACACCAGTGGTCACCAGTCCCTTAGATTGGGACAACTCCAAAATAGTAGGAGTTTCTACATGCCTTACTTTGAGAATTACAGATTGCATCATCTTTAGTTCAGCAACCTGCCACCAGGTGGGGCAGGGAGGGCTCACCACACACACACACACACATGGACACACACACACTCCACCTCCCACCTCCAGCCTGACACCTGGATTTGGCAGGTCCTGCAAACACTCAAACATGCACAACCCCCATGCATTGTCACCTGTGTGCTAGCACTCCCGCATCTATAAATCATACCATAATGGGCACACAGAACTCAGTTTCTTAACTTAACATATTGTTATGGAACTGTTGGGTTTCAGAAGTTCATTGTGTTACATGGTGCAAATTGTCTATTCAACAGGTATTGTACACCTTATTCTATATACCTTTTGTGTAAATAACCCTGAATTGAAAATTGGCTGGAAGACCAGTGCTTCGGCACTGACAAAAGACTTATTCAGCAGAATAAACATATTTACCAAAAAAAATGATTGTACCCATTCTGTGGCATTCTTCACAGACTATCTGTCTGGGTGAAGACACCACATTCTGCAGCAACTGTATATGCCCTCCTTAGTTTCAGCATTTACCTCCCAACAGACTTCAATTCTGTAATATATGTAAATATACCAATACAGTAATAATTGTCCAGAGTTCTTATCTCCAGTGGGTATATATGATGTAGAACCTTAGAACAATGTGATATTAATTATCACTTCACTTAATATAAATAATCTACCATGGTTTCACAACTTGGCTTGAATATTATGCATATGTATTTACCAACATGATAGAATGAGTTAGGTATTATTAGAGCTGTTTAATAGGGCTACTTATATAATTGGAATATTATAATGACTTTATAGAAATAACTGGATGATTTAAATATGAGTAAAACAGTTTTATTAATGCTTCACATATGAGTTTCATGAACAGGATATATTTTAGAATTTAAGTAAACTAATATTTATTTATGAACCAGACCTAAAAAGTCGGAATATTTTACAACATGACCCGGAGAGTCCATGGGAAATGGTCACTATGATCAAACTTGTCAGATTTCACTTATCCTATTTTTGTTGTTGTTGGTATATATATGTTTATTCTGCTGAATAAGTCTTTTTGTCAGTGCCAAAGCACTTACTTGTCAATTCAGGATTATTTACACAAACAACGTATATAAAGTCAGGTGTAGATGATTCAAACATGAATCTTCCACTATTAGGCATGATTAATTCATTTTTGTTTAATGTTCCTTATTATCGAATTGGAGGCTGCTTTGCTAAAATTGTGTTTCAATAGCACAATGGTCAGGCGGAATCACCCGGCGTGGTGTCCGAATCGGTAGAGCGCGGGCCTCGCGTACGGAAGGTGCCACTATAAGGGCACCCCAAGTGTTGAGTGGGGTACACGGAATGAATGGCCCAAGGAAAGGGAATGTGTGACTGGAGAGTGTATAGATAGATGTGTGTGCCCACACTCTCCACGTCAGTTCGGTTCCGGGTGAGTCAAACCGATGACTTTAAAATCGATACTTATTGCTTCCTTACTTGGTTCTAGGCATTAATATGAGAGAGCAAGGACTGGTTAGCTCTGTGTAAGGATAATGTGACTGAGTGGGATAGCAGGTCATGGTGTAGGCGGCCTGATTTCCCAGTTGGGCAGCACTATGAAGTCGCCCCATGAATGCGAACTGTAACAATTTGGTACCCGTCCTGATATGCCCATAGATAGTGCCAGGACATAAAACTCAAACAACCAACCAATCATGGTGACGTGTGTGTGGAGTTTGGAGGTGGAGTGGGGGGGGGGGGCGGGGGGTAGGTCAGTTGGTGAATGGAGTGGGATCTGGTACAGGGAGTCGGAATGATTAACAAATGTTGCAACCCTGTGGCTAGGACCTAAACCCCCACCTACTGAACCCGATCCCACACATAACACCCACCTGCCTTTGCATACCGGCCTCACCCTCGGCAGAAACCATTCTTTCATCCCACGTTTCGGAAATTGCGCTACCATTGGCTGAAATTTGCCGATCACGCAGGACGACATGTGGCAACCCATCCATCATTGCCAACTCATTATGGGAGGCCATTCGTCACACAATGCAATGGCGGGCCGATCGGCACACATAGAAAATTCGTCGTGTGAATGCTGCGCTGCGACAAATATTTGCTATCGATCGGGAAGAGCATCTCACAAAAGCATCAGTTTTTCTAAATCAAAACACTGATCTATATTTGATCATACATGTCCAACTTAGATATTGCTTCACAAATTAAACAAGTGAAGAGTTCAGGCGTAAAACCATGTAAACACCAATCCAAAAATGTAGTTTAAATAAAAAGGTTTGTACTTGAAAATAATTCTAGGTGGTAATTCTCACTAATTCCACTTTTCATATGATCACATGCTCATGGCGCAGTGAACAAAAAAGAAGCAATATAAAAATAAAACTTTTTGAAGGTTTGATTCCAATATTTATCTCCATTTCTGGATTGGCGTTTACATGGTTTTGCGTCTGAACTCTGCAATTGTTCCTGCATGTACTGAATGTTACGTCAATTAAATCTAATCCGTCCCTGTTGAATACTATACTGTCCAGTGCGCTACCCACCAGAATTACCGGACGCGATGTGGCCAAACCCATAGAGCTTTTGATTTGTCTGCATGGGATCGGCTGTTTGGTTCCCGGTCGAGTCAAACTGATGACTTATAAAGATTGATACTTGTCACTTCCTAGCCAGGCACTCGGCATTATTAGGAGAGGGCAAGGACTGGTTAGCTCAGTGTTAGGATGGTGTGACTGAGTGGGATATTGGGACATGTGGCCTGAATTCCCTGAGGGGCAGCACTATAATGTCACCATGACTGCACACTGTCACAAGCCAGTACCCATCCTGATATGACCCTAGATGTTGCCAAGATGTAAAACTCCAGCAATTAACCAACTAACTGTCTACCAACATTAATTTATCATCTTTTCGCTTGAACTATTCTCAAAGGTAACTCTTTGCAATAAAAGTGTCTTCTAACGAGGCTAAAGTTAATTGTAAGGATCAACCTAATGAAATGATCTAATAAAAATGGGGCAGCAAATCAAAACCATCAGACCAGACCATCAGTGTTGTAACAACACCAACGGATCTGCCTCATAGGACGTCGTTAGGACATAAAACCCCCAAAAGCAATCAATCAGTGTGGCCGGGTGCCTAGTATTGTGTCTGGATAATCACTGCCTAAATTGGAGTGTTAACAAAACAGGTCAGTGCAAAAAGGTCATCGTCATGTGATGCCGCATATATTAATCAGGCCTCGAGACAAACATCTAACTAAATCAAGTTTGTATTCGATCATTTAATTTGATTTTATTTCAGCGGGAGATTTGATTGATTGTGACGTATGTGTAAAGGTGTACAGATATTGGGCGATAGTCCTGTCAAGGCATGTATACACTGGACGATAATGGGAGTGGCGTCATCTGGAGTGGGATACCTGTGTGGTTGGTTGGTTGGTGGGGTTTTACATCCTGGTAATATCTAAAGTCATATCAGGACGGGTACTGATTTGTGATAGTGGGCACTCATGGTGACTTCATAGTGCTGATCCACTGGGAGACGATGCCACCAGGACCATGACCTCACATCCGATTCAGTCACTGAGTTAACCAATCCTTGCCCTATCCTAATAAGGCTGAGCGCCTGGCTGGGAAGTGACAAGTATCAATTTTTAAGTCTGACTCAACCAGGATTCAAAGCTATGGGCTCGAACCACGTGATCTACCAAAGCGGGAGATGGATGCTCAATTCATTTGGCAATCCCGTCTGGTCGGATAACTATGTGAGGGGTGCGCTCACTTCCTGCATATGCTATCGCATTTAGCACTAGAAACCCATAATTAGTTCCGCATCCACGCAGGCAAATATCTACAGAATACATCTATCACCCAACACACATTACAACTGAGGTCTTGGTTGTCCATAGGTCGCGATGACGACAGGAACTCATCATTTGTAGTGAACTTGTCAATGACGAATGAGTCCAATTTGTGCTCGTAGTGTGCAGTGGCATGTTGGAAATGTGTGTAACTGCTGACAGAGAGTCTTCTAGGTGAAGGAGTCAATCTTTTCTCTGCTGACGCTTTTGTTTACCTTGAGATACACGATCAGTTTCAAACTGTGTTGTGTCTTTATGAATAGAAGCATGCCATACACTCCTGTCCTTGGCCACTATTTCCCAGTGTTGACATAATTACATTTCTTGAGGTTGTATTTAAGGCTGTCATTGAACCTTTTCTTCTGACCACCATCATTTCTGCATCCTTTTACAAGTTCACAATAGAAGAGAGCCTTTGGTATTCTATCCTCATCCATGTGGACTACATGGCCAGCCCACCTAACTTGTGCTTCCATGACCACGCAGTCAATGCTGACAATGTTTTCCCGAGGAAAATCTGAGTTATTGCCCACATGACCGTAGAGAAATGACTCGCCTTGAATATAGCATATGATGCCGACACTAGGTAAAGCAAGCACCAATCAAGCAATCACACCGTAGAGAAGTGAGTGTTTGTTCCAAAGAATATTATCCTACACAGTTCCCCATACAACTGAACGCCAATTACAAGCGATATTCAAATCAGCATCAACCGCCAATCACATGCAAATACGACACGACCCAGTAGCGGTAGTCCATTGCAGACAACTACCCTGCTGCCATTGGCCCTGCTCCCTGGGCTCGCACTTCAACCTGGGCCAGTGACCTCTGACCTGTGAATACTGTCTCGGCTTCTGTCCCGCCCCCCCCCCCCGCTATACCCAGCATCCCATCTGGCCCACTGACCAAATATATGCAAATACAATTAACATCAATGCTCCCACCCCAGATTCCCGCCACCACTACCGGTTCCCAGGTTCATCATGATTCCCCAAAATAACAGAGAATTATTAAAAAAATGTACAACTATCTGTCTGTTTTATTTAAATAGGATGTTGAATGAAAAATACGTCTAATTATCAGAACCAGATTGATTAGCATTAATCATGCAACAGTGGAACAGGGGCATCCTGGGAAACTGGGCACTAAAGTGTGATGTCGGAAGCAAAAATGAAAACCTTCGAAATAATAGCGGGATCCGTGTTCCTAGGCAGGTTAGTGTGCTGTGCAAATGTCAGAGTTGGAGAAACAACTATTTAGGTTTTTTATTTAGATGTCATACAAATTGAGCAATATGTGAATATCACTAGTGTAACATGGAAGTCAAAGACATGCCCAGAATATTGTCTTTACTTACACAATAAAGACAAACAAGATTTGATTGATTACAGTTAAGCAAAGAAGGTCATGTCTTATGAAGAAAAAGTCTTTAGAAAAGTTGTTAAAATGTTCGGTTAAATGCATGATGTGGATCTAGGTCAGGAGTTTGATTCCTAGTCGAGTCAAACCAATGTCCTACCAAATGTATACTTGTCACTTCCTAGCCTGGCGCTCGGCATTAACAGGATAGGGCAAGGACTGGGTAGCGCAGTGTCACAATAATAATCTGACTGAGTGGGATATCGCGATCATGGTGCTGGCAGCCTGATATCCCAGTGGGGTGCCACTATAAAGTTGCCATTAGTGTGCACTCTCACAAGTCGGTACCCGTCCTGATATTACCTTAGATGTTGCCAGGACGTAAAACTCCAACAACCAACCAACTTACCATACCGGCCAACGCGTCCTGTCCCAAAGCGTAAGTGAGAAAGATTGACTGCTCGGGATGGGGGTGAGGGAAAAAGGGGTGGTAACCATTTCATACTGCCACGGCTAGAACAACAGCAGAGATTATTTCATCATGAAATATGAGCCAATAACTTGCGACTGGCCATTAGTCGGCCCTGAGTGCTGGCAACACCTCATTAACGCAGCCGAGCAGTGTGTGTTCACGCAATAAGTCTACTGTAATATATGGCTGAGCCTCTGATATTCCTAGATTGCTGATATCGCTCTTTCATGATATATTGATCATATATTGCATGGTCTTTAATTGTGGATCCTGACCACGATTAAATTATTATATCATTGACACTGCCCAAAAAGACACAAGGGGGTATATGTATTATAATATGGTTTGTTTGTTGTTGTTTTACATCCTAGCAACATCGAAGGTCATATCAGGACAGGTACCAACTTCTGACAGTGTGCCCTAATGGCGGTGTTATAGTGCTGCCCCACTGGGAGACCAGACCACCAGCACCATGACCTGATATCAGTCACATTATCCTGACACTGAGCCAACCACTCCTTGCCCTATCCTAATAATGATGAGTGCCAGGCCAGGAATTTTAAAGTTTTTTTGGTTTGACTCGACCAGGGTTCAAACCCTCAAACCCATTGGTTCAGATCCCCCGATCTCCCAAAACAGGAGACGGATGCTGAACTCATTCGGCCTTCGTAACTTAGATTATAATATGGAGGAGAGTCTCAGCTCTCACTGGCTCCTAAACCCTGCTTCTTTTATTAAAGTAACATTTCAGGATAAGTGACCAGCCGGCGGTGGTCACGTGACTGCCTGCAGCCCCCCCCCCCCCCCCCACAGACTACACATACGTTATTGCAGTCGAGCTGCCTACCAGGCAGATCTACCAGCACAACCAGATCATTCTAGAACCACATGCACTCACCATAGCAATAGCTCCATTCAAATCATACCCGCATAATTATCCGCATTATACGTAGACATATTGATCATATATAGTGCAAGGACCTTTAATTGTGCACCCTGATCATAATCTCCTGGCAATTATTCATCATTGTTGGACCTAGTTAATCCAATGAAAAGACAAAATTGTCTAATTCAAAGCTCTTAACACGAATTGATCCAAATTATTTTACTTATGGCCCTGTCACACTACGACGTAACGACGTCGGCTTCGGGAGAACGTGAAGAACGTTGAACTTCTCGGTGTAGTATGCATATTTTGGCACAAGTTGAACGTGGATGCAGCATAGTGGACGAGAGAGTAACGGCGGTGAAGCGTAGTGATTGCGTCATTCAACGAGAGAGGACAACGTCATTACACTCACGGAATGTTATGAACGTTATTCCATCGCCAGAAGAACGTTACGTGACGTTACCTACGTCATGAGACGTTGAATGTACGTTGAATGCACGTTCTCCTGACATTCCTACATGGACCATTTAAAGTCGGTCCCATTGTGGATCGATGTAGAACGGTTTACTGCATCCCATGTGAGTGCATAACTTATTATTTATCTTGCTGTTATTGCTAAAGTGTTGTTAAATTGTTAAATTGTTGAGATACTTTGGTAGTTACCTATTGTAATGGTGCAGTCACACTACGACGCTTATCCCGGCGACCCGTCAGTGTTGAAAATACAATCTTACGCGTCGAGAAACGTGCAACTTTTCGGCGGTTTGGGGACAAAGTTTGGCGTCAGCGCGGCGCGTTATTCGCGCGCGGCCAACGGGTGTCGACGCATTGAAGGAAAAAAAAAAAAGTTTGGCGCGACGTGCTCATATGATGTTGGTAGGACGTAAACCAAGAAAGCAACGATTTGGTGCAACGTGTGCAGACGACCCGCCCGCGCACGCGCCGTCTGCCTAGCGTTCCCATAACGTTATTCCGGTGCGTACAACGGAGCTCGACGTCTGCCTAACGTCCTCCTAACGTCCTTACCCATATATTTGCGTGCGCTGCCGGTCGTTGTTTTTTTTTGACAGGGTTAAAACCTTGGGCGACCGGCAACGCGCGCCGACGTTGTCCGCCGACCATCAACGTCAAGGATAGTGTACCGACGTGTACCGACGCGCGCATAACGCGCCCCCAGCGCGTCTCGATATTTCACTAATTATCGCCCCAAAACACCACACGTCGCCGTGTAGCCGGCGAGAAGCGTTGTAGTGTGACTTCACCATTACTTTGGAGAGTCCAATTTCGGTGCACATGTAGAAAGATGACCCCCCCCCCTTGCGGGATGCCAATCAAAAACATCCTACCATATTTCATGGTAAAATAAAATAAATTCTAATTCAAATGTCCATATGAATAGTTCAGGCGCTACACCACATAAATGCCAAACCAAAATTGTGGTTCAAATAAAGGATTTGTATCTAAAAATAATTTTAAATCTCACTAATTCCACTTTTTATATGATCACATGGTTATGGAGCAACAAGCAAAAGAGTAGCAATAAAAGACAATTAACTCTTTGAAGGTTCAATTCCAATATTATCTCCATTTTTGGCTCGGCGTTTACGTGGTTTTGCGCCTGATATCTTCATTAATTATGATGTCAACCATTCATTTTCTTTGTATCTGATATGTGGAATAAGTTACAAATATTACATAATTAGAATCAGACAATCCTGGTCATGATATATCGCTTAGTTACAGTGACATTTAATTGGTTCCGCAGCCAGGTATTCTTAAGCATTGACCTTAGAATAGAACAATGTGTGGTCAATGAGGCCCGGCTTCTGTTCACTAATTAGTGGTCTTCTACAATAAGTCACGTTCCATCTTGTGACCAGATATTTGGCACACGCACTGCGCACGCGTTCACACAATTCCCACTGGTTTCCGTTAAACATTGACATAGACTTCCGAGAAGTAATATATTGGTAGATATATATCTATACAATATATTATGTATAATACCATAAATGATACTATATGTTATGATATATAATATGATATGCTCTTATTTGATATGATATATAATATTGAATGCAAATAAATGTATAAAATATATAATATTACTATATATAGTGTATACATTATATACTATATAAAATGCACATACAAATATATGTTATCTATCACATAATAATACATATTATATAATATACATAATGCATAACTTACCCACAAACGAATAATAACAAAGGATAATATATATTATATTTATATATTATGATGTATATATTATATATGATGTATTATCTACTATATAATATATAACATACGTAACCTATATAGCTGATATTCTATTTAAATACTATATATAATGCATGTAATTGATCATATATATATATATAACCCCTTTCATAACAACAAATACATTCGTGGCTCTACCATATACCATACTGCATTGCATGATAACCGTCTTCAGAGGACACCTTTGCATTCAAACCAATATTGTCCTGAGATGCCATGTGTCCTGTCTCCATAGGACCAGTATGAGGTCTGAAAAGCAATGTCTGCATTGACAGTTTTGTCCATTCGTGCAGGGCTTAACGGATGCCAAAGCTGCCATGTACTCTATTTCTCTACACTATCACGCTGACAATATTTCTACCGACCTTGAACCTATTCGTCACCATGGAAACCCCCTCCTCCTCCCACCTCCGCAATATGACGTCTCATTACCTCAGACCTAATTAAGCATACACTCCATCATTACCATGTACCTGACGAATCATGGGCGACTCCACAGCTTACCATAAACCTCCACGGTGATAACACTCCCAGTGACACAGATCTCCTTTGACTGTGCTTGTTTTCGTCGCTGGACAGCTATGGAGGTGTTTTGATATGTATATTTGTATTTTGTTTACGTTAGTTTCTATGCTAATTCTGCATGTCTCTTATCGTTTGTTCTTTTAGAAATCGTTTGTATTTATTAAGATCTTTTATCGATCTTGCTATTGGGGGTTGTTTATTCCAGGGTTGGGCGGCCATAGCAAATGTATTCCTTTCATGGACGTGGTAGCAGAATCGGTAAGAGCACAGACTTACCATGTGAAAGGTCGCGCATTTTTGTTATGGTCGAGTCAAACCAATGACTTACCAAATTGATGTGTGTCACTCCCTACTGTCGCGCTTAATGTTGCTAGGATATGGCAAGGACTTGTTAGCATAGTGTCAGGGTAATGTGACTGATTGCAATGGCCTTGTCGATGGCCTTGTCTCCGGGGGGACAGCACTATAAAGACACCATGAGTGTGCACTGTCACAAGTCAGTACCCGTCCTGATATGTCGTTGGATGTTGCCTAGACATTAAACCCCAAACCAGCAAAATAGAAACCCACTGACACTGTACCATGTCATTACCCCGGACCCTGATGTCCATAATGCCCCGGTCACACACACGTTACTGGACTTGGTTGAACGTAGTTGAACGTGGGATAGATTTACGTGGGTCAAATATGCTATCACTACATTAAACTATGTTAAGGTACAGCAGGTTTCGTTTAACGACCCACCTAATAGTACGGATAAATACATTACGGTATGGATCCCGGAACGTTACGGTACGGTTCCCAGTACGTCCAACTACATTCAACTCCATTGAACTACGTTACCCTCCACTACATTCAAATTGGTTCAACTTCGTCCACTGACGGCTACATGACCATGGAAGAACGGCCAAGGTTTTGTGCAGGTCAAAGTATGCTAGATTATGCTACAGTATGCTAGAGTACATTAAGAAGTATTGAGCAAAAGGCGCCAGGGCGCCAGGGCGGCGTCATGGCTGTGCCAAGGCGGCACCAGGTCGCGAACCACTTTTTAATGGCGCCGACCAAACTGGTCCTTGCCTCAACAATTTCTGAAATGGACGCCGGGAGGTTGGCGTCCTCGCGGCGCCAGCACTTAAGGAGGGCGCAATGAGGACGTTTTGACGTCGCAAATCGATCGTAAGCGAACGCAGGCCTCGTGTGACTGGGGTATAAGTTGCATACGTGGAATCAAATCTAGATCCCTGTTTTGATTTTGAAAATTTGATATGTTCATCAGACAATGCAGCTTTAATCTAAGATTCCATATGCACGAAAGCTGCATGCAGCATGACGTATGCATCTGCAGACAGAAGAAGGAAATGGATATATATGCATTAGCGGGGTTCCATATGTCTCTGAACGTTTTTTGATATATGGATGTGTGTGCAGTAAATTGAATTGCTTCATGTACCATTTTGTGTGGTCCTAACATAACACCACATAAAACATACCACGTATGTGTATATCTATGGAGTCTTAAGCCTAGGTCACACCTACCCGGATCAGTGGCCGGACGAGCCCCGGAACATGATCCGGCGTGGTACGTGGCGATCCGGCGTGATCTGTGCCTTATCCATGGCTCATCCGTGGCTGATCCTTGGTAATCATTGGGTGCTCCTTGGTGATCTTTGGCTGGTCAGGGCTTATCCGATGTCGGCCCCGGATGTTTTAAAATGTTTAAAACATCCGGGTGATCCGTGGAATATAGCAATCCGGCATTATCTGGCATCATCCGGGTGTAATCCGGAGGTGGTCCGGGTAGTTTGGGTGTGCTCCGGGGGTTGTCTGTGTACCGTCCAGGGCAGTCTGGGGCAGTCTGGGGCAGTCCAGGTGTTTTTTAAACCAGATGAGCCACATTTTAGCCACAGTTTAACCCGGACCAGCCCCGGACTAGCCCTGACTAGCCCTGACATAGTCACAGACCATTCCAGCACTGCCCGGTGTAGTGTATGTACGGGAAGCACGCCGGACCCAGCAAGGTGGGTCACGTGAGCAAGGTGACGTGGTGGATCGTGGTTGAATAAACGCCACTTGGCATACAGACTTCTAAGCATTCACGTCTATAACATTACATGGTGTCAGATGTGGTGGAGCGACTTCAAACATGGCGCTAACAGGTTTGAAACCGCCGGCTCCCCTGAGTTTGAAAGGGAACTTGGCTATAAATTGGCGAGTGTGGCATGGAGCATATGAGTTGTATGCTGGGGCCACTGGACTGTCTTCAAAGAGCGAGAAGGTGCAATGTTGTGCTTTTTTGCATGTGGCGGGCCTAGAAGCGCAGAAGTTGTTTCATACAATGAACCTGGACAGCAGTGACCGCGAAAAAATAAATGCGATAACAACTGCGTTCCGAGAATATTGCCATGGGAAGTCTAACCGCACTATTGTGCGTTACAAATTCAATACGTACAACCAAACGACACAGGATATGGAGACGTATATTCGTGAGTTGCAGTACCGTGTTGAACTTTGTGATTATGGTGTTACCGAAGAGTCTATGTTGTGTGACAGGCTGGTGTGTGGTATTAAGAGCAATGTGGTGCGGGACAAGTTGTTGCAGACCCCCAACCTTGAATTGGAGCGGTGCTTAGAAATATGTCGACTGAGTGAGCACAGCTCGGAACAGTTAGGGGCTGGTGCGGATAACGCTTATGACACTGAGGTGCATGCTGTGAGTCGTCACGAGAGGCAAAGGATAAGACCCGGACAAGCCGGATGACCATGGATTAACCACGGATCGCCACGGACAGCCCGGTTTATCACGGATCAGCTCAGGATGAGCCCCGTCTTTGTATATATATACCAGGAGCAAGTCTGGGACTGATACGTGACTACTTCGTGGATACACCGGGTAGTGGCTCCATGGCTAGACCGTGGCTCGTCCGGGTAGGTGTGTCAGCGAGCCCAAAAATGACCAAAATAGCGATTTTATCAGAGGCTGTCAGTGGTGGTCCAGGGGAGTGGTCCGGGGGTGGTCCAGCTAAAACTCCGGGGCTCGTCCTGGTAGGTGTGACTTGGGCTTTAGCTTTACTATCTATATGTGCAGCATGTAGTATGCGACTTGCAGCATCAGGGATGCATCGTGTGCTATACGGTATACGGTACGCGATGTCCGGTATACGGTATGCGATGTGCGCATGCTACAAGCAGAGCGCGATCTGCGATATGCGACGTGCCAGGTGTTGGAATGCCAGTGGGCGGTGAGCAGTGAGTGGTATGTGGTGTATAGTATATCATATTGTGTGCGAGGTGCGGCATCCGATATACGACGTGCGGCATGCGATATGCGATGTGAGGGATGCGATATATGATGTGCGGTATGCCATATGCGATGTGCGGTAATCGATATGCGATGTGAGGGATGCGATATGCGACGTGCGGCATGCGATATGCGATGTGCGCCATGCGATAAGTGATGTGCGGTTTGCGATATGCGATGTGCGCTATCCGATATGCGATGTGAGGGATGCGATATGTGATGCATGGTATGCGATATGCGATGTGAGGCATGTGGTATGCTAGGTGCGACATGCGATATGTGATGTGCGCCATCCGATAGTTGATGTGTGGTATGCGATATGCGATGTGTGCCATCCGATATGCGATGTGAGGGATGCAATATGTGATGCGTGGTATGCGATGTGTGATGTGAGGCATGCAGTATGCTAGGTGCAACATGCGATATGCGATCCACAGCATGCGATATGTGATGCGCAGCATGCAATATGGTATATGCGTCATCCGATATGCGACTTGCGACATCCCGAGAGATATCCACCATCTGAATTTGCATGTGAAAATTCATGGATGTCTACATGGTGCGATTCAATTTTACCAACACAGAATCAAAGGAGACGCATCAACACGCATGGTCATATTCATGGATGAAAAGCGCTACATATATCCACAAACACTTCGACTTCCTACCCCTCGGTATCCCATCCCCAATTACCCGCCTTACAAGGCACACACTTGTATGCGCACAAATGGAAGCTCGGCTTAAATTTGCAATGTCCGATGAAAACATCAAAGTTACAAAACAAAACCAATTATCTAAAGTTGATTCCACATGTCTATCTTAGATACTGTTGTATTTATTAAACATTTGTTGCCGAGGGAATTGAATATAAGTTTCTGTTACAATTACAGCAGACGCCTGTGGTTTCAGAGTTTTGGTGGGCTTGCCAAAATTGATTTGCATGGTTTCACTTCAAATATCGTAGCCATTTAAAATAAAAGTTACTTCAAGCTAGAGGAAGGTAGATTATACTGATAACAATGAATCTAATATATTTATCTCAGAAAATGACCAAACCTCAAAACCATCAGACTACTCAACTTTAATTTTGCAGCAAGTAGCAAACCCCAGGTAATTCCCAACTTGCCTGAAGACTGCACAACATAGTGGTTTTCTACCGTGCGCAAATTGCATTTCGAATGGCATTGTTTCTCCTGCTCATTTCCCGGAATGACACATCAAAGGTAGCCGCCCAGAAATTACCTCATTCCCCCGCCAGGGGGTCATACTGATGGGCGCTCGCCACAACAGCAGCCATTGGAAACACGCCTAATATAGTAACCGGAAGTGACGGCCGAGCGTTGGCGCGAAAAACAATCAGAAGACCCAAGTTGAGTTTGGTTACGCGCATATACATCCATGTATAAGTGTTCAACCAGACGGGATGGCCGAATCAGTTGAGCATCTATCTCAAGTTTTGTAGATTCTGGGATTCGAACGGATGAGCTCGAACCCTGGTCGAGTCGAACCAAGGACTTACATATTTATACTTGTTACTTTCTAGCCAGGCGTTCTGCATTATTATGATAGGGCAAGGACTGGTTGGCTTGGTGTCAGGATAATGTCACTGAGTGGGATATCAAGTCATGGGGTCAGCGGCCTTGTTTGCCAGTGGGACAGCAGTACAAATCGCCATGAGAGTGCACTGTCACAAGGTGGTACCCGTCGTCTTATGACCTTAGATGTTGCCATGTTGTTAAATTCTAATAAACACAAACTAAACAAGTCAGTTTTAGCTAAATAAATGACCTCATCTGTCAACTGAAAAATAATGTGACAAATGCTATGGGTTTATTTTACTTTCTCAAATGTTTTCGGAAGAAAAATACAAACCCTTCTCCTACTGCGCAACCGGATATGGAATGTGCACGTACCTGGATAAGAAAAACAAAGACAAGAGTTAGAATATTCAAATGTACATCTTACAGCTAAATGGTAGTTTTTACAAGTTCATGTATACATCGTGGGTCTTGATGCAGTTTCCGGCCTGTAATTTATGTTTAATTTAAAGTTCACATTATTGAAATCAGAAAATATTCAAAAACCAAAATATTCACATAAATGTTAAAGCTGCATAGTCCGATGAAAACATCACATTAAGTGAACCACAATAATTATCTAGAATTGATTCTACACACCGAACTCAGATGCTGGTGCACATAATAAGCATGTGTCGCCACATAGACGGGTCTACTAATGCAATTTAATAGAATTTCTTACTGCAGAATGCTATTGTGTAAGAATGTTGGCTTGCTTGCCACAATTAATTTCCTATGTCCACACTTCAAATATCTCAAAAGTTAGCCTTTTAAAATCAAAGTTATTTCAAATTAACGTAAGGTAGATTATAACGATCAATCTAATATATTTATCTCAGAAAATGACAGAAACTCAAAACCGTCAGACTGTGCCACTTTACGCTCAGTTATACCTTTACGCTTATAAGTTACAGCAACATGGGTGTGGATTAAGCCTATGGTTACATACGGTGTTCCTTAAGAATTCTTAAGGGTCAATTTCTGTAGTCTAGTAGTTTCTGTAAATCGATAATTGCCAGGTCCCAATGTTTCCGACTAAATGGGGTACAAAGTCTACTGTAATAGCCCCAGAGTTTCCAGTCTGGGGACTTTTTTAATGGATCGAAGCCAATTATGGTGACCAGACGGGATAGCCAAATGAGTTAGAGCATTCGTCTCTCGTGCTGGTAGATTGTCGGGTCATGGGTTCGACTTAAAAATTGACACTTGTGGCTTCCTAGCCAGGCGCTTGGCATTATTAGGACAGGGCAAGGACTGGTGTGCTCAGTATCAGGATAATGTGACTGAGTGGGATACCAGGTCATGGTGCTGGCAGCCTGGTTTCCCAGTGGGACAGCACTATAAATCCGCCATGCGTGCGCACTGTCACAAGTCGGTACCCATCCTGATATGACCTTAGATGTTGCTAGGACGTAAAACAACAACACACAAACAAACAAACCAATTGTACTACATTCCAAAGCACTACTCCTCATGGTTCCTACAAGTATGTACAAGTTGGTTTGTTGGGGTTGTATGCCTTGGCAACATCAAAGGTCATATCAGGAGTGGTACAGACTTGTGACAGTGCACACTCATGATGGTTTCATAGTGCTGACCCAATTTTGAAATCAGGCCACCAACGCCATGATCCGATGTCCCACTCAGTCACATTATCCTGACACTCAACTACCTCGTCCGTGGCAGATCCGATTAATGCTGAGGATCAGGCGAGGAAGCGACAAGTATCAATTGTGTATGTCATTGGTTTGACTCGACCGGGAAGCGAACTCTCGATCTCCCGGACGGGAAGCCTGCGCAAAGCCCCATCCCAATTCTCTCCCCTCCTCCACCATGGCAGAGTGGCCGGGGGGAAGGGGTCGGGGTGGGAGGGGGGAGCCAGGGCTGTCACTCACCACCAAGACGCTACTCACTCAGCTATCAAGATTGATTTATTGATTGGTGATTGCTTTACGCCGTGTCGGCAGCATAAGCCATATTCAGGGGCTCAACTACCATAAATACTCAACACCCCTCAACTGAACCAGTCACAACGCTCCCCACTCTCGGTGCTCTACAGTCT
Source organism: Branchipolynoe longqiensis (assembly GCA_030323885.1). Taxonomy (NCBI): domain Eukaryota; kingdom Metazoa; phylum Annelida; class Polychaeta; order Phyllodocida; family Polynoidae; genus Branchipolynoe; species Branchipolynoe longqiensis. The sequence goes on along the minus strand of CM059198.1, from coordinate 60,129,235 downwards.
TGACCACGCTCTCTGCTTGACTACCACTCTTTTATTACCCACCCACCCACACCTCTTATTGATTGACTCGCCGTCATCGCACTTCACATAACTGACACCATCCCATGCGCGTCCATGATTGGGTGTGAATGCATGATCATAATTTTCTTTGAATAATTTGCATTGTTTCATACACTAATATTCCAAATCACGCAATCATAATCGTAAGGCTATGATAATTCTACAACCTGCATAGTCCGATGAGAGCATCAAATTGTCAAAACTCAAACACGCACTTAGATTGTATCCTAGATATCCTACTTATGGTGCTGTCACATTACGATGTTTCTCGCACGTTGGTAATCGTTGATGGACGGCGACGGTCGGTGACATGCGTCAGGGTATTGGCAAAGTTTTCTGCTTGCACAAAACTTTCGACGTGCGGCAACGCGTGATAATGCATGGGTGCCAATATTATGGTGACGTCAGAAGCACGTCGACATTGCTGGAATAACGTAATGCGAACGCCAAGCACACGTCGCGCACATATCAGGGTTGTGCCCACACATTGCGCCCACACATTGCGCCAAAATGTTGCTTTGTTGTTATACGTCCTAGCTACATCTAAGGTCATCATATCAGGACGGCATGCCAAAACTTTTTTTTTTTTTTCGCACGCATCGATATATGTTACCACAATGTCGGCCACACGCTACCAATTCATTGCGCTGATGCCGAAAAGTTTGATGTTTCTCGATGATTAAAAGTGATTTTGTGTGTCGGCGGCACACCTGCAAGATACGTTGTAGTGTGACAGGACTAATAGATACTAGTGCGCTGTTTAAACATGGCACTCCATGGAACTGGATACTAAGCCAATTTAACATAACTTTTTTTCTGGTGACGGTTATAGTGTCCAAGCTTTGGCGTGCTTGCCAACATTAATTGGGCATGTTTTCACTTCAAATATCTGACAAGTTAACCATTTAAAATCAATGTTACTTCAAAGTAAAGTAAATTAGATTTTAATGATCAATCTAATGTATTGTAGCGATCTGCACTGACCTCTCAGGCAAGGAGCCGTGTTGACAGGTAGGCATGGGTAGTGTGGTTATATCAGGGACCCTAGCTGGTGTAATGGTTAGCACACTGGCCCGGAATGCAAAGAGATGTGGGTTCGAGTCCCACTTTAGGTGCAATATATCCCATTTTCCTCACTCCCACGACACTGGTTGCCATTACCAGGACCCTGTACAAGCTATGCGCTGTATGGTTGTTGAACCTATCATGTGTATGTATGTGTTAGTGCATTGCCTGTATGTATGTAATTGTAAGCATTAAAAGACTTACAATTCCAAGGGGACGAGTGTAGTAGTCTGCACTGTGCTCGCAGACAAGGAGCCGGATAGACAGGTACACATGGGTAGTATGGTGAGATCAGCGAGCCTAGGTGGTGTAATGGTTAGCACACTGACCCGGAATACAAAGAGATGTGGGTTCGAGTCCCACTCTAAGCGCAATATTTCCCATTTTCATCACCCCACGACGGTATCTATTTCAGAAAATTGAAAACCATCGGACTATGCAACTTTAGATTATTACCAAAGTCAATGGTTCTACAATTATGTTCTAGCCAGTGGACCTTATTATGTTTTGTTGTTGTTATTGTTGATTAAGCAGGGGAAATCATGGACAATTTGTTTTCCTCATTCCCTGCGCTCTCAGTATCATATTAATTCCGTGTGCCAGGGTAGGTAGTGACACGGGTCAGGGTTCGAACGCCACGACCTTGCCAAATGGGGAAATGGGTACTCCGTCTGGTCAATTTCATGTTTTTAAATAATTAGTTTTTATTGATACAGTATTTATTCTGCCCATAGCATGTAAGCTCCCACGGGGGTGCTTGTTTTCAAAGCTGGACAGCTGTGAGGAATGTTGTGGTGTATGCTCCGGGTTCCGGGTTGCTATCCGAAACATCCACCAGCATTTATTTAAGCAGTTAATATCTATGTTAGTTTTTTGGGGGGTATAACTTCCTATCATACAACTAATAGTGTAGCCTAGTGTGTACATCTAGTGAGATGGTAATAGGCTTGTAGATGAGGACGTGTTCCCAGAATTTGTTTGTTTGTTTTGTTTGCAACTTTCCTTTCACTTGCCCTGTCCCTAGTTAGTGCCTAGATGTGCCAGAACACATCTGTACTCTTCTGATTAATTGATTGATTGATTGATTCGTGGTTGCTTTATGACCCTTCTGATTAATGCTTATGGTTTCTTTTAGTACTGGTGCTCCTGTATGTCTGGTGATCCTGTATGTCTGGTGTTTCTACCAGCAGTCACTGTGAGACCTTGTTCTGTGGTGTAGTGGTGTGCAAGTAGCTTGATGTGTAGTTCTCTTCTATTTGTTCGTAGTTCTGTGTTGCATTTAATGTGGAGTTCCATCATTGGGAATCTTTTGTGGACCTGGAGGCTTACCTTTAGTGCTCTGTTTTGTAGCACTTGCAATTTATTTAGCCGGTTTGCATTCCCTGCCATGTAGATGACATCGCCATAGTCATAGTAGGGCAGGATCATACCATTGTATATTTTTATTGCCATGCTTTCTGTCATGTAGTATCTTAGTTTTGCTAGTAGCCATATTTTATAATTAGCTTTCATTATTGTATTTGTTATGCAGGTGTCATAATTTAGGTGCCTGTCTAGATCCACTCCTAGATAGCATTAGCTACATCCCCAGTTGGCAGTTTAACTTTAGGTTTTGGTGTGCCTGGTACCGGACAGTACTGTTTTTTATTTACTTGTATTTATTTTTATTTTGTGTATTTGGCACCATTCGTTCAACTTCAACAGTGCTTTATTTAGGGTTGCATCTAGTTCCTCAGGTGATTTGCTAGGCACGTAGACCACTGTGTAATCAGTGTATTAAAGCAGGTGTTCTGTTTCTAACCAATTATTGAGGTCATTTATGTAAATTAGGAACAGGAGGGGGCCCAACATGGACCCCTGTGGTACTCCTTAGTGGAAGAATGTTGCCCCACTCGCTATAGTGCATTGTTTCCGGTTTAGCGGGTAGTCACTTATCCAGTCTCTTGTTTTCCCTTTCATCCCCATTTCCATATGAGAACTGCTTCGTTTATATGAGCTAAACTGCGGTAGTTAATTAACCTTCATTGCTGCTTCGCCTTGGAATTATATACCCTTGTTGGGATATATATTTTCTGTTTCTGGTCGACGATTAACAACCGCAAAAAGAATAGAAAAAGTCAGGCGGTACTATCTTGTTAAACAGGCCCATTGGTGTCGGCTAATAAGGCCGGAACAACCAATGTGGCACCACCTGCCATTTGTAAATGAAGCCATGGTGATTCTGATTGCAGCCGAATAGGATTTCCGGGACACGTGGGGTGTGTGTATGGGGGGGGGGGGAGGTAGGGGGTGAGTGTGAGTGGGTGAGGGGGCCGTGGAGTGGTCAATAGGGAGGGTGAATATATTGGGGCGGGGACGGGGACGGAAATGTGGGAGTAACTATAAAGCAGAAAAAACAAAGCCAACAACAAAAAACGGATATAAAGAAATTTACTATCAATCGTGAACCACGTGATTTGGCAACGATTCACATGGCATTTGCGAATCAAATAATCGATGTCATCTATTTGTATTTTGCAATTGTCCCACTTGTTTGCTCTACTTGAGTGTACAATAGTATCTGTCTTCGAATGACAATACTGCATTCCAGACCATTGTTGTCCTGACAGAGCAGGTTTCCTGTCAATCTAATACCCCCATCACACCAAACTAGTTCTCACTACGTTCTTGAAAATGTTGCTGAATGGACTCAAACTCTGCGCAACTGGAATGGACATAGTAGCAACTGTTTACAGTCATTTTATAAATGGAATGGACGGGCTAGAAAAGAATGGTGTTTCAGAACTTTGAGCATGGCCAAAATTGTCTTGCAGCCACGTTCTACCCCAGCCACAGCCCGTTTTAGAACAGGGTCGGACGTTTTGAGAATTAGTTTGGTGTGATGGGGGGTATAAGGGACAGTTAAATTAGATTTAAAAAAATAGTTTGCGCATTGACGGATTGTTCAGACATGGCATGGGGCATTGTCAATTGCAGCTGTTGTTACAAACAGGTGCCACCGTATGCTAGACAATTAATCAGAGTAGGTATTTAGTGAATTGGAAATTATAGCTAACACAGATGGGATGGCATTGGTCTCCTGTTTTGGTAGGTTGTGGGATTCAAACCTGTTGGTTGGGTTTGAACCCTGGCCGAGTCAAACTAGTGACTTAACAAATTATACTTAACAAATTATGCTTGTCACTACCTATCATGGCGCTCACTGGATTAGGCAAGGGGCATTAGAATAAGGAAATCCAATTGTCAGCGAGTGAAACACATATGTGGTCTTATTTATTACATTAGTATACAAAGCAATGGTGCTTATTATTTATATTTCGCCTTCTCTATTTCATCATCTATATCTAGCTGGCGCCATGTGTTTGTAAATGGGTGAGAGGGGGCAAGGAGGGCTCAAGAGAGGGAGGGTGAATATCTTGGGGCGGGGCCGCAGCCGGAAATTTGGGAGAAACTATAAAGCAGAAACAACAAAGCCGACAACAAAAAACAGATATAAAGAAATTCACTATCAATCGTGAACCAACCCCCCCCAAAAAAAACACAAAAAAACAAAAAAAAAAAAAACAACTAAAAAACTAAAAAACAACGACCCAAAACACCCCCCTAAAACCTAAAAAAAACAACAAAAAAACCCAACCCCCCCAAAACCCCCCAAAAAACACAAAAAACAACCCCACCCAAAAAAAAACTAAAAACCCAAAGAAAACGCCCCAAAAAAACAAAACCCCCCAAAAAACCCGAAAACCCAAAATCCCCCCAAAATCCCCCCAAAACCAACCCCATCCCCCATCCCCCATCTCCCCCCATCCCCCCCCATCTCCCCCCCCCCCCCCCCCATCCCCCCCCTCCCCCCCCCCCCCCCCCACCCCCCCATCTCCCCCCCCATCTCCCCCATCTCCCCCACCCCCCTCATCCCCCCCAATTCCCCCCCTTCCCTTCCCCCCCACCCCCATCCCCTCCATCCCCCCATCCCCCCCACCCCCCCAAAATGAACCCCAAACCCCCCCCAAAATCCCCCCAAAAAACCCTCAAAACCCCCCCAAAAAAACACCCCAACCCCCCCCCCCAAAAAAAAACCCCAAAAAAACCCCAAAACCAAAAAAAAACACCAAGAAAAACCCAAACCCCCGCCAAAAAAAACAACAAAAAACAACTAAAACACCCCAAAACCATGGCATTTGCGAATCAAATATTAAGTCCCACTTTTTGCTCTACTTGAGTGTACAATAGTATATGTCTTCGAATGACAATGCTGCATTCCAGACCATTGTTGTCCTGACAGAGCAGGTGTCCTGTCAATCTAATACCCCCATCACACCAAACTAGTTCTCACTACATTCTTGAAAATGTTGCTGAATGGACTCAAACTGTGTGTGAACGGAATGGACCTAGTAGGAACCTTTTACAGTCTTTTTAAGAACAGAATGGACGGGCTAGGACGGAACGGTGCACCAGAACTTTGAGAACAGGGTCGGACGGTTTGAGAACTAGTTTGGTGTGATGGGGGTGTAAGGGACAGTTAAATGAGATTTAAAAAAATAGTTTGCGCATTGACCGATTGTTCACACATGGCCTGGCGGGTTGTCGATCGCAGCTGTCATTGCAAAAAGGTGCCACCATATTGTAGACAATTAATCAGAGTGGGTATTTAGCGAATTGGAAATTATAGCAAACACAGATAGGATGGCGTCGGTCTCCCGTGTTGGTAGGTCATGGGATTCGAACCCATTGGTTGGGTTCAAACTCTGGCTGAGTCAAACTAGTGACTTAACAAATTATACTTAACAAATTATACTTGTCACTACCTATCATGTCACTTACTGGGTTAGGCAAGGGGCATTAGAATAAGGAAATCCAATTGTCAGCAATTGAAATGTTGTTGCTTAATCAATTTTTATTGTGGTAAATAAGTTTATTCTGCTGAATAAGTCTTTTGTCAGTGCCGAAGCACTGGTCTTCCAGCCATTTTTCAATTCAGGGTTATATACACAAACGGTATATAAAATAAGGTATACAATAACTGTTGTATACACAATTTGCATCATGTAACGCAATGAAATTCTGTAACCCAAAAGTTCCATAGCAATATGGTAACACTAGCGTCATATATCTAGAGCAATATTAGTCAGATCAATGTGAGTATTTAGAATGTAAGCAGAAGTTATCTTCTGTATTCAGTTGGTAAAGTTGTAATATGTTGTAATGTTCATTTGCAGTTAGGCAAGCGTTATATAAATGTCAATTTGTTAGAAATATTCTAGTGTAACTCTAGTGGAGTTTGTTATGTGAGTTTATGAATTATGTTGTTGGGGTAGGGTTGTTAATAATATACTGGACCAGCTGTGACCAGTGAAGCGGTGGGACCAATTCCAGTGCATTTAGGTCTTCAATTTTACATTTTTATTTGGACTGTCTCTGTCATTGTATATGGTTGACTGGAAATAACAGAGGAACAGCAAAAAATAAAAAGGGGGGGGGGAGAACTGACGCTGAGGGTTTTGTGGTCTGCCACTTACGGTATGATGACGCCATTAACATACTTTACTGTAACTGCATAAGGGCCTGCCCAATCCGATGTACTCTCAGTGAGTTTTTAAATTCTAGGTAAGAGGACGCTGCCCTGGTTCTGGATGGTAGGTTGTTCCACATCATGTTGCCTTTGTAAATTGGTGCTTTAATTAGTTTGTTTCTGGAAGGCTTGGGGACTTTGAGTAGCATGGAATCAGCCCATCTAGTATTCCTTTTTCTGTTTTCTATATATTGGGTCTCTCTGGCTCTTCTGTACATAAGTGATAGGATATATGAATCTCTTCTAACCATTAGGTAATCTAGGTTTGCTTTATCATGCATTTACATTAATTTACCTTAATTAATGTACAAAGAAAAACAGATATGCGGTCTTATTTATTTCATTAGTATAGAAAGCAAGGCGCTTATTATTTATATTTTGCTTTCTCTATTTCATCATGTATGTCTAGCTGGCGCCATTTGGTTGTGAATGTTTTCACTACCACTGATTTCTGATTCACTCAATACTGGTGAGTCATTCTTTGATAAATATATATATATATAATATGATGTATATATTATATATGGTATAGTAATTATACAAGTATACTAAATCAGAATATCCCTCCTTTCCAAATTTAACATATATAGTATGTAAAATATATGATGTAGTATATAATATATATATTTATATATATACAGTACAACCTTTCTAAATCAACCGACCATGGGTCTGACTTTACTTGGTCCACTTAGAGAGGTGGTCGCTTTAGCGAGTTGTTTTTTTATCGTTACAATGGTATTGTATATGCCATTGTTTGCGACCCCAACAAGCGATCGATATAGGGGAATGGTCGATCTGCGGAGCTGGTCTGTTAGAGAGGTTTTACTGTATATCCATATATTCAATTCTGATGTGAGACCTTCCTCAATGGAGTCGTGCATTAAAAAAGCCCTGTGATAAAACCGATATCAGACTTGTCTCAGACAGTACTTACTTGTATATGTTAAAGTTGCATAGTCCGATGGTGTTGAGTTTTTGTAATGTTTCTGAGATAAATAGATTAACCTGACCGTTATAATCTACCTTACTTTAGCTTCAAGCCCTGTTTATTTTAAACAGTTACATTTTGAGGTATTTGAAGTGCGAACATGTGAAATTAGTTTTGGCAAGCCTGCCAAAACTCTGACATCATAGGCTTTAGCACTAACAGGTTCTATTAAATTGCCTCAGTATTCCCTGCTAAGTGGCAACAAATGCTTAACACATGCATCAGTATCTAAGTTAGATATGTAGAATCAATTCCAGATAATTGTTTTGGTTTTGAAAAGTTGATGCTTCATCATACTGTGCAGTTTTAAATATACATGGAACCACTGACGTGTTATTGATGGAACTGGTGCGGCGTCATTGAAACCAAAGGTCAATTACCAGATGAATGTTTGATCTTGTAGGGGGCTTTGAATCTAGCCAGTGTCGGGAGGGTAATTCTACTATTGGCGTGAATCTCGACTTGTTCTCACTTAACATTCAAGCCAGAAGTGTTCTCTTAGCTCTCAAATGCTATACTGGGTTAAAAATAACCCTTCGGGGCAGGTGTATAAAATGTCAATGGCATAAACAGTCCAAACATTATTCAGATTGGATTCCCCCCCCGCCACACCCCTCATGCCTCCTCTAATTCTACTATACATATATATATATATATATATATATATATGTGATGTATAATGCATTATGCAAGTATAAAAGTATGGAAGGGAATATTACTTGTTATTCTCAGTAAGATTCAATACTGTACTTGTGGCAGCATCTTGGCCCACTTCGCCTCCACCAGATGTTGACCAGTGTCAGTCGCACAGGAGGATTTTGTCTATAAATATATATTAGAAAATAATACGACATATGATATGTAGCCCAAAACAGCAACCCTAACATGGGTTTCATCCACTCCCTATAACCCTCATATAAGGACATTGTTTAGATTGTGATTTGATTGCTTGATTGATTGGTGATTGCTTAGCGTCGTGTTGGCAGTAAAGGCCATAATTCCGGCCAATCGTGGTCAACTGTAGATAAAAGATTCACCCCATACTTACAGTACATGGCTGAAAACCAACCCATTAGAAAAGCTGGCGAAGAATTTCGACATGCTGGGTTAAGTAACTGAGCTGGTAAATTCTTAATTTAAGAAGCACAATATATTCTTTATGTACGTCTTCAGATTTACCCGCTACTTTTGAGTTGGAAAATATAATAAAACATATACTTTAATGCAATTTAAAAGTGAAATCGACGGCATTCTCTGGCCACCATCTTGTGTTTTTGCATTCTCTCCCATTTCACCAACTCTCTGTTGATATAAGTAACCATTTGACACTGGTGCCAGGCATTCTACTTCCTGTTCCATAGTAAAGCTATTTTCGCCCGTATTTTCACTACGTTGTCGTTCACCCGTCTACTACAAGTACCGCGTGAATCTTGTATCTAGGTCAACTGGTATTCTTTGGATTGTGAAGAGCACTGATGTTGATTGATCCATACTGAATAAGAACTTTACTCAGCTGTCTCCCTCCAGATGTACGTGTTGGCTAATATATTATGCAAGTATTATTTATGATGGAGTATGCCTGCACTTTTTTTATTCGCAGCAGGCACTTAAGACCTGATTATATTTCAATGTGTTCAGTTAATCCGATTATGGCAACTGGGTATTTGCTTGGTTTGTTTTCCCCCCAACCACAATCACCACTGTAGTATCATAAGGAACCAGCACCGGAGCCTCCTGGCCACCCGATTGAATGCAGGCAACCAGGTCACCATTGCTGACCTGGGCAGAGAGAAGGAGATGAGGAGGATTGGGAATAAACATCACTTTTATTGGTATGCTGGTCAAGGTTTTTCGGCTTACCCACCAGTAATATGTTTGAATGTCAGTTATGTGAAGAGGGTGTCTTACATAGCAAGTGATAATTTTGAAGAGGCGAGAATATGCTAACATGATGAGAGACAAGATGACGCAACCAAACATGTATGCATCTTATCATTATCATTTATCAAACACGAGTCAAATCAATCATCAATCAAGTTTGTCATATAATCATCATCAACATCCGAATGTGGTAAATCACATTAATACTCAATTCACATTCATAGTCAATCAATGCATCATTTATTTTTATTTTTTATTTTTTACTGTTATTCATCTGATCTGTGGTTTGTTCCACCTGATGAGGTGAAGGAATGGGTGGGTCACTAGATATGAGGTGTGACCTGTTCGGCTGTGCGACTAAGAGTGATTATATCATGGTGTTGGATTCCAGTAGGTACAGATTGGTGGTGTGAGTGGGCTGTGATTGGCTGGTTTTATTGGGTTGACTTAGTGGTTGTGTCTGTAGTGGCTACCTGTGATAGGGTGGCTCCTGTGATGGCTTTGATTGTGTGTGTGCCTCCAACTGGGGTGGGGGTGGGGATCCGGTGTGTGTTATGTGTCAGTCCTCTGTGACCTCAGCAATGACCACGAATGCAATCATTCCATCCCATGAATCTGATTCATGCGTGTGTCTGCAATCTATACTGGTACCGCCTTCAATCCACCCAATTGTTCGCTATGATCTAACTTACTTTAGTTTGAAGTGAACTTTATGTTAGATTGCTAATTCTGGACATATTTGTAATGCACACACTGATGATTAATGGTGGTGTGGATGTGCAAATTCTGACACCATAGGCTTCAGAAGTAACATGTTTGATTAAATTGACTTAGTAGCCCTATTCCTTTCAATGCTTCTTCTTCGCCTATTGAGGCGTCAGTGCCCATCCACACAAACACTTCCTCAGCCGTGTCGCCTACCGCCCAAATTTGGGCATAGGCCACAAACAAGGGCTCTCCAGTTTTCCAGGTCCTGGGCCTTGAGTTTATTCTTCGTGATTCTGTAATGTTGGTCTTTTTCCGGGGTGGGGCTGTTGGCCCCACGCCCAACCCCCAACCTGGAGGACCAGTTGCTGCTCTTAGTCTGTCCTCTACCATGATTCCTAGCCAGACGCTCTATATTATTAGGTTCAATGTCAAGAAAATGTGACTGAGTATGATATAAGCTCATGGTGCTGGCTGCCTGGTCAACCAGTGGGGCAGCACTATAAAGTCACCATGAGTGCGCACTGTCACAAGTACGTTCCCGTCCTAACATGACTGACCTTAGTTGTTGCTATGATGTAAAACAACAATAAACAACAACGACAATCAACATCATCGTACTCTGAAAAATTATGCTGACTCCCCTGCCCTATGAGCAGAATCCAACAGCGATTCACGACCCTACTTGACAAAGTATCTGGTGGCTGAATTGAATTATCAGCTTTAGTTCAATAAATGATTAGAAACCACGCATTGCACTATATTTAATGGTCCTCACTTCTCGGAACCTGATTCAATCTACTCTGAGCCCGTTCTCGTTTTCCACGACGGAATTCCACCACTCTCCGCATATCTAGCAGCACATTTAACAACACACATAGTAGCACATCTTGCAACACATATAGCAGCACATCTAGCAGCACACATAGCATCGCATATATCAGCATATCTAGCAGCACATCTTAAACGCAGTGTGGCAAAGTGTGGACAATGATCAGGAGAATCAAACGAAGGGGAGGTGATTCTTCTCAACGGATTCAAATTGTCCAAGACCAAAACAGTCTGCAGGCACTTCTGCCTGCTGCGTAGAATGTATGCGGAACAGGAGCTGACCCTTGATCGGGATGCCATTAAAGTCGTTGAGAAAACCAAATTTCTGGGCCTCATTCTCGGGATGAAAACATTAATAAACTTAAAGAAATTGAATCATCTGTGGGAAAACCACCAGAGACTCATGCGGGAGGTCGGCGGGACCAAGTGGTCCTTAGCCGCTGCCGTATTGGCCACTTGTGGCTTACACATGCTTTTCTGCTCAAGGGGGAACCTCCCCCTGAATGTATTGGGTGTCAGTCCCCGCTGACACTCAAACACATTTTACTAAGTTGCATTGATTGTTTGGCTCTGGCCAACATTCTACACTGCAGACAGTATGCATGACCTTTTTACTAAAGTAAAAAAAGAAAACATTTTTGCCTTTTGAGGGCAGGTGGACGCTGGACTGTACCACCTCATATAGTTTACTAAATAAATTCTATCAATTATTACTCAAACTTTTCTTTTGCTATGGGAATTTGTTTCCCTTGACCACAAATATATGATTGTGAGCTTTCTAATTTAAATTATTTTAATGAGTGTCTAATGGCACATATTTGATTGTCTGCTTTTACATGTAAAAGCGATGGTTTGAACAAAAAACAAACATTTCTCGCCATGAATATGGCCTAGGCTGCCGACACCACGTAAAGCAACCACCGATCAATCAATCAATCTTACAACACATACAGCAGCACATCTAGCAGCACATCTAGCAGCACATATATCAGCAAATCTAGCAGCACATCTAACAGCATATATACCGGTACATATTTTCAACACATATGGCAGCACGTCTCGCAACACATCGCGCAGCACATCGAACATCACATCGAACAGCACATCGAACAGAATATTGAACAAGACAGTACAACACATATAGCAGCACATCTAGCAGCACATCTAACATCACATATATCAGCACATCTAGCAGCAGATCTAACAACACAACTACACCACTTCTTTTCAGCACATATAGCAGCACGTCTAGCAGCACATCTAGCAGCACGTCTTGCACCACATCGCGCAGCACATCGAACAACACATCGAACATCATATCGAACAGCATATCTTACAACACATATATCAGCACATATTGCAGCACATCTAGTATCACCTCTATCATCACACATATCATCACATCTAGCAGCACACCTTACATCGCATCTAGCAGCACACCTAGCAGCACATATAACATCACATCTAGCACCACATCTAGCATCATATCTAGGATCACATCTAGCAGCACATCTAGCAGCACATCTAGCAGCACATCTAGCATCAGATATAACACCACATCGTGCAACACATCTAGTAGCACATCTAGCAGCACATCTAGCAGTACATATCAGCACATCTTTTCAACACATATATCATCACATATAACAACGCATCTAGCAGCACAGCTAGCAGCACATCTAACATCACATATTTCAGCACATCTAGCAGCACCCCTCACATTACATATTTTGAACACATCTAACCCCACATCCAGCAGCACATCTAGCAGCACATCTAACATGACATCTAACACCACATCTCACATCACATCTAACACCACATCTCACAGCACAGACAACAGCATATCTAACAACACATCTAACAGTACATCTAACAACACATCTACCATCAAATATAGCACATCCGTAGTTTAGATCAAATATAAAAAAAGTTGCTGATCGTCCTTTCGACCGGGTAGTTACTATTACAGCCGATAGTTTCATTTATGTATCAAGGAATTGTACTGCACGGCCGGAAGAGCAGCGCTCTGGCGCTGACAAATACGTTTTAGTCATAGGCTTCAGCAGGAACAGGTTGTATTAAAAAACAAAAATAAAAAAAACTGCCCTAGGTCCCCTATCAATTCTCAGTGTCAGTTTGTAATGAAGCTGCCGACGCTTGTACCTTCTTTGACGAGGAGCTAGTTCCAGGCTGTATTTTGGTGTCGCTCTTCCTGCTGAGGCGAAATTGGTTATTGACTTCACAATCGCCAAATCACCCTGACCAGAGAGATAACGACGGGCTGGTTAACCTGGGGCTGGAGACAGTGTCAGGAATGGTTCTAGTAGCCTTATATTTCACTTTCAAACAGCTTCACTGCAGGACAAGGAGTTGCTGAGTGGATAGAGCGGCCCACCGCACCTGCAAGAAGTCGTGTGTTCAATTTTGGAAGAAGTTAAACCGAAGATGTACAGATGGGGTACTCATCACCATGTTCTAGCATTGGTACTGTATTTTCTATCCTGGTAAATTCGCCGATTAAAGGTATATTTTTCTGCGCCGAGCCACTGGTCTTTCGGCCATATCACGGTAATGTTATAATAGTGGCTATTTAAGTCAACAAGAGTTTGATACATGGGGCAGATGGCAATTGGAAATATAGTGCCTGGAACAGGATTCGAACCCACACCTATTGAAATTCCAGAGCTAGTGTGCTAGCAATTACACTACGTAGGCTCCCTGATGCAATCACCCTATGCACGGCTACTTGCCTATTATATGTGGCTCATCGCCTGAGAGGTCAGTGCAGACTACGATCCACATCCACCTGTAATTGTAAGTCTTTTATTTTAAATGGTCCATGTCCATAAGTCAGTGTAATGTTTACAGTCACAATGTCACACGTTCTTGAAATGTAGTTAGACATGTATAGACAGCATATGTTCAACAACCATACAGCACATCATCATCATCATCATCATGCTGTCGGGCACGATGTGACAAAGACTGCTTTCATTACTTGACTGCCGCTCTTCATTTAGCTCTCTGCTGTGAGAGTGATGTCCATGGTTCAGTCTTAATGTCTGTCAGCTTCAGGTTTCTCTTGATGGTATCCTTGAACCAGAGATGAGGGCACCCTCTCTTTCTGTAACCAGAAGATTGTTGAGAATAGAGGATCTGCCTTGGTAGCCTGTCTGATGGCATCCTCATGATGTCCAACGGAGAATCTTTTTGATCAGAAGATCTTCCATATGATCCGTTACTGACTTAATAGACTATAAGCCTGTATCAGGATGTCTAAAACACATTGTATTCCCAGGTGATCAACGATTCAAGTACTGACAACGCTCGACTATTACTGATCTATTACTGACTTGATAGGCTATAGGCCTGTATCGGGATGTATACGGCACCGTACATAATCCAAGTCATGGCACTCAGTGTCTTGGGTGAGGCTGATGACAATGTGAGATAGTGAGTCTAGAGCAGGAGTCGAACCCACACCTCTTGCCAATCTGAGGCGATTATGCTAAGCATTACACTACCTAGGTTCCCTAATGTAATCACCCTAGTCATGCCTATCTGTCTATGTGGATCCTTGCATGATATGTCAGTGCAGACTCCCACAGTAGGCTAGGATATAGTAATGGAATTCATTTTCTTCTTCTTATTATTATACTAATTAAGACGCAGGGGAATGAGAGGGAGCTACCACTTATAAGTTACTATTCTCAATGTAGTCTAATCGAAGAAAGCTTTGTGATGTTTGTTGTGGTGGAGTGGTTAGAGTGTCTGACTTTTTTCTAGGTCATACTCCTATTCTGAAATGTTCTGGTTCAATTCCCCATGGCCCGACCTCTGCCAATTTGGAGTTCCACCGCTGTGTATAACTTACAGCGTCATCAAACGCCAGTTGCTCTCATACCATGTCTATGTGGTGGGGAGGTTAAAAATCCCTTGGATCAGTAAAAGTGTAGGCTCGGGCTTTCTATCGACAAACTGTCTAATGGTGAAAATGAGTCTATTCAGACTTATCCATGATAGGCAGTATCGATCTTCAAGAAAAAGAAAAAAAAGAAGAAAGAAACTCCGGGCTCGCAGAGTCTTATCTTCTAAAGGGGGTCTCCCCTCAAATGTTTTGGGTGTCAGTGCCCACTGATGCTCAATATTTGACTAAATTGTGCTGAATTAAAGGCACTACGCCAACAATTTGACAATGCAATTAGCATGCATACATATGCTCATGACAAGCAGAGTGGGTAAGGCCACTGGTGACCCTTACATCATGCTTTTCTGCTGCAAGAGGCGAACCTGCGAGCCAACAGTTGGGGTACACTGCAGAGGGCAGTATGACAGTGACTGTTTTACGAAGGTAAAACAGGAAAAACATTTAAGCATTTTATGAGGGCAGATGAGACTGTACAACGTCATATAGTTTACTAAATGTGATTCTATCAATTATTGACACAACTATTTCTTTTTTCTATGGGAATTTGTTTTCCTTGATCACAAATTATATGATTGTTGAGCTTTCTCAATTTGAGATGAGTGGCTATGTGGCACAGTAGATGGATTGTCTGCTGTAGAAAGGCGATGGTCATGGAGCAATCCGATGACAAGGGATTGGTGATGGCCAGGTGAATGATGGCCCCCTAGCTGCTTTGCCCACACGATCGCGTAAAGCACCAATGAGCTAAATCGCTCATTCAAGATATTTTTACCAATCTAAGACAATTACAATGTATAGCCATTCTTGACTACCACCTCAGAAAACCGATATGACTTTTAAGAAAAGAAAAAGCTGATACCATTGAAATCTACTAAAGATTTCGGTTTACTATTGCCACAGTTATGATGATTAGAAGCTTTTGAATTAAGATTAAATGTCATTTGACACATTCCTAATTAAATGTAAGGTTTTATGTTTTGTGTAAAGATAATGGTTGAATAAGAAATTGACAGAATAAGAAATGCATCGTCATCAGACAGGATAACACAAGCACAAATCAATCAAGTAATCTAGCAGGAAGGAATGGCTGATAGGTTGTTGGAATTTTACGTCCTTGCAACATCTAAGGTCATATCAGGACGGGTACCAACTTGTGACGGCGTACACTCATGATGGCTTTATCATGCTCCCCAACTGGGAAATCAGGTGGCAAGCACCATCACCCAATATCCCACTCAGTCATATTACCCTGACCCTGAACTAACCAGTCCTTCTGCTATCCTATTAATGCCGAGCGACAGGCTAGGAAGCAACAAGTATCAATTTTATAAGTCATTGGTTTGACTCGACTGGGACCCAAACTCCCAACCTTCCCCATGCGAGGCCCCCGCTCTTCCGATTCAGCTACCATGTCCGGCAGGACTGGTTGATATTCACAGTTGTTTGTGTAGACCCCCACCAGTTAAGCTAGTGACAACTATCCGCAGAATCTGGAACCACTCTATTCAGGTACTTTCCCCAAGTGCCTGTCATTTCACATTTCTCCGTAAAGAATGTCTGACAAAATAATGACATGCCTGATTAAAACAAAGTTGTTCTTTTATTTTATGTAAGTACATCACAAATCTTGAAGGGAAATTCAAATGTTTGAAATACCAATATCTGAGAATGTCTTTTTCAAGGAAGAAATATGTGCCGGTACACCCCAGCAGTTAAGCTAGTGACATCTATCGACTAGTGACATCTAGTCAATACCCTATGAACAATATATGCATCATTTGAAGATCCCAAGCATGTACTACAGACGGGCCCGGGGGGATATGATTGAAGTATTTAAATATCTACAAGACAGGCAGCCCCCTTATCAGAGACTCCAACACCAGGACCAGAGGACACTCCCTGAATCTGAGGAAGTGGTACTCCAGACTTGACCTGCAACACAACTTTTTCGGCTTTAGGGTGGTTGACTTGTGGAATGAATTTCCAGAGAGTGTCATAGCAGCAGAGTTGGTGAACTGTTTCAAGTCCTGACTGGATGCATACTGGTCAATCATTACGTATATCTTGGAGCCAGTGACAGTTGCTACAATCCACCACATCTGAAGAACTGTCTCCATTTATATTAATTAAGAGCGGCTAACAGGTCCAAGGCCTATTATAGCTGTATCCTATTGATTGATTGAGTGATCTATCAGCAGAATCTGGAACCACTCTATGTGGGTACTTCCCTCTTAACTGGTGCGGTCTATTGAGTTTACAGGAAATGAGGAGGAGGAGGAGGAGACGTGGGTACATAATCCATGTCATGGCACTTGTTCCAAGTATTGCCAGTGATATTGTTTCTGATCAATGACTTAAAGCCAGGGTGATTTGATTCACTATTGATTTCGGATGGAAGCTAATTCCACAAATTATCCCCATCCCTCCTGGCAAGGAAGCTTGATTTCAATTTGAGAATCCAATTGACTTTTTCATTTTCGTTCCCTGTCACAAGTTTCCATCTTAATGGTTTTATCTGTCTTTGAAGCGATTAAAAAAAAAACAGGAACCTTTGCCATAATAGAAATAAATCTGAAGGTGTTGCTTAGGCTGTTGGTTGAGTTACTTTTTAAATGTCTCAATCCATATGATCAATCATCATGCATCTGATAGATAACACACGCAAAATCTGATAGAGACCCTAGAGATATAATTATATACATATATTTATATATTAACTACCATATTATTTATGTATGGTATGAATATGATATGCATATTATTGAAGCTGCGTACTGTGATGAAAACAGAACATGTTCAAAACCAAAACAGTTATCTAAATTTGATTCTACATATCTAACTTAGATACTGATCCAATTTGTCACCAAATATAAGGGAATACTGAGTCAATTTTGAATTTAATAGAACCTGATTTCTGCAGAAGCCTATGGTCTCAGAGTTGTTGCGTGCATGGCAGAAATGATTCCGGATATTTGAACTTCAAATATCTCAAAAGTTAGCCATTTTAAATCCAAGTTACTTCGAGCTAATCCAAGGTAGATTATAACGATCAACCTAATATATTAATCTCAGAAAATGATAGAGACTCAAAAACCATCGGTCTCCGCAACTTTAAATATATTGTAGTAGTCTATATATAATTTGACAAAATAGGAAATAGTTTAAAGTTGGATTTATTATAGGTCCCGCAGTCTTTTTCGTTCAACCACAAGTTCAATTCAACAACAAGTTCAATAATACAGTGAGGTCATAGAAGCGTTAACACTTGCCCTTTAATAATTGTCTATTGTCGGGTTGGGTGGGTGGCAATTTTCAGGCTAGTTAGTGTCCTCCTTTGCTCCCATGTCGAAGTCAGCTCCCTGCCACATAACATGGCCTTATATAGGCCTGTGCAGAATTATCGATAGGCGACAAATAAGAATTTGTTCCAAACATCATTACAGATGGCATTACCAGTGGTATTTACATAGGCTAATGAGGTTTTGTATCTTAAGAAGTGATGATAGATGGTGTTGGTGTACAAGGAATAGATTAATACAATCGTTTCCTTATTTACTGGGCCGGCAATGGATGTGTCTGCATGCCAAATTACCTGTGTTGTGTAGCATCATGGACAAACATCACCACCATGCACTGGTGGAAGGGAATGTGTTGACTACAGTTGCACGTATATGGTGACAGGGGGCAGCAGGATAACCAGAGGCAGCGGGTCCCTGTGTGGACCGCCCAGCCCCCTACTGCAACCACCCCCCCCCCCCCCCACCACCACCGTGAGATATTTCCTCGCACCCAGCTTGTCAGCGGATGGGTCAATTCACAAGTTAGTTGTGTCAGCAAAACTTTGTCTGGTGCCTCCTTAAAGGCCGCTTCACGTTATTTCATAGCAAATTTGGAACAAATTCTCTGCCAAAACAAGGATTGCAACAACCTACCTGCAATTTAATTCTAGATTAAGGGTTGAGAACCAACATAGTCATACATTAATAAATATACCTGGGTAGACCTCATAAGTTGATAACAGAAATAAAAACATAGTCTCAATGCATTCCACACCCTCCATCCTTCTCCCCCTCTGAAATCCCCTCCCCCCTTGAGGAAAAGGAGTAAAATATATAACAACTACCAAAGTATAACCTTCACCCTCTAACACCCAACTGAACTTCTTCTTGAAGATTTATATTACGTATCATGGATAAGTCTGCATAGACTTGTTTTCCTCATTAGACAGTTTGTCGATAGAAAGCTTGAGCATACACTTTTACCGACCCAAGGGATTTTTAACCTCCGACACCACATATAACATGTCCAGCCACACACCGTTAGGTGTGAGACCTGCTGAGATGTATTCCACTGGCCACATGTGTTGGGTCATGGAGGAAATACATATAGAGAACAGTTATTACCCTCCACATATTTATACTTGTATAATATGTTATGCATCACATACATATACACATATACAGAAACATGACACGGTTAACAATTTAGAACATTTGGTTGGCATAATTGGTTTGCAGTAATTAAACTGATATAACAGGATGATAAAAAACTGTGCTCTAGCATAAATAATTATCACATAACATGTTTGTACCATTTGATCGCTGATCCAATTGACTTGAAGTGCATTCTTAACTAACATATTGACTAAATAAAATTCCCATACTATGTAGTGTAATATATGCTAATGAGATGCATACTATTCCAGGCATTGGGCGAGAACAAGGGAGTATGTTAATGAGATGACATCATGGAAAGTTTAGCCGGCGGTTCAGTGAGCCCTGGACTGTGAATAAAGCATTCAGTATCCAGAAGTCAAAGTGTTCAGACATTGTACTTTCACATGTAGTACCTTCCATTGTTGTGAATTGGTCATGTTGATTCGGCAACATGGGTGAGCTTGATATAGACACGACGCCAACAACATTTCAGAATACTCTTCGTGAGTGTTTTGGTTATGAAAATCTGATGCTTGCAACTCGTTATGCAGCTTCGAATCACAGGTTGTATACAGGATAGTTACCATGACTACCCTCACTAGTGCTCATTTAGGGTTGACAATTTGCCGAATTGGCCACAACCGCCTATCTCAATCCGGTAGCCGTGTTCAGTGTTCCCTCTCACGGAGTCTTTGTTTTATCCCTAGTTTAATTAATTACTAATTTCATTTAAGCTAATTTAATCAAGGACCAACCTCTTCTTGCCCTGTCTGCAATTGCCTCCATAGTCTGTTTTCCAAAATGAACTACGTTGAAAAGTCACGGGACCGTTCCTGCCTTCTGCGCCGTTCTGAATGAATGGCTACAGGTGTGGTCAGATTGCTGGTTGGTGGTGAGCATGCCCTTTCCCAGCGTCTGATAAGTGATGTCAGCAGGATAAGCGCACACCATTTCAAAAAAATATTTTAATTTGACTCAGCCGGGAACTGATCAGCTGATCCCAGAAGCCGAAGCGGGTGCTCCAGCCAGTCACCCAGCCATCTGGGGTGGTTTCTTTAAGATGTTGTCTTCTCAGTAAAGAATATATGAAGAGTTCAGGCACAAAACCACGTAAACGCCAATCTAAAAATGGAGATAAATCCAATCGGAATCAAACCTTCAAAAAGTTAATTTTGTTATACTTCTACTCTTTTGTGCATTGCTCCATAACCATGTGATCATATGAACAGTGGAATTGGTCATGTTGCATAGGCAACATGGGTAATTCGGGACCGAGTCGGGACACCTGGGATCCCACCATTATCCACCCCGACCTATACCTTAGTTCCCCCTTCTAAATATAGGGGGCCGGGAGGTGACTCCAGGTGGTGCCCACACCCGCGCGCTGATAGCCGCCGCTTGTACCCGGGCGCGCCCCTGTGACGTCACTTCCGCCTGGCCGCCTCTCCAGACGGCACTTCACCACCAGACGCCGACCCAAGACCACCTCCCGCCTTTTCTCACCACCCCAGCCGACCCTACTTTAAGACTGTAACTGTTAGGGTTGAGTGCCCGGATCGCGCAGAGACTTGAACTCATTACCCTGATATCTTGATTCTCACATTGTACTGCATTACCTGACTGTTTTTCCCCTTGCTAGATTAATAAATCCCATACTAAGCGGTTCCGTGTCGTGTCCTGAATTTTCAGGTAAAAATCTGTTATTTAAACTACATTTTTCAATTGGCATTTACATTGTTTTGCGCCTGAACTCTTATATATATATATATATATATATATATATATATATATATATATAACTCATATACAGCCTCTGTATGCGGCTGTAAGGCAAGAAGGCCTTTTGCTTACATATATGAAGAGTTCACGTGCAAAACAATGTAAATCCCAATCAAACAATGTAGTTTAAATCAAATATTTTACAAACTCTTCATATATATATATATATATATATATATATATATAAGTGTTTTGTTCGCGAAATGAGAAGAAGGAAGTGAGCAGAATGACCATTGGCTCACGGTGTAAAGGAACAGTCACTCACGGCCGACAAAGTTTGAAAGCTAGTGAATATGTAAGGAAATGGCACTTACACGGGTGTCTGAGGTGGTTCTACCCGCATCAGTAGCGAGGCGAATATACAAGTTCACCCTAAAAGTTGATAAAGAAATACTTATTAAATAATGCATAGCTAGTCAGGCAGAGCCCTCCTTCCTCCTCCCTACATTACATGTGCATGCTAGTTTTTCTATCATACATATATACACATTATATATGTACATGTAATATAGATAGGCAAAGACACGCCAACTGACATATCTTAATAATAATACTAATAATACAAATATAAAAAGAAAACATGAAATGAAAGTGATTATGAACCAATAATGACACAGCTCCTGTGGCAAACCAGTCCTTACATATCCATCTGGATATGTAAGTGCATAATTATATAGACTTGGTTGGTTGGTTGTTGGAGTTTGTTTACGCCCTGGCAGTATCTAAGGTCATATAAAGACAAGTACCGACTTGTGACAATGTGCATTCATGGATACATAATAGCGCTACTGCACTGGGATATCAGACCACCAGCACCATGATGTGATATCCCACTCAGTCACATTATCCTGGCACTGAGCCAACCAGACCTTGCCCTATCCGAATAATGCTGAGCACCTGGGTAGGAAGCTGCAAATATAAATTGTTAAGTCATTGGTTTGACTCGACCATGGTTCCAACCCATAGGTCCCAACTGGACGATCTACCAATGAATATATATTATGAATATATTATATATAAATATTTATGCCTCACTGGGAGACCAGGCCACCAGCACCATGACTTGATATCCCACTCAGTCACATTATCCTGACACTGAGCAAACGAGTCCTTGCCCTATCCTAATATTGCCAAACACCAGGCTAGGAAGCGATAAATACAACTTTGTAAGTCATTGCTTTGACTCAACCACGGTTCCAACCCGTGATTTCGAACCGCACGATCTACCAAAGTGGGAGACGGACGCTCAAATCATTTGGCCATCCCGTCTGGTCGATATATATATATATATATATATATATATATATATATATATATATATATATATATATATATATGAGCTTGTCTCCAAAGGTGATAACTCTGCTCTTTTTGTCCATTGTAACGCTTGAAACAAAACAGGACAGAAACGGTTACACTGAAAAAACAAGGACATTTGCTTCAAATCAATATGTATTTTATTGGGATTATAAAACACCATGTAAAAAACAAATCAGTTTATCCTGAGCAAATGCATAAGCAGATATGATTATCGTTACAATGCACAAAGTTGTGTCCCATATTGCTGAGCACCTTTTGAGACAGTCTCATATATATATATATCTATATATCTATATATATAGAGAGAGAGAGAGAGATAACAAGAAATATATGTATACCTACATTTACCATGCTATATGTATACATATAGCATGGCCAATACACAGTAAATGCTATATGTATAGATATATCATGATAAATGTAGACATGCAACATACACTATGCATTACGACCATCCCACGTCGCATGCAGCCCTCCGTCCACACACACCCACCTGCCCCCCCACCCCCCACCTCCACGAAGTATTGATTGGTTGATATCGCCTGATGTCTTCTAACAGGAGCCCGTGTTTAGACGTTGGGTACTGGAGGACCCGAAGCTAAGTGTATAAGAGTTGGCGCTCTCCCGCTTAGAGTAGTCGTTTCCCCAGCCACTCCCACCATGCACTAGAAAGGTCAGAGGTCAAGGAAGGTCCGCAAAGCCCCACTTTGGCTGTCTATGTGAGAATACATGGAGCTATCTGTGAGAACCTGCTGCTGTTGAGAATATTAAAGCAAATAAATAGAAATAAAAAAGAACACTTTTACCAGTTAGTCTGTGACTGTGATATGTATATATGTACTCTATCTATTTATATATATTATATTATGTCACGGGTTAGTCTGTAGCTACCATATGCATATTTACTCTATATACTTGTAGTAGTCTGCATTGACCTCTCAGGCAAGGAGCCACATAGACAGATAGGCGTGGATAGTACGGTGATATCAAGGAGCCTAGGTGGTGTAATGGTTAACACACTGGCCTGGAATGCAAAGAGATGTGGGTTCGAGTCCCGCTCTAGACCCAATATTTCCCATTTTCATCACCCATCCATGACACTGGTGCTGTGACCAGGATCGTGTACAAGCTAAGCGCTGTGTAGTTGTTGAACCTACCCTGTGCATGTATGTGTTAGTGCATTGCCTGTATGTATGTAATTGTAAGCATTAAAAGACTTACAATTCCAGGGGGACGAGTGCAGTAGTGTGCACTGACCTCTCAGGCAAGTAACCACATAGACAGGTAGGCATGGGTAGTATGGGGATATCAGAGAGATCTGGGTTCGAGTCCTGCTCTAGGCGCAATATTTCCCATTTTCATCACCCCAACAACACTGGTGCCGTGACCAGGATCTTTGCATTCCGGGGCAGTGTGCTAACCATTGCACAGTCTAGGCTTCCTGATATCACCATACTACCCACCCCTACCTGTCTATGTGGTTACTTGCCTGAGAATTCAGTGCAGACTACTACAGACGTATAGTTAAAATGTGACCATCCGAATGGGCCAATAGGCGATATAACGGTCAGACGCAGCTAGCATACAATGGTCAGAGTCCCTCTCAGGTGGCGCCAGTGTGGCCAATACTGTAACTACACAGGCCCATTAGATAGGATATGCTGAGTATAGTATACTTTAGGGAACTCCTTGTTTGTATACCCATAATAGATTATAGAGCACATATACATATTGCCAGAACCTCCTTCTTTTATAAAATATTAAGGAAAATAAATAGAAATGTTACTAGTTAGTATGTAGCTATGATATACATATTAATCTATGTACATATATATATATTATATATATTGTGAGAAGCTCCTTTTGTTGAAGATTTTAAAAGAAATACATAGAAAAGGTTACTAGTTAGGAGGTAATTATGATATTCATATTAACTATATGTACATATGCATACATATATATATAATATTAGATATACAATGTGGGCCCTACATATAATACATGTACACAAAAGGCAGAACATTCTGGAACCATGCAATGCCATTTAATGCACTGTCACCACATGCATAATGATTGGGTTATCCAACTGAGGTTGTAGTTTCAGATTGTAGATTCAGTTTACTATTACAACTGATATCTTCATTTATGCATCAACCTACATTTAACTTCATTAAATAACACTGGCAGATATGCTGACAACATACATTATTCAATGAATAGACTACATTTAACTCTTTAAAAACCTCTTCATTAAATAACCCTGGCAAAAGATATTATTCATTGACTAAACTATATTTAACTTTTACAAACCTCCCATTTAAATAATATTGGTAGATATGCACTTCTGCATATCTAGTTAAAGCTCTTCACGTGAGGAATCCAGATATGGTGATCATAATTAGAAATGGGAAAATAATGTAATTTTTGTCTCCTCCTCAAAGAATGTTTTGGTTTGGCAGTGAGTTCCTGTCATGCCTCTCTCCTCCTCCGGCAGCTCCTCCCCTTCCTCAAGGGCTTCTAGTGGCATTACAGGTGGTGGTGCGGGAAAGAAACAACAACAGCAACATAAATAGAGCGAACGAAAATAAGCCTTCGATAAAAAGAAGAAGGAAAACAAGTCAAACATTGCCGCACTACCCCTAAAAGCTTTTGCCTACTTCTCGAAATTCCCTGTTAGGCTAACAGTTGAGGCCCACGTTACTAAGAGGTAGTGAACCTATATACAATTTTCCACCACCAGCGCATGGTCACCCTCGACAAGTAGCAATGGCTCTTGTTCCGGGCAGGACTTCATAAACAATTTTGTTTGGTTAAATATTTTTATTCATCTGAATACATATTTTGTCAGTGCCAGGGCACTGGTCTTCCAGCCATTGGAGTGGTCGCATTTCATCTGTACATAGTGGAATTGGAATGTGTTGCATTGTGTGCAGCACAACCCATTCTGAACATAAAAGAAAGTGGGGGAGCAGCCTATGCTGCATAGTGTACAGCATAGGTACTCAACATAGTGCAAGGTATATGCATCAAGATAGAGTGTGCAGTAATGTACACTGGTGGTTAAATCATATGCTGTGTTTGTATATCAGTTAGATTTGGTTTTAATAACAGTTAGTCTTTAAATAGTGCCATGTTGTGCATGTATAGTGGTTTATTTTGTGTGCATTGCTGGTTGAAGATGTAGTTGTGGTAATGGGTCTAAAGTAGGGGTAGTGGGTCTCGAGTCATTGAGTTATAATAGTTGTTTGTCAAATGTGGATGGGGCAATGCAATGGGTAATACAGAAAGGCGATGGCAAACAAAAACAACTGCAACATATATAGGACATTTGTTGGGTGTTTGTTTATTGTTGGGGGTTTTACGTCCTGGCAACATCTAACGTCATGTCTTAGATATTGCTAGGATGGAAAACAACAACAACCAAACACCAAACATCTAACGTCATATCAAGATGGGTACCGGACTTGTGACAGGTCATATCAGGACAGGTACCGACATGTGACAGTGCACATTCATGGCAACTTTATAGTGCTGCTCCACTAGGAAACATGGCTGCCGGCGCCATGACCCAGAGTCCAATTCAGTCACATTATCCTGATACTGAGCCGTTGCCATATCCTAGTACGGTTGAGCGCCAGGCTAGGTAGCGACAAGTATCACATCTCCCTACGCTCTGTGAGTCTGTTAATTCTACAATTGGTTAGTTGTTTGGCTACCAATAGTTACTTTCTCTGACTGCCTTCACCATGTTGTGTAAATGGTCATTAATTTTGGTTTTAAGTTTAAAGTTTACCTCCCGGGGTGTATCATGCCTAGCATAGGTAATTTCTAAGAGTTTTCTTCAATTATCAGTGTATTTTTATTTGTTTAATCTTTTATTCATTATTAATGTATTATATTTGATTTAATTTGAGTTAGTCTAGCAGTGCACTGAGCTCCCTTTTGATTACATTTCTATATGTTTCTAGCCCCCTATTTCAAGATTGAAAGCATGCAACAATCTACGATCACATTCAGACTGAATGCCCATAAAATAAGACAATCCCACTTTATTTCAGAGGCATGACAAAAACAAATCCAAATTTACGATCATATTTAGACTGAATGCACATACAATAAGACAATCCCCTTTATTTCAGAGGCACGACAAAAACAAATCCATGAAATTCTCCAACTTTGAATAGATGCACATCCATGTGTCTGCACTCACGAAGTGCGCATTTATTGGGACATATACAGTATATATATATTTGAGTAGATATATCACAGGTACCTGGGCAGGTTGGTGTGACACGCACACACATTGTGCTAATGTCCTGCCAACCGATAGAGGGCGCTTACATCATATATGCGCATACACATGACTATATATTGCATGTTAACAGCTGTGATAAGAAAAACATCAACGCAATCTGTATAAGCTACAAAACTTTTAATCCACCGCAATGCATCTCTGTCTTCCGGTGAGAGAAGGCATCTTCACACCAGGTCTCAAGGTAGGATTCGGCAACTCTAAACTTCCGCCTCCTATCTTATGGTGAAAATGCTCCAAATATGGGAAGGAATATTTGCCCGGATGTGACTTAAAATCCTGCATAGCGTCTCAAAACCCGCCCCCATTTCCGGCGGAATTAAGCTCGTGGATATCACAATGGCAGAATACCGGATATTAAGACTAAGAGGCAGCGATCGGATCAAACTGATAGCTTTATACACATTGGCTTTAGTTGCGTCTTCACCAGCAAATATGGCTTGTCTTCTACATGGGTTTGGGGTAAACACGCTATTTGTTATTGGTCTAACTCAGTCAGGATTCGAACTCGTGACCTATGATTTGTCACATGAGAAGCGGATGCTCACCTTAAGCTAAGATTCCATATATGTGGTATGCAGTATGCGAATGCAAAGGCAAATGCAAATGCAAATGCAAATGCAAATGTGAATGCGAATGCGAATGCAAATGCAAATGCAAATGCAAATGTGAATGCGACAAATGGATCGAGCCATGGACTGATCGGTGCGAATGCAAATGAGAATACTGCTGCATTTGCCATAGAAAATAATAGTAACTTTGATCTTCCTTCACAAATTTGGAGCAAAAAAACCCAAAAAGGTTTTTTGGTGTGTTTGTTTATTTAACGATCCCCCAGCACAAAAAGTAAAACATTGGCAATTTGGGGTTGGCAGATATATATGCCACATATACCACATTCGCATTCGCATGCCGGATAGCGCATATATGGAATCTTAGCTTTATTCGCTTTGGGTTATTTGTTTTCAAACATCGAAGCACTGCAGAAATGATGGTGCAAGGTGGACCCCCAAGCTCAGCTGCTGAGAAGTGTGGATATAAGACTAGCAGCCGGCTAGTTCATAAAAGGCATTGCCAGGGTGTGAAAGACGGCTGCCATGACTCAGGTGGATTGGGAGGAATCTACACGTCCACCTGCGAGTCGGTCGATCGGGCTGCGGTGGGCGGGTGACAGTTGCTCCTCTTGAATCGAATGCAATGCTACCATTAGGCTCCATG
The DNA here is from genome assembly GCA_030323885.1 of Branchipolynoe longqiensis. Taxonomy (NCBI): domain Eukaryota; kingdom Metazoa; phylum Annelida; class Polychaeta; order Phyllodocida; family Polynoidae; genus Branchipolynoe; species Branchipolynoe longqiensis. The sequence goes on along the minus strand of CM059198.1, from coordinate 60,101,137 downwards.
TTTCATGAGCGCACCGGTACCTAATTTGAATATATAGAGGATCAAATCAGGGTTAGCGGTTTGATTAAAAACATTCACGGTCTCACCGAATAATGCACTTGTAATGGATACACTAGTGTTATTACGCTACAAAGAGCCACTCCTATTTTCATTATCCCCTACGCGCAATGGCTTTAGGTGGTCCTCAATGGGAAGTATTCAATATAATTTACATTCATCAACGCCATCATCGTCATCATCAATCACCTTCATCGGTGACCCACAGGTTACGTTGCGACCAGTTTTCTCCAGTTTCCCTGTTCTTCAGTGCCCTCTGGTAATCGCCAAACTCCAGGGCTGTCCCTTTTCTGGTGTAGTCTTCCCATCTCTTCCTTTATATGCATTGTCTTCTTCCCTCTTTGATCGTCCCTTGCAAGATGGTTTTGATAACAATATATTAAAAAAGCTTGTTTTATTTAATGATGCCTGTCGAGCATATGGATTTTTATCACCAGTTATTGGACGTCAAACATATGGTTGTTCCCACATATTTCTTTGGAGGAAACCCGCTTCCGCCACACAGGCTACTCTTTCCAATAAGCAGCAGGGGGTCTTTTATATGAACTTTCCCACATACACGCCAGCGCATACCATCATAGCCTTTGATGAACCAGTTGTGGACCACTGGTCGGAATGGAAAATAGGCCAAACTGCAAATGTTTCCACTAATTAGGATCGGTCGGATCACCCAAACCTTCACAGGTTGATACTGCCTGAACTACGTCCCACTCCCTGTGTTTTGATTAGGTAACACTGTATTCAGATGTAACAATAACCAAAATGTCTTTTTTTTTAAAGTGACTTATACAAAAGACCCTATAATACTAAGACGACTCACTCCCTATCTCTCCCATGGTAATGTAAATTTTGCAGTGCCACCTTGTGGTGGGTTTGATTAGCCTGGCTGGTGGTTGGTGTTTCACATGTAAACACATACAATTATATTATACATGAGATAGGTAAGTATGCATACACATCAATATGAAATTGCTATAAACAAATACCCATCATCATCAGCATCATCATCAGCATTGCCATCATCACACATCTTTCACATTCATATATACATTTATACATATAATATAGCACCTGTTTAACCAAGAGAACAGACATCACACCAAGTGGTGGGTTTGATCATTTTGATTACACAGTACAGGCTGAGTGAGCCGTCTTAGTAGTATAGGGTCTTTGCTTATACTAATTCAGCTATTATCGAGTTCCGAGTAATATGGTCCTTGATCCCAAATCAGTCATTTGTGACGTTCACATTTTTCAGGTAATAATAATAATTATTTCCTTCATAAATAATATGGACAGGCTGACATTTCAAATTGTGGTCAATCTTTTCTCGTCGGCTTTCTGTTGAAAAAATCAATTTCTTTGAAAGGTTTACACACCATTTTGAATGAAGGAACATATACAAATCCGGTTCACGTACAACCCATAAATAGGTCAGAACCTTCGGTATTTGTGCCATATCTAGCCATATAGTGCTGGTAAAGATGAGTCCTAGCTTTACCCAGACTTGTATTGTGAAATGAAGAGCCATATATATTAAACTGAATATTTATATATATATGTATTATATTTAATATTTTAGGCTTATTATTATATACAATGATGACAGAGGGAACCCACCCACAATTGAGAAAGAAGATGGGAATATTATATTAGTATCAGAGGTTGAGAAGGCTATCAATGATCTAAAGGCAGGTAAGGCTCCTGGAAGTGACCAGATAACATCAGAAATGATAAAAGGACTAGATGAAGTGGGGATTCAAGTCATTCATAAGCTAGTAACTGACATCTATGAGACTGGATTTATACCATTGAATATGAATGAATCCATATTTGTACGACTCCCAAAGAAGCTAAAACCAACATTGTGTACTGAGTACAGAACACTAAGCCTGATGAGTCATATGTTGAAGATGATCCTGAAAATAATTTTACTGAGAAACAGACAGAAAATTGAAGAACAAATCAGTAACGTACAAAGTGGGTTTATATCTGGAAGAGGTTCACATGAAGGGATTTTCAATATGAGAATGATTTGTGAACGGTATTGTGAAGTGAACCAGGATGTTTATGCCTGCTTTATTGACTATGAGAAGGCCTTCGACCGAGTCAATCATGAACTGTTAATCAAATGTTTACAAGATATTGGTGTCAATGGCAAAGACATTAAACTAATTGTGAACTTATACTGGACACAACGTGCATCTATAAAAATGGAGCAGGGCCTATCGGATGAAGTTATGATTAAACGAGGAGTTCGACAGGGGTGTGTATTGTCACCATGTCTATTTAACCTTTACACAGAGATGATTTTCAGACACATTAAAGATTGCAAGGGAGTGACAATAGGTGGCATGAACGTCAACAATCTTAGATATGCCGATGACAGTGCAATACTAGCAGACAGTGAGAAAAACCTACAAGATATAGTGAATAGAATCAATAAAGCTGGAATACTATTCAACATGAAGATGAATGCCAGGAAAGACCACAAACATAGAACAAGTATCCGAATTCATATATCTCGGACAAAAGATTACAAATGATGGGAGATGTGAGGAAGAAATTAAAAGAAGGATAACAATAGCCCGAACAACATTCTCCAAAATGTATAGAGTGTTAACATCAAGTAAGATATTAATACAAACAAGGAAGCGTATTCTTCAGTGTTATGTGTGGTCTACTCTAATGTATGGGGCAGAGACATGGACAATCTCTAAGAAAATGTACAAACATTTAGCAGCATTTGAGATGTGGACTTATCGAAGGATGATGAAAATATCATGGACAAAGAAGATCACCAACAAAGAAGTTCTCAGAACAATTAAAAATAAGAAAAGCTTGTTTGCCACTATACAGACAAAGAAACTTATTTATTTTGGCCACATCATTCGTCAGAGTTCAATATACCGTACATTGTTGGAAGGGTAGGTGAATGGCAGCAGAGGGAGAGGGAAACCAAGAACATCATGGTTTACAAATATTTCATAGTGGACAGGCTTGAATTATTCACAGTCTATCAGAACAGCACAACATCGGGACAACTGGAGAACCATTGCATCCAACCCTCGACTAGAGGATGGAACTATTGATTGATTGATATTTAATATATATTCTCAACAGGATATCAAATGTATAGCCAGATATATTAAATTTAATATGTATATGGGCCTGTGTCAAAAGGTGATAGCTCTTCTTTTTTTTGTCCATTGTAATGATTGACACAAAACAGGACAGAAACGGTTACACTGAAAACACAAGGACATTTGCTTCAAATCAATATGTATTCAATTGGGATTAATGAAATATCATGTAAAAACAAATCAGTTTATCCTGAGAAAATGCATAAACAGATAGTATGTTCATCGTTACAATGGACAGAGTTTTGTCCCATATTGCTTGGCAGTCTCATATATATTACTCGATGTAACAACATCTTAAGTACACTTATTAGATCACTAGTATATGTATATACACACACACATATATATATATATATATATATATGGATACACATTTAGAAGACCAGACAGGATGGCCGAATGTGTTGAGCGTCCGTCTCCCGTTTTGGTAGATCGTGAAATTCGAACCCATCAGATGGTGATGATGAATATAACCCTGGTCGAGTGAAACCTATGACTTAAATATTGATACTTGTCATTTCCTAGTCTGGCACTGGGCATTAGTAGAATAGGGCAGGAACTGGTTGGCTCAGTGTCAGGATAATGTGATTGAGTCGGATGTGATTGTGAGGTCATGGTTCTGCCTCAGTGAGACATCTCTATATATATAATATATTTATAAGTCCATTGAGTAAATATATATATCATATCCAACGCATTCACATATATATATATATATATATGTGCTCTATAATCTATTATGGGAATATAAACAAGGACACTACCCCCTAGCAGTTCTCTCCCTTACTTACTCTATACCCTAATGTCACTGAGCTATTACTACCATAGGACTAGGTTAGTTCCTTCATTCTCCACTGCACTGCCACCTGTGAGCAGCTCATGCCCGCATGATACCAGCTGCGCCTGGTCACTACCACTACTGCTCCCTCTCAGCAGGACGGATTTTAAATTTTTAGGTGGGCAATAATATATTCCCGCCAGAGAATATATACTCTTTCTCAACCACTCCTGTCTTTTGTTATTCTGTTTCCAGGGGACTACTGTTTATATATATATATATATGTACATATAGATATACATGTATATATATATGTATAGATAGACACAACCAGTGTTCACTGCTCCCAATCTAGTTTCTAATCAGTCCACCTCAAGCCGATGCCACATGTTCACCTAGCTTGTTCTTTTTCTCTCCACCGTCTCCAGCCGGCAGAAACTAGATCTCGTCTTGGAGGAGGACCTGGAGAAGGGAAAGATTGGGAACCTGCCAGCCACTGTCATAGCCCGGCAGATTAGACCCTGAAGGAAAAAGCGGCAGTAAAGCAATAGAGGGTGAGCCGAACGGGGAAACCAGCGGCAGGCGGGCGAGGACTTCCGGTTTTCAAGATTTCACAGAAGAAACACATCAATCTTTATTTGTCGCTGTTTTCTCTTTCTGTCTGTGTTCAAATTTCAATCAAGAACGATTAGTCATCATCATTCCACTCTTCCTTGCCCTATCCTAGTAATGCAGATTGCATGGCTAGGTAGCGAGGATGGTCTATTTGTAACTCATAGGTTTGACTCAGCTGGGATTTGAACTCAGCGTTCCAACCAATGAGCTTCCTAGCCGGAAGCGATCACTCAGGCCATTCGGGAATCCCCACCCGAGGCTTATGTTATTATGTGATATCATGATTATAATTATTGTCTATGTATTATGCGGAGAATAATGTGGGTATTATGTGAACGGAGATATTGCTATGGTGGGTGCATGTGGTTCTAGAATGAGCTCTTGGTGCTGTTTGAGCTGCCTGGTGGACTGCAATAAGGTTTGTGTAGTCTGTGTGGGGATGCAAGCGCTCAGCTGACCACTGCTGGCTGGTCACTTAGCCCAGAATTTTACTTTAATAAAAGAAGCGAGGTTTAGGAGCCAGCCAGTGCTGAGACTTTCCTATATAATAACTATATATATTGTGTTGTGTATTTGTGAGTAGTATCATTAATATCAGTATTAATACATTCTAATCCAATAAATTCACCCACAACACTAAACTAAATTGAATACTATAGCTATGCACAGTGATGCAATTCGGATACTGAATAATGTATTGGCTGCTGTATACTAAGTAAATGTAGTATCTCACACCATAATTTGGTAAACACAGCTTTGTAGCTATGCATAAGTATAACTCAAATTGTGGTGCACCTGCACTATTGTTATTTTTGCTTTACGTCCTAGGAACACCTAAGGTCATATCAGGATCGGTACCGACCTGTTGCAGTCCGCACTCATGGCGACTTTATAGTGCAACCCCACTGGGAGACCAGGCCGCCAGCACCATGCCCTGATATCCGACTAAGTCACATTAGGGAAGAGAAGGGAGGCAGGGAAAGAGGGAGAAAGGGAGGAAAAGAGATAGGGAGGGAGGTAGATACGGAGAGAGAGAGGAAATACGTTCAAACTACATTCGGCTTTTCTCAATTTGAGAAATCTAATATTTCAATAAGCAACAACAAAACCAAGCATTACCAAATAAGATAAGTATCAATCATCTATACCAAACTATTGATGGTAATAATTTGACAATGACACAGCAGATAAGTTTAAAGTTGGATTTATTGTAGTACCAGGAGTGTAATTTTTGTTCAATACAAAGTTCAATTTCAACAACAAGTTCAAATACAGTGAGGTCAAGAAGCTTTAACCCTCGCCCTCAACAATGTCAGGTAGGGATGGGTGGGTGGCAATTTTAAGGCTGGTCAGTGTCCTCCTTATGCCTGTGTCGAAGTGAGCTCACCGCTGTGGGACCTGGCCTTATATAGGCTCATAAGGTTAATTAGTTCAAGAAGGCGACTGCAGATGGCAGACCAATAGCATTTACTTAGGCTAATCAGGTTTTGTATCTCGAAAGTGAAGATAGGCGGCGCTGGCGCACAAGGTATATACTAATACAATCGTTCCTCAATAGGTGGCAGCATAAGGCCTTTGCTAGTGACTATGAGGCTATGGCTGTGTATGCATGTCAAATTACCCGTGTTGCTGAGCATCACCACGGACAATGTGGGGGTTCATGGTTAGAAACAGGTTATCCATGTTGTTGGTTGTTTGTTGTTGTTTTACATCCTAGCAACATCTAAGGTCATGTTAGGACGGGTTTAACCAAGTCTCTGTTAAATAGTCATCATTCACTGATAGGTCTAAGGCAAGTACATATGAAGAGTTCAGGCGTAAAACACCGTCAATGTCAATCCAAAAAGTAAGACAAATATTGAACAAGCCTTTTTTCTTTTTTTTTCTTACACATTCCTGCTTGTTTGTTCATTGCTTCATAATCATGTCATCACAATAGTAGTGGAATTAGTGAGAACTTCAATTATTTTCAGGTAACAAATCTTGTATTTTAATTTAAATTTTGGATCGGCGTTCACATGGTTTTGCGCCTGAACTCTTCACATGCACATGTTTTTGTTTAAACCTGTTCTGCACAAGTGCTAGCCTCTAAATTCCCAGCGTGTTCTCTTGAGAGCCTCTCACACAATACTGCAATCCCTCAGGACTTAGTTCGTGCAAACTTCTTTCTCTCTCCCAGCTTGCATGATGCCTCTTTTTCCAGCGCTTGGATTCTGTTTTAGTTTTCTTTCTTTTCCACACATTTTGTTGCTGTCGACAATGTTGCTTGTTAGACTGTCAAGTTTGCATTGTTCAGTTGATAAATAAATGGATGATGCTAATGTTCCTAAATGCCGCATTTAGCTCAAATGACTGTACATATTCCTCCCTTATTTCCCTATTACATGTCCCCCACATTTTCTTGTCCTGTTTTGCTGTTGCATGTTCCTACACTTTCCTCTCCTATTACATGTTCCCACATTTCCTTCCCCTATTTCCCTATTACATGTCCACCGCATATGAAGAGTTCAGGTGCGATGCGCGAGAAGGAAGAAGGCAAAGGCGGGTGTGGAAAAAGAGGCGGAAGGAGGCGGCGGCAGCAGGGGAGGTGCGAATGCTGGCGGGCCGGGGGAGGGTGAGAGGTGGCGAGCAGCGGGAGTCGCGCGAGGCGTGAGCGCCGCGTGACAGCAGAGAGGGCGGGGGGAGGTGGCGGCGTGGAACGCGGTCGGCCGAGGTGTGGAGGCAGCGCGACACGCGGGCGGGGGAGGGTCTCTTCCTTTTCTCGCATCAAACGTAATGCTTTGCATTACGACCAAAACCACTTAAACGGCAATCCCAAAATGGAGATAAACATTGAAATCAAACCTTCAAAAAGTATCTTTTTTTATATTCCTAATTTCTTGTTCATTGTCCCATAATAGTAGTAGAATAACGTAGAATTAATGAGAATTAAAATAATGTTCATGTACAAATCTGTTATTTGAACTACATGTTTGGCTCCGGGCTGAATTCATCATTTTCTTCCACATGTTCCTACAGTTCATGTCATATTACATGTCCCTCATGTTCCTCTCCTATTGAATGTTCCCACATGTTCCTCCCCTATTCTCTGATTACATCCCCCACATTCTCTTCCCTATTTCCCTATTACATGTCCCCCATTTTCCCCTCCTATTAGATGTTCCCACATTGTCCTCTCATATTACATGTTCCCACATGTTCCTTCCCTATTTCCATACTACATGCCCCCATATTCTCTTCCATATTTCCCTATTACATGTTCCTACATGTTGTTCTCCCATTATGTGTTCCCACATTTTCCTTACCTATAACATGTTCCTATTCATTCCTCCGCAGTTACATGTTCCCACATGTTTCTGCCCTTGGTCCCTATTAAATGTTCCCATGGTTCCCTCCCCTATTCCATGTTCCTACATTTTACATGCTCCCATATTTTCCTCCTCTCCTTCCTTACTTATTACACATGTAATAACTAAGGACGTAACTTCCTTACTTATTACATGTCCTCCACATGTAGTGCCCACTTACCTATTACATCTTACTACATTTTCCTCCCAATTACATTTTCCCACAGTTTACTTCCCTATTACAAATTCCCACATCTGTATCCCCTATCATACTAGGTACTCCAAAGTGATTTTTATTTTAATGTTTCAGTGTTTAACATTATATATGTGCATAGATCTTTTAAATCCGATTCCAGATATATAAAATGTATATAGATCTCTTGATAAGTTCCGAAATTATTCATTTTTTTGCACTTATTTGTGCACATTTCCAAATTAGGCAAAGCTAGGTTGTGAAGGTCCCAGCCCAGCAGCTATGTTGCATATAATTTGTCCAATATTAAAGAATCTCACTCTGTATAGCACAAATAACAGGCTCAATTCTTTCCAGACCATTATCTTTGTTATTCTTTCAGATATTTCCTTAATTTCTACTGAATATCAGCAGGGTCAATGATCAATTCTTGAAAACATCATAAATTCTGTTCTACTTACACTATCACTCTAATTTTTATTCTAAAATAATCTAAATCAAAAGCTCTATATGATCGTACATGTTTTCTGTTGACACGCTAGCTTCAATTGACGCCATATGCATTGCTCCAGTGCATAGATGGGAATACACAGTCACTTCTCAGACCAACCTTGATGAGCATATGATATAAATCTCAACCAAATGTTGTGCTTGTTAGACAGAGGAAGACGTGAGCTTTCTGATGATATCATTTTCAGCACGATCCTGATCAATTTTCAAGGATGTTTTCACTCCTTGATGTTTTCACTCCTTCAGTTCAATCAAATTTCCCCTATTACATGTCTCTACATGTCCCTACACTATTACGATATTGCATGGTCATACACTGTTCTCCCCTATGACATGTCCCCACATGTCCCTACAATATTACCCTATTGCATGTTTCTACAGTGGTCTCCCATATTACATGTCTCTACATGTCCCTATCATATTACCCTATTGAATGTTCCTACACTGTTCTCCCCTATTACATGTCCCCACATTTCCCTACACTATTACCCTATTGCATGTTCGTACACTGTTCTCCCCTATTACATGTCCCCACATTTCCCTACAATATTACCCTATTGCATGTTTCTACAGTGGTCTCCCCTATTACATGTCCCCACATGTCCCTATACTATTACCCTATTGCATGTTCCTACACTGTTCTCCCTTATTACATGTCCCCACATGTCCCTATACTATTACCCTATTGAATGTTCCTACACTGTTCTCCCATATTACATGTCCCCAAATTTCCCTACACTATTACCCTATTGCATGTTCCTACACTGTTCTCCCCTATTACATGTCCCCACATTTCCCTACACTATTTCATATTACGTATTCATACATTTTCCTCCTCCATTCCATGTCTCTACAGTTACCTCCACTATTACCCTATCATATGTCTCTACAGTTACCTCCACTATTACCCTATTACATGTCTCTACAATTACCTCCACTATTACCCAATTATATGTTCCTACGTTTCCCCCTATGACAGGTTCCCCATATGTTCACACTTATTTCCCAATTACAGTTCACCACCACTTGTTCTTCCCGATTTCATCTGTCCACAGTTTCCTCACTAGAGTCCCCCATTAGATCTCACCAACTGTCTCTTCCCCTATTCTCCTATTACCCCTCCCCATTCTTTCCTTATGATATCCTCCCTTTGCACGTGTCCATGTTTTGTTCCTCTTCTATTTCCCGCCCATGTATCTTCTGGTATTTCTCCTCACCCCTCTGCGATCACCCCACCTTGTGTGCCCATCTATATAGTCCGCCTCTGTCGGCATTCTTCACGCCCTTACTAGTCATATAGATGGATGACCTCTCCGTGCTGAATTAATTCACAATTCTGTTCACACCCCTACCTTAGCACGCATGTCATCTCTCCTATATTATTACCTCCTCTCGTCTCCCCCTCCCACCTCCCCCTTCCCCGCTCCCCATCCTCATTCCCCCCTCCCACTTCCCCGCTCCACGCCCCCGCCCCCCCTCCCTTCCACCTCTCCCTCCCCTCCCCCGACTTCCATGTCCATTGATTTCCTGTATCTTGGTTGGTGAGCTTGTGCATTGGTTTTGGTGAGGGTGCAGTTTTTTTGTATTATCATTCATCAAAGGTGTTCGTTTTTTTGTTAGTAAGTGTATAGTTGTTTTGTGTCATTTTCATTCATAGAGCGGGATATTTCACTTTGGCCAAGATTTGGTTGTTTGCTTTACCATCATTCATTAAAAGGTCAGTGAAAGGTCAGTTATTTGGTTGACTGTCATTCATTAAAAGGTCAATAAAGGATCAGTTATTTGGTTGACTGTCATTCATCAAAATGTCAATAAACGGTCAGTTATTTGGTTGACTGGCATTCATCAAAGGTCAGTAAAGGGTCAGTTATTTGGTTGACTGTCATTCATTAAAAGGTCAGTAAAGGGTCAGTTACTTGATTGACTGTCATTCATACAAAGGGGCAATTTGTTTCGGTAAGACTTCAATTCATTGACTCACTACAGGTATCAAACCTGTTATCCGCCTTCCAGATTTCGGGAATTACCATAAAACCGGCAATTTTTTAAAACTTTTTAATTACATTTTGGTTCTGTACTTTCCATTGTTTATTTTACAGTTCAAGTATATATTTAGGCTATCTCCAGAAAACCGGAAAATCCAGAAATCCGTCCCACTTCCGGTCCCAAGCTTGCCAGATATTTGGTGCGGTACCTGTCTAATTGATCGGACGCTTGTTATTGTGTTGATAAGGGTTCAGTTTTAGGCCATAGTTGGAACTATAACCCACTTTATTTATTCATGACTGCGCACTGTCACAAGTCGGTACCTGACCTGAACTGTCAGGTTGTCAGGTTGTCAGGTTGTCAGGTTGTCAGGTTTTCAGGTTGTCAGGTTGTCAGGTTGTCAGGTTGGCAGGTTGGAAGGTTGGAAGGTTGGAAGGTTGGCCTGTTGGCAGGTTGGCAAGTTGACAGGTTGTTAGGTTGTCAGGTTGTCAGGTTGTCAGGTTGTTAGGTTGTCAGGTTGTCAGGTTGTCAGATTGTCAGGTTGGAAGGTTGGAAGGGTGGAAGGTTGGAAGTTTGGAACGTTGGAATGTTGGAACGTTGGCAGATTGGTAGGTCGTCAGGTTCGCAGGTTGGAAGGTTGGCAGGTTCACAGGTTAGCAAGTTGGCAGGTTGGAAAGTGTTGCGAGGCGAATTGCGGGTATTCGCATAGCGTTCACGCCGTGACCACTCAGTCAAAACACATCCCATCCGGTGTATTGCCTTATACCCCTGTCACACTACGACGTAACGATCCAACGTGAGCCTAACGTGATCATTTTTCGTCATTACATTGCCGTACGTTGGGTTACATTATGATGACGTCATAATGACGTTAGAGTGACGTCGAGCTACGTCATGTTACGTCGTGTTACGTCGGCGCGCGTCAAGGTTTTGAACCTGTTCAAAACTTTCGACATATCTCGACGTGAAGCCGTTACGTTGGGATGACGTGACAATGACGTTAGGTAGACGTTCCGCGATCGTTATAGCAGCGTAAATGACGTTAGAGTCACGTTATGTCACGTCAGACCGACGGCCCGGGTGGGAGCAACGTGTGGGCAGCGTTTTGCACGTTACGGTCATGTTACGGTCACGTTACGGTCACGTTACGGTCACGTTACGGTCACGTTACGGTGGCGTTACGGTGGCGTTATGGTCGCGTTACGGTCACGTTACGTCCACGTCGCACCCGTTACGGCGACGTTATGCTCACGTTACACTAACGCCCGGTCACGTCGCCAATTACCCCTCCCCTATAACGTTGTCACGTTACAGCTAACGTCACGACGTACACCGACGCTACTTTCACGTTATGCTCACATCCACAATTTGCATATTACGCCCATACGTCAACGTAATATAATTATTTTCACGTTCTGCCTACGCTGACGTAGTCACGTCGTAGTGTGACAGGGCCATTACGGATCCCAGCCAGACACACTGACCCGCACCCTCGCCCGCCGACGTCGACAAAAGTCGAGGCTGGTTTTTTGTTTGCTTGTTGTTGGTTTACGTCCTAGCTCCAACTAAGGTCATATCAGGACAGGTACTGACTTGTGACAGCGCACACTCATGGGAACTTCATAGTGCTGCCCCAATGGGAAATCAGGCTGATATCCCACTCAGTCAGATTATCCTGACACTGAGCCAACCAGTCCTTGCCCTATCCTATTAATGCCGAGTGCCAGGCTAGGAACTGATACTTATCAATTTTAAAGTCACTGGTTTGACTCAACCGGGAACCGAACTCCCGACCTTCTGTATTCGAGGTTTGCGCTCTACCGATTAGGCCACCACACCCGTTTGTAGTTCTTAGATGTTGGCATGCATTCACCGACACTATTGGCCATAACTAATACCCCAGTCACACTACTGCTTGCGACCACTTTGCGACCACAAACAAAAGGTTGGTCACAATAGTTTGCAAGTGGTCGCAAAATGGTCGCAAACTGGTCAAAAATTGGTTGCAATGTGGTCACAAAATTATCCGAAAGTGGCCCTCAATGGTTGCCGACCATGTTGCGATCATTTTGGTCAGGTTGCAGCTACTGCAAATAAAATCTTCTTGTGACCAAAATGTTTCCCCGGAGGTTGGTTGGCAACTGTTTTCATAGAATGCTTTGGTCGCAAAGAGGTACCCGGTGATTGTGGGTTATTTGGTCCCAAAGTGGTCCCAAAGTGGTTGGAAGTGGTCACAAGCTGTAGGTAAAACCATGCATATACTGAGCGACATAATCACCGCTCCTACTTCATTATGTCTAAACTGGTTGAGAGTAAAGCGATGCATACACTTACCGATACACAAACTGACTATCCTTGTTAGCAAAGGCTATACATTGTTGCTAAGGTAGTGAATACGCTCACCAACAGTTGCTAAGGTAGTGAATACCCTCTCCAACAGTTGCTATGGTAGTGAATACCCTCACCCCTAGTTGCTAAGGTAGTGGCTACCCTCACCGACAATTGCTAAGGTAGTGAATACCATCACAAACAGTTGCTAATGTAGTCAATACGCTCACTGACAGTTGCTAAGGTAGTGAATACCCTCACCAGCAGTTGCTATGGTAGTGCATAGCATCACTTTGCACACTTCCTATACATATGTAGTAGTCTGTACATGAGCTCCACTACCACGCGGGGGCGGCAGACACTACACTGCACACCTACACAGTTAGACCCACCTGTAGAGACGATGTGGGACCTCGCGAGTTAGGGTTGGGTCACTTGACTGTTGATGCAGTGGAGAGCGGATAGGTTTACAAATAAACCAGTTGAAGCGGACTGCATTTGGATCTTGGTATTCTTCCGTGTGTCTGACAGTGAGTGCGAGGCTGTGGAACGGCCGGCATTGGGCCTCTCACACATATATAGCTAAAGTATTGTCTGCGCTCACTGACATCCGTGCTGTTCAATTTAATATTGGTTGGACTCCTAGCTGAAATCCGAGTCCTAAACTCACCACCACCCTCTCAATAGTTGTACCACGCCATGGCTGATCTGATCCTATCAATTTACCATTGAATTCTTACATAGTGCATACCCTTTAAGGTGGGACATACATTCACCGATATTCTCGGTGCCAGTTTCCCATACAATTGTTTACATTCACTGATATACACGCCGACCGATGCCAACATAACTAACTTTCTTTTGATCATTATGGTTTTACGTCCTAGCAACAATTAAGGTCATATCAGCGATGGTAGCAACTTGTGACACTGCACACTCATGGTGACTTTATAGTCCTGCCCCACTGGCAGACCAGGTCACCAGCACCATGAACTGATATCCCACACAGTCACATTATCCTGCTACTGTGTTGACCATTACTTGTCCTATCAATGCCGAGTGCCAGGCTAGTAAGTAACAAGTATCAATTTCATAAGTCATTGGTTTGACCCTGCCTGGTTTTGAACTCCCAACCTTCTGTACGGGTAGACTGCTCTACCGATGTGGCTACTGCTTCCGGTTGTGATATTGGTTCGATGTCGACAACTTAACCGCATATCACCCATCACCCATTACATTGGACTGAGTGTTGCTATTCTGAGACCAGATCCTCAATACTTCAAATTAACTGTCAACTTCCTGACAATTTCACGTCACTACCATTTAGGGGTGTCGTTATTCTGGTTACAACGCGGCACTAATGCAGGTTTGCTATCACCGTCCGAGGCACTATCAATCTAATTGTATACTGATCTATATCCACTTACCCCAGCGGTTGTTGTGGGCCGGTAATGGCAACTACTAAGACTAGTAACAGGCCCACTGTGAATACCACGAAATTAACATTGATCACAAAGAGGTACCCGAAATTAACTTTGGTTGGTTCTTTGTTGGAGCTTTACGTCCTCGTAACATCTAAGGTCATATCAGGCTGGGTACTGTTCATCAAAAACAATATGTAACACGTGAACGGTCCTTTATGTTAATCTAAAATTATTATAAATTAGGAGGTCGTGCGCGAGCTGGTTGGGTAGGGTCAGGTCACCACTCTTCTTATCTTCGCTGAATAAACCGCGGTACCACCCAGAGTTTGATGCAGCTTCGGTATTAAACACCTTATTATTCTCCAGTGGATTGGAACATAGTCTGTCGCATCTGTCATTGTTGTGTCAGATTCCGGGGCGATGAGGTGTGGTCAGACGGTCGCACTCACCTTCCAAGGTGAAATGCCTTACCCCTCCCTCACCCCCTCTACCACCTCCCACTCCCTCTCCCTTCCCATCCCCCCCCCCCACAGCTCTACCACTCCACTCCCTCTACCCACCCCATTACCCTCCTCAACCCTCTACCACTCCCACTCCCTCTCCCTTCCACCCCCTTTACCTTCCTCAACCCCTCTACCACATCACTCCTTCCATTCCCACCCCATTACCTTCCTCAACCCTCTACCACCTCCCTCTCCTCCCCTTCCATCCCTTACCTTCCCTCAACCTCCCACATCTCCACCTCCCCCCCCCCTCTTACCACTCCTCACCCCTCCACCACCTCCCATCCCTCTCCCTTCACCCCCTTACCCTCCCTACCCCTTACCACTTCACTCCCCTCCATTCACCCCCATACCTTCCTCCTCCCTCACACTCCCATCTGTCTTTCCCTACCCTGTACCCCTCCCTCACCCACTCTACCACCTCCCACTCCCTCTCCCTTCCCACCCCCTTACCCTTCCTCAACCCTCCACCATCTCCACTCCTCTCCCTTCCCATCCCCTTACCCACCTCACCCCTCCACCACTCCCCTCCTTTCCCTTCCCACACCCGTACCCATCCTCACCCCCTCCACCATCTCCACTCCTCTCCCTTTCCACCCTTCCCTCCCTCACCGCCTCCACATCTCCACTCCCTCTCTCTTCTCAGCCACTTACCCCTCCCTCACATCCTCTACCACCTCCTATTCCCTCTCCCTGCCCACCCCCTTACCTCTCTCTCACCACCTCCACCGCCTCCCACTCCTCTCCTTCCCACCGCCTTACCCCTCCCTCACCCCCTCCACCACCTCCCATTCCCTCTCCCTTCCCACCCCCCTTACCCCTCCCTCACCCCCTCTACCACCTCCCACTCCCTCTCCCTTTCCACCCCCCTTACCCTTCCCTCAACCCCTCCACCACCTCCCACTCCCTCTCCCTTCCCACACCCGTACCCCTCACTCACCCCCTCCACCATCTCCCACTCCCTCTCTCTTCCCAGCCACTTACCCCTCTCTCACATCCTCTACCACCTCCTATTCCCTCTCCCTGCCCACCCCCTTACCTCTCTCTCGACCCTTCCAGCACCTCCCACTCCCTCTCCCTTCCCACACCCTTACCCTTCCCTCAACCACCTCTACCCACTCCAACTCCCTCTCCCTTCCCAACCCTTATCCCTCGCGCACCCCCTCTAGCCCGGCTTCCCTCTCTTTCTTCCCACCCTTTCTCCGCTCGCTCACACCCGTCTACCATCTCAATCTCCCCCTCATTCCAGTCCTCTTACCATCCTCCCCTCCGTTCCCGCCACCTTTACACCTCCCTTTACCTTCCCACCCCCTTACCTCTCTGGCCCCCGTTTACCCCCTGCTTCCCCCTCTTCCCACTCCCTACCACCTCCCTCGCTACCCCCTCCCTTACACCCCTCCCTCCCACTTCTGGGATGGTCGAAGGAGTTCAGTGTCCAACTCCCGTTTTGTGGGGTTTGAAACTACGGGCTAGAATCCTGGTCGAGTCAAACCGATGACTTATACAATTGATACTTGTCGGTTTCTAGATTGGCACTCGGCATTATTAGGATAAGGCAAGCATTGCTTAGCTAAGTGTCAGGATAATATGACTGAGTGGAATATCACATCATGCTGGCAGCGGCCTGATTTCCCAGCAGAGCATCGCTATAAAGTCCCCATGAGTACGCACTGTCACGAGTCAGTACCCGTCCTGATATGACCGTATATGTTGCCAGGAGGCAAAACTCCAACAAGCAACCATCTGCATTATTGCCGTGTGCTTCATGGCATAAGAACGGTCTGCGCCCTAGTTACGGCTCTTTGGACAGTTCTCGTGCTCTCTGAGAAGTCACGGGATCGGCGAGGAGAGCATCTTAAAACTAACTTGAAGGCATTGAATTTAAAGTTGCAACCTTATCCACGAGGCAACCACGCGAGATCTCGCGTGTTTTGGCGTGAGCAGGTGGTGCAGGTTGTATTCTGCCCACTCTGCGTAATGAAGTTCAGGTGGAATTCCCCTTAGCTGAGCTGAGTAGGACCAGGTGCATGGTGGGTAAATTGTGTTGGATGTCACTCACCATTAACGCAGTGTAGCCAAGCCAGGGAGGGATTCTATGTGATATATATGCATGTATATGTATGGTATTGTCACGGGGGTGATGAAAATGGGAAACATTGCGCCTAGAGTGGGACTTGAACCCACATCTCTTTGTATTCCCGGCCAGTGTGCTAACCATTACACCACCTAGGCTCGCTGATATCACCACACTACCCATGCCTACCTGTCTATGTGGTTACTTGCCTGAGAGGTCAGTCCAAACTACTACACTCGTCCCGTCTTTTAATGCTTACAATTACATACATACAGGCAATGCACTAACACATACATACACAGGGTAGGTTCATCAACCACACAGCGCATAGCTTCTATAGGATCATGGTCACAGCAACCACTCTCATGGGGGTGATGAAAATGGGAAATATTGCGCCTAGAGTGGGGCTCAAACCCACATCTCTTTGCAGTCTGGGTTGGTGTGCTAACCATTTCACAACCTAGGCTCCCTGATATCACCACATAACCCACGCCTATCTGTCTATGTGGTTACTTGGCTGAGAGGTCAGTGCACACTACTAGAGTATGTAATATACCTTTGGGTTCGAATATGTGCTATTTTTTGTTTGGTTGTTATGGCTTTACATCCTGGCTTACCCCCAGACGGGATGGCCGAATGAGTTACAGCGTCCATCTCCCGTGTTTGGGAGATCAGTGGTTCGTTGGTTCGAATCCTGGTCGAGTCAAACCAATGACTTAAAAATTGATACTTGTCGCTTCCTAGACAGGTGCTCGGCATTATGAGGATAGGGCAAGGAGCAGTGGAATGCGGAAGACCAATCGCCCACGATTCAAATTTCCCCTGCTTAAACAACTAATCTACCCCCCAACAAATTGAAATACAAATAAATAACCAATGTTTATTTTGTGTGCTGGGGGGGGGGGGGGGGAGGGGGTGCGGGGGGGCCACTAAAGAGATAAATAAACAAATCGTATCCTGGCCACATCTAAGTTTATATCAGGCCATGGACCGAATTGTGACTGCGCTCACTAATTAATATAGTGCTGTCCCACTAGGAGAGCAGGCTACCAGCACCGTCACCCGATTTCCCACTCGGTCACATTATCCTGATCCTTACAAAACCAGTCCTTATGCTATCCTAGTGATCCCGAGTGCTAGGCTAGGTAGCAACAAGTATCAATTGTGCCAGGCATTGATTTGACTCGACCAGGATTTGAACCACCAACATTCAGCATGGGAAGCCTGTGCTCTGTCGATTTAGCAAGTATGTGTATATATCTCTGCATATATGCATATATATATATATATATTTATATATATATATATATGTACTTATGAATGCATATATATATTGTGGGTATGTGTCTATGTGTGTATGTGTGTATCTATATGTGAATATGTGATGAATAACAATATATGCGAGTATAAATGTATAGAAGGCCAATATGATCCTGTCACATCAAACAAAACCGCCGACACCACCATTCACCGACCTTTTGTTTGTTGTTGTTTTACGTCCTAGCAACATCTAAGGACGGTCATTCACCGACCTTATCTACCACAGCACTACACCTGTGTCAGTCGCAGCAGAATTTATTTGTCATTTAACCTCTTCCCAGCGATTGTACCTTCTCAATCCTCTATCCATGTTTGGATATTTTGACTAAGTGGGATATCGGGGCATTGTGCTGGCGGCCTGATTTCCCAGTGGTGCAGCACTGTACAATTGTGCCATGAGTGCGCACTGTCACAAGTCAGTGCCTATCCTGGTGCGATATTATCTGTTGCTAGGACGTAGAACCCCAACACAGATCCAGTGCTAATCCCTACCAGTCACCCTGCAGGACCTCCTCTACTGCCTTCCCTGTGTACTGCTCTTATTCAGCCGTTCTCTTCTACCTCCTTGACTTATACCTCTACCTCAGCCAGTCCCCATCGATTCCTCTACCATACCCCGCCCCTACCCCCATCTCTCCTCCATCACCCCCGTCTCCCCCTTCCCACAACCCCCTTTTAATCCCATACCTCATCCCTCGACATCCTCCCCGGTCTCCCTCAGCACCCCCCCCCTACCACCCACCGCTCGCCACCTCTACCACCTCCCACTCCCTCGCCCTTCCCACCCCCTTACCCACCTCTCACCACCTCTACCACCTCCCACTCCCTCATCCTTCCCACCCGCTTACCGCTCCCTCCTCCCCTCCACCACCTCCCACTCCCTCTACCTTCGCAACCCTTTACCCCTCTCTCACCCCCTCCACCCCATCCCACTCCCTCTCCCTTCCCCAACCTCTAGCCCTCCCTCCTCCCTCCCACCACCTCCCACTCCCCCCTCCCTTCCCCACCTTACCCCTCTCTCACCACCTCCACCACCTCCCACTCCCCCCTCCCTCCCTACCCTACCCCTCTCTCACCACCTCCACCACCTCCCACCCTCCCCTCCTTCCCCTCCCTCACCCTCCCACACCCCCCTCTCCTCCACCACCCTCTCCACCACCTCCCACCCTCCCCCTCCCCTCCCTTCGCAACCCTTTACCCCTCTCTCACCCACCTCCACCACCTCCCACTCCCCCTCCCTTCCTAACCCTTCACCCCTCTCTCACCACCTCCACCACCTCCCACTCCCCCTCCCTTCCTAACCCTTACCCCTCTCTCACCACCTCCACCACCTCCCACTCCCCCTCCCTTCGCAACCCTTTACCCCTCTCTCACCACCTCCACCACCTCCCACTCCCCCTCCCTAACTCCCTCTCCCCTCTCCCTCACCACTCCACCCCCTCCCTCTCAACCCACCCTCTCACCCTCCACCACCTCCCACTCCCCCTCCCTCCTAACCTACCCCTCCCAATCCCACTCACTCCCTCTTACCCCTCTTCCCCTCTCTCACCACCTCTACCACCTCCCACCCCCTCTCCCTTCCAAACTCTTACCCCTCCCTCTAGCCCGGCTTCCGTTTCTTCCTCTCCACCCCTTCTCCACTTCCTCACCCCCTTCTACAATCTCCACCTCCCTTTCATTTTCCCCTCCCCTTACCCTCCTCCCCTCCCTTCCCGCCCCCTTACCCCTCCTCTTCCTTCCCACCCCCTTAACCCCTCACCCCCAGTTTACCCACTGCTCCTATCCCAGTCCCACCCATTACACCCCTCCTTCCCTACTCCTTAAAGTTGCATAGTCTCATTTTTCAGAAATATATATATATATTTGATTGTTATTTCTCTACCTTAGTTCAAGGGACCAGACGGGATGGCCGAATGACTTAGAGCGTCCGTCTCCCGTGCTGGTAGATCGTGGGGTCGTGGGTTCGAGTCCTGGTCGAGTCAAACCAATGACTATAAAATTGATACTTGTCGCTTCCTAGCCAGGCACTCGGCATTATTAGGAAAGGGCAAGGACTGGTGTGCTCAGTGTCAGTATAATGTGACTGAGTGGGATACCAGGTCATGGTGCCGGCGGCCTGGTTTCCCAGTGGGACAGCACTTTAAAGTTGCCATGAGTGCGCACTGTCACAAGTCGGTACCCGTCCTGATATGACCTTAGATGTTGCTAGGACGTAAAACAACAACAAACAAACAAACAAACCTTAGTTCACCTAAGCCTAACTTGTATTTTAAATGGCTAACTTTTGGGATATTTCAATTGTCATCATATCAAATTCATTTTGGGAAGCACACCATCACTCTGACACCATAGTGTAAAGTCACCGGCTGGTGGTGTGAGTGGTGTGAACAAGCTAATGAGAAATCAATACAGGTAATGAAGGAAGGTAGAGAAAGAGTGAAAGTAGGAGAGTGAGACTCCCTGGTTTATTATCTTATATAGGTTTCTAGAATCCAAGATGGTGGTGGTCACATGGGTTGATCCACAAATCAGGTTTCAATCTGTTGTATCCAAGCCTTTGTCATGCTGGCTACAGTGCCTTCTGGTGGCCAGTGATCCATAAATAACACCTGGGGGGGAGGGGGTATGTGAGGCAACTCCTCTAAAGACTATATCTAAGAAGTGACACTCCTCCTCTATACTATTTTACTATACAACTTCTATACCTAACTTCACATATCCCTCATATGCCTTTGGATTTTATATATCACCATTTGCCATGATATAGACAAGTTGCAATTTATTATAGTAGAGTTCACATATATCCCCATGTCATTATATCGGAAAATGTTATAATAGGCTTCTGCAGTAACAGGTGCTATTAAATTAATTCAGTATCCCCTTCTAGATAATGTTGGCAAATGCTTGATGAGTGCATCATTTGTTTGATTGCTTGGTGTGTTACGTCCTAGCAACATCTAAGGTCGTATCAGGAGGATAAGTGCATCAGAATGTAAGTTAGATATATTGAATTAAATCTAAATAATTGTTTCGGTTTTGAATGTGATGCTTCATCGGACTATGCGGCTTAAAGCCCAGTCCCCCTTCCAAATCTCCTCTCCCTCCCCCCCTGCCCCGCTTCCCCCCTCCCTTCCCCGCTCACTCCCCATACCGAGCGTCTCACGGTGACTACCAGCGGAGAGGCTCTGAAGACCCGGGGCCCGGCTTCAAAAAGCCACCCAGTGTTCGATTGCGCCTTTTAAGTCGGTCCCGACTTTGTGTGTGTGGGGGGGGTGGTGGTAGGGTCGGGGGGTGAATGGTACGGGGTGGTGGTGGTGGGGGGGGGGGGGGGGGGCGAGTGGCATCAGGTGTAAAGAAAGAGGTATTTGGAGCTTGGGACCCAGATAGCAAGGTAGTCAATGTATGGTTTAAGGGGTCTATCGGGGTGGAAAGGGGTTCCTAGTACCGATAGTGATTTTGCCAGATTACTTTGACTTACATCTGTATTATCGACGTTAATTATGGAAACCTATGATGCAATTGATGAAAACGTGATGGTATCACCATCAGGAAAGCGAAAACGACATCGCCCACAAGGTTCCATGCATTCTAAAGCCAAAGCAGCCTGGTACAGTGGAGAAGGTTTGATTCCTTGTGTCAAATGCGCACATAACAATACCATGTGCTCTGCCCAAATTCTGACTGAAAATGATTTACAATACATAAAAGGGCAGCTCTACATGAATACAGATACAGTTAAGCAAGATGCAATCCTTGTGTCTCACATGGATATAAGGCAGGTCCATTGCCAGAGGCCAAGAGTAGAAGATGAAGAAAGGGCACAAAACAGATGCGTGTCGATCAAGTACAGCTTTGTGAAAGAAGATAAAACAAAGATTTCAATAGGCCAGGTTTCATTTCTCAGCATTGTGTGTAAGTATGCTGCCCATACGCATTGCTATAGGGATGTAATAGATCATTGTAGCCTAATGTCATTTACATGCTGGGGGTGGGGTAATATATTTTTAGTTACAGTCAACTGGAAAAGGTATTATTTCACTAGTATTGTTTGTTTTTTCCCCCACATATGACAAGATGTTTAATCTATTTTATTTAATATATTCCATAGTCTTAAAGTCGTTTTCCTAATGTCATTTTCATGGTGGGGGTGGGGTAATATATTGTTAGTTACAATCAACTGAAAAAGGTATTATTTCCATGGTATTGTTATTATTGTTGTCTTCCACATACAGCAAGAAATTTAATCTATTTTATTTAAGATATTTAATAGTCTTAAAGTCGTTTTCCAGGACTCACGCTCATTATGTTTTTGAAGAGGAAAATAATTATTTCAGTTATCAAGGAGTATTGGGTCCAGAGCAATGTGAGGTACTAGCTTGAGCATTGTAGATCTCTTCTGGAAAATCGTGGCAGTTACAGGAGACCTGCAGAACATGAGGGGAAGAAGAAGAGCATTCAAAATCATATACTGTCCTTCACTTGCAGAGCGAGCCACTATGCTTGTTGAGGTGTGTCATGGAGGAAGTACCTTCCTAGTGATGTAAGTGTTGCAAAGATGCACAAATTATTCCAGACACAGAATCATGATCAGATAACATACTCACTGTATTGGAGCATTTGTGCGTACAACTTCAATCTTGCATTTGGTCACCCGGCCACAGATGTATGTTCCACATGTATGAAATTCTGCATGAAAATTAAGGATCAAGAGCAAACCCTTGATGAAAAGCAAGAACGTATTCTGCTGTATGGGTTGCAATGTCACCGTGCCAGTCAATTTTACAACAAAATGAATTAAGTGGGTTTCACTGTCTGTTTTGATGTTATCTACAATATTGGTGTTCCAAAGTCCCCAATAGGGCAAACATATTATGCTCGCCAGTTATGCATGTATGTGGTTAGTATTGTTCATCACTGAGGTAGAGGGGAATCCCAGGGGAAAGGTGACATTCATTTATGTCCATGGCTTGAAAATCAGAATGCCAAAGACAGCAATACAATTGCTTCTGCATTACATAATTACTTAGGTTCAGTGGTTAGCATGGACATCAGTCAAACTGAACTCCTACGTTTGTTCTCAGATTCTTGCTACCGCCAAAATAAGAACATTAACATTTTATCCATGTTGTTTGCATTGTGCAGCCAGAAGTACCCAACTCTTACTGTTGAGAATACAATTCCCAATACAGGGGTACAGCTTTCTTCCTGCAGACCGAGTGTTTGGAAGGATCGAGCAAGAAATCCGAAAAAAGGAAACAATATTAATGCCAGAGGAATACTGAGATTCTCAGGAACCATGGTACCATTAATGTGTATGGATTGGATGTGCTATGATTACAAAGCAGAATCAGACAGTTTCACAAAATGTCAAAAATCTTTCAAAATCAGTGAGGCAAGAGTGCTACAGGTTTCTGAAAAAAAGATTGGGGTTCAAAAGTCTATTTGCTGGGGAATTTTGCCAAAACTCCTTTCTAAAAAGGGGAAGAAATTAGGCACAGTTCAATCCTTCACTACTGGCTGATATCAACTGTGTTAAAGAGGCTAAGAAGCAGGATGTTATGAAGCTGCTGAAACAGTTGGATGTAAATCAAGAGGTTTGGGATTACTATGAGAATGCCCTCTCTCATGTTGGGGATCAGAACATTAGGACCTGGAGGATAGTCGTGATGATGAGTGAGCAAATGATGGAAATGTCACATGCCCTGCCACTGTGACCAGGAATTATGTGGGGGGGGGCAAGTTTGTTCAATATTATAACACTTGCTAGCCCAATTTCAGTAAATCAATGGATGTGTGTTTAAATTGTGGGAATGGGTGGGTTGACTGACTGAATGTTCATATAATCTTTTTGATGACTTCTAATGGCAGATGGAGTATATTGTGACTGGACTATCATTATTTTCCAGTCATCTATCCAAAATTATGACTCTAGAGTAAGGATCTTATTGTCATTATTATTACACAGGGATTTCACAGTTGTTTAAATAATTGTTAGTTTTAACACTTTCTGAAGTCGAGGAAGAATAGGCCTACTGCCAAACTTTGGTATATGTATGGATAAGATAAGGTGTTCTTTTGTATATATAATGCACCCTTCATGTTTAAGATATTTCAACTTGTGTGTTCTTTGATTCTGCAACATTTCTATGAGATTAGTCATTGACAATGGACTTAAAGGGTTTTACAAACAAACCGAAAGTGGACTTACTTGGTTTTGCAGAAAAATCAATAAAATTTGGTTAATTATTGATTTTTGGAATAAAGGTTCATTTATCAAGTTCATAATATGTGTGCATTGCTCCATAACCCTTTAATGAAAAGAGAAGTGGAATTACTGAGAATTATATGTATGGTCATATACAAATCTTTATTTTAAAACCAAAGAGGTTGGGTGGACTTACTTGGTTTTGCGCCTGAACTCATCATATATACATATATACCTATATGCCGATATACATATATGCATATATATATTAACTATTTACCTACCAATATATACAATATACCTATATATACCTATGCATATATGTGATGTATAACGTATTATGCGAGTATATATAGATATGTAAAGGAATATTGCTTATTATTGTTATTGTTATCTTCCTTACAATACAACGCTGTACTGGTGGCGCCATCTCTGCCCACCTCCCCTTCCCTGGGTGTTGACCAGTGTCAGTTGCACCGGAGGATTTCTTCTATATCTATTGACCTATATACCTATATACGTAAACACATATACACATACACACATGTATGCATGTACACATGTACACATGCACCCATACACATATTCATAAACATGGATGCTACCACTAACACTAACACTAACATCATCATATCATGCAGCGACACCGCTCCCCCCACTCACCCTGTATTGTGGACAGACCCTCCCCTCTGCCAGTCCGTGCCAAGCCCCAATAGAGCTACCACTATGGAGGTGAATGTGGGTCCTCCATGGTCGCACCGTTAATTGGAGGATAGCGGACACAGAACCCACAGGGCCGATCCCCCCACAATGCCTGGGGTACAACCGGACGCAGTGGACGAATCGATAGAGCGCAGGCTTCCCATACAGAAGATCGAGAGTTTGAATCCCATCCGAGTCAAACCAATGACTTACACAATCGAGACTTGGCCCAAGCTAGCTTGGTGCTCGGCATTAATAAGATAGGACGAGGACTGGTTAGCTCACTGTCAGGATAATGTGACTGAGTGGGCTATCAGGTCAGGGTGCTGGCGGCCTGGTCTCCCAGTTCATGTTTTCCCCCTCACATACCTGACTGACAATTAGCCTTCCCAATGTGTGCCCCTCTTCATAAACCAGAAGGGGTGGCCGAATGAGTTGAGCGTCCATCTCGTGTTTTGGGAGATGGGGGGATCCAAACCCATGGGATCGTGGGTTCAAACACTGCTCGAGTTAAACCAATGACTTAAAAATGTGTACTTGTTGCTTCCTAGCCAGGCCCTCTACATTAATAGGAC
Organism: Branchipolynoe longqiensis; assembly: GCA_030323885.1. Lineage (NCBI taxonomy): Eukaryota > Metazoa > Annelida > Polychaeta > Phyllodocida > Polynoidae > Branchipolynoe > Branchipolynoe longqiensis. Next base: position 60,075,377 of record CM059198.1, on the reverse strand, counting down.
AGGGCAATGACTGGTTGGATCAGTGTCAGGATAATGTGACTGAGTGGGATATCAGGTCATGGTGCTGATGGCCTGATCTCCCGCTGGGGCAGCACTATACAGTCGCCATGAGTGCGCACTGTCACAAGTCGGTACCCATCCTGATGTGACCTTAGCTGTTGCTAGGACGTAAAACAACAACAAACAAACCCCTCTTCATACACCTACAGGCAATGCGCTTATCTACAGTGTGTCCGTTGCCATTGCCCTACTTATAATAAGCGTTTCCATGGACTGCCCCCACATATTACATTGCCCAGCCAGCTCCCCGTCGTAATTACCCACTGAGAATAAGCCCCCCGATAGTGTGTGGTCCGCTCAAGTTAAGCTTATGGGGGCTGTGCTCCACCGCAATTTAGCCTTCTCCTACACCTTAGTACCCCAAGGTTGAAGCTACATACTATAACATAGTCCTATACAATTATCCCAATTTTAAAAGTAAAATACTTATCTAGATTTGATCCTACACATCCAATTTAAGCCCCATTCACACAGCGGATTGGAATCGCTTGCCAACTCTTTGCGACATTATACATACAATATTCCACCTCATTGCGACCTCCTTGCGACAACCCTGTGACATCCTTATGACATCCTTGTAACATCCTTGCGACATCTTTGTGACATCCTTGCAACATCCTTGCGACATCCTTGCAACAAAAGCAATGGTCACCGATCTCTCGGTGACTATTTTCTTCGTCGCAAGGAGGTTTTTAGTGCAGTGGCTGCAACATCCTTGCGACCAAAATAATCGCATGGTCAGAGACCATTTTGTGACCACTTGCGACCATTTTACGACCACCCATTTTTGTGGTCGCAATATAGTCGCAAGCAAGTGTATTATTAGATACTGGTGCAGTATTCATTTCTGCATAGAAGGGAGAGACTCAGGCAATTTAATAGAACAGCTGAAGAGGATGTTGAGAATTCTGGCATTTTTGTCAACATTAATGGAGTTAAATGACTAAGGAAGTCGTCATTTGCTGTCATTTCGGGGACAGGGGGGGTGCCATTGAAGCAGCTACACCCACCTGTCAATCACCAGCCCACCACTATCCTGATGGCCCAATCTTCTCCAGCCAATCACAGGCCTCCCCTCCCTCACTCTCCCTCTGACTCCGTGTCACACACACCTCCTCACTCTTCCACTGATACCCGTCAGCTACACATCTCCACTGAAAAACCCAAACTCATTGATCCACCTGATCACTACTTATATGATTCATGATTCTTCTCACACACTTGACTCATTATCGTTGATATATTGTGAGATATCTCCCTCATGCGATTAACTGCTACATTCATAAAAACATAGACATATGTTGTCAATGATTACATTAATGACTCGTATAACTTCATGTTCATGTCAGACTTTGCCCGTGGGCCTGCTCAACCAGCCAGTAATGAAAACCGAAATCGCCCTTGGATGAGATTGTCATGAGAATAAAGTTATGTCATTCCCAGCACTGCTTCCTCGTTCCTCCCTGCCCGTATGCCAGTAATGAGGCATGTCTTCACTTACAATGTTTCCAGAGTTAGCGAATGAACATTAAATTTACTTCAACTACAGTAAAGTAGATTGTACCGATCAATCTAATGTATTTATCTGAGTAAATGGCAGAAACATCAACAATCATCGGATTACGTAACCTTAATAACCTTACCCATTTGAAGTCCAGCCCCCCTACCCCCTAATTAAAAAGCTTCAGTTACATAATATAAGCCCTCACCCAATAGAGACCATTTAATAATAACCTTATACCCCAGTCAGACGAGGCCTGCGTTCGCTTCCGATCGATTCGCGACGTCAAAACGTCCTCCTTGCGCCCTCCTTATGCCCTCATTGAGTGCTGTCACCGCGAAGACGCCAACCTCCCGGCGTCCATTTCGGAAATGTTGGGCGCAAGGAAGTTGGCTGCTGCTGCATGTGCAACCTCCTTGCGTCCTGTTCCGGCGGCGCCATTAAACAGTGGTTAGTGACCTGGCGCCGCCCTGGCACCACCGTGACTCCGCCCTGGCGCTGCCCTGGTGCCACCCTGGCACCGCCCTGGCACCACGAGGTCGCCGCAAGGTCGCCACCCACCGTTTCCCACCAGTTTTGGACCGTGGGAACGGTGGCGGCGCAAGGTTGGCGACTGGTTGGTGACCAACTGGCAACCTGGCTGCGACCTGGCGCCACGAGGTTGTCGACAGGTCGCCGACAGGTTAGCGACTGCTTGGCGACCAGCCGCCGACCTGGCGCCGCGAGATTGTCGCCAGGTCGCCAACCACTTTTGCCATACCGTGGCGGCGCAAGGTTGGCGAATGGTTGGTGACCAGCCAGTCCTTTCGCCACCGCACTGGCGCTGCCAAGGCACGGCGCTGGTGCCACCAGGTCGGCACCACATCGGCACCAGGTCGGTGCCAAGTCGGCGGCATACAATCGCCGGCGCCAGGACGGCGCCAGGTCGCCAACCACCATAGCAGTTGGTGCCCTGTCCGCGCCTGGTCTGCGCCCTGTCCACGCCCTGTCCATGCCCTGTCCACGCCCTGTCCATGCCAGGGCGGCGTCAAGGTGGTGCCAGCGCGGCGCAAGGATGCCGCCAGGACGCCGCCATCATTTCTGAATCAATGTATCGAGTGGGACTCTGGGTGGTTGGCAACCTTTTGGGTGTAAAGAGGTTGGCGGCGAATGCAGGCTCTCGTGTGACTGGGGTATTAGGCATGCGATGCTGCTCCCTATGCCCCAGGGGTAATAAGCTGAGTCATGGTATACACATACCTATTACCTATTTCTATACTATCCCTTACCATCGCCCTATGAATACCCGTCAAATGGCCACTTCCTCTTAAGTTCCAGTCACACCTCACCAGATTGGGGGAAACAAACAGAAACCGAACAAAGTCCGTTTTGTGGCCTTACAAGTTTTGAACATGCACAAGACTAGGAACGGATGCCGCCGGACTGATGTGTATGGTTCTTGTCCGTTTTGAGTTTGTTTCGTCCATTGGTTATCCGTTGCTGTCCGTTTCATGTCCGTTTTATGTCCGTTTCATGTCCGTTCCTTGTCCGTTCGTCCAGAGGCCATTGACTCGATAGTGTAGCATTTTGACACATTTTAATACATTTCGATACTTATGATGCCCGGCCTAGTCAATTCTGTCCGTCGCTCAATCTGGTGAGGTGTGACTGGGCCTTCAAGTCAATCAGCAGCCAACCATTGCCCATCTCCTTCTGCTATTATTTGGCATTTCTGAGAATATTAGTTTGTGGGTTTTTTTTAAGTTTGTTTTAAAGAGTTTTTTTTTTTTTAGATCATGGTCACACTGACGAAAGCCTAGCCCTTCATGTCCTTCATGTCCAGACAAGTGGTTGGTTGTTTGTCGGAGTTTTACGTCCTGACAATATCTAAGGTCATATCAGGATGGGTACCGACTTGTGACAGTGTGCAGTCATGGCAACTTTATAGTGATGCCCCACTGGGAAATCAGGCCACCAGCACCATGAACCAATATCCCAGTCTGTAACAATATCCTGAAACAGAGCTAACCAGTCCTTGCGCTATCGTGTCAATGCCGAGCGCCAGGCTAGGTAGTGACACAATTCAATTTTGTAAGTCATTGGTTTGACTCAACCGGGAATTGAACTCCTGATTTCCCGCTGAATTCTGGGGGGTTCATAACTGTATGACCGTTACCAGCTGCAGGACTGCAGCAATATATCGGTCCAATCTTTGGTTGAAGATCAATCTTCTGGGGATGGTTGTAGAACCTGGGGATGTCTTTACAACAATTAAACGACGAATCGTTGGGGTGACCCCAGATCACTCTGGTCCGGGGAAAGCACAGCACTCGTATCTAGTCGACAGCAGCAAGTGTTTAGTAGGAATAAAGGGCCCCACCCAAGCAATCAACTCCCTTGACCAGGCGGAGAAGTAAACATGGGAGAAAAAGAAAAAAGGGTACCGTATAGGAAAGAGAAATGAGGAGAGTCAAAGGACTGTGTCTATTTGCTCTATGGTGACCAGCTGGCGAGCCAAAGATACGGGCAGACTAAGAGCACAAAGTGAAATGCTGGCGGGCTCCCCCTCCTGGAGAGAGGAGATAGAACGAGGTGTGGATGAAGTGCGGTTCCGGATAGCAAGTGTGTCGATTTCCCGCACGGCAGTGTCCAGAAACACCGTCGGGACTCATGGCGGGAGTGGGGGTGGGGGAGGGGGTGGGGTGGTGCGGGTACCTAACTCCCTAGTGCATGTAGAAGTGAGAAGTCAGATGGCACCTTTTGGCGCAACAAGCTGCGCTAGGTTGAAGCAAACCCGGTAGGTTGGTTCGGGTCTGGAAACAGTGAGAAGTCATCCAGTGTCAGTCCAGGCACATATTCCGGTTCCGGTCAGTAAGTAATAAACTACTCAGATACAACACACACCCCCGTACCTCCAACCCACCCCTCCCCTCCATAATGGCAATTCCGGTTTACTCAGCACACACATGCAATAACCAGACGGGATGACCGAATGAATTGAATGTCCGTCTCCCCTTTTCGTAAATCGTGGGATTAATATATGGATAGTGATAAACCCTGTATCTCGTGTAATAATGCTTATTGTGTCCTGCCCCCCCCCCCCTCCCCCCTCCCCGCCCACTATCCGAGGTAGGTGTCGGGTTCCGGCATGCACCGCTCCACCTCCTGCAGTCGAGTCCTCCACTCATTCGGATTAATATTGACCATGGTCGAGTCATTGATACTTGGTCGCTTCCTAGCTTGGCGATTGGCATGAATAGGATAGGGCAAGGACTGGTTGGCTTAGTGTCAGGATAATGTGACTGAGTAGGATATCAGGTCATGATGCTGCTCGCTGGACTCGCTGTAGTGGGGCAGCACTATAAAGTTGATATGAGTGCGCACTGTCACAAGTCAGTACCCATCCTGATATGACCTTAGATGTTGCCCAGACGTAAAATGCCAACAACAAACCAACCACCTAATCGAACCCAACCCTCCTTGAAGGCATTTCGTTTTACCCACCACATATACACATGCAACCCCCCTCCAATTCACACCTCCACTCGCTAAATGCATCACACACTCCCCCTATCTGTCATCGTCCCACTTATGAAACTCCCCTCACTCCTTCACCATCTCCACTTTACGCACTTCCCCCTCTCTGTCACTGACCCCTCTTTACACACTCCCACCACACCTTCAAAGTCCCCACTTCACACCCCCCCCCTCTACGTCACCATCCCCACTTCACATGCTGCCCCAACTCCTCCACAGTCCCCACTTCACACACTCCCCCCGCTACATCACCATCCCCACTTCAGACACTCTGCCACTCCTTCACAGTCCCCACTTCACACACTCCCCCCTCTCCATCACCATCCCCACTTCACACACTCCCCCACTCCTTCACATTCCCCACTTCACACACTCCCGCCTCTCTGTCACAGTATCCTCTTCACAGACTCCCCCCTCTCTGTCACAGTCCCCACTTTACCACTCCCCGACTCCATCCCATCCCCACTTCACACACTGCCCCTCTCTATCACAGTCTCCACTCTACATACTCCCACCACTCCTTCACCATCCCCACTTCATACACTCCCTACCACTCCGTCACAGTCTCCAGTTGACACCTCACCCACTCCATCACCATTCCCACTTCACACACTCCCCCGTCTCTGTCACAGTCCCCACTTCACACACTCCCGCTCTCCTTCAACATCCCCACTTCACACACTCGCCCACTCCTTCACAGTTCCCACTTCACACACTCCCACCTCTCTGTCACAGTCCCCACTTCACACACTCCCCCCTCTCTGTCGCGCCCTCACTCCTCACATGCCCCCATCTCTCACATTCCCACTTTACACACTCCCACCACTCATTCACCATCCCCACTTCATACACTCCCCCCACTCCGTCACAATCTCCATTTTAAAACGCTCCCACTCCATCACCATTCCCACTTCAAACACTCCTCCCTCTCTGTCACAGCCCCCACTCCTCACACTCCCCCCTCTCTGTCACCCACCCACCTTTACACACTCCCCCACTCCGTCCCATCCCTACTTCACACACTTCCCCCTTTCTCTCCTTTACAGTCCCCACTCTACACACACCCCCACTCCTTCACCATCACACCTTCACACACTCCCTCCTCTCTGTCACTGTCCCCACTTCACAGTCCCCCCATTCATTCACTGTCCACTCTTCACACACTCCCCCCACTTCTTCACCATCCCGACTTCACACAGTCCCACCACTCCTTCATGGTCCCCACTTTACAACTCCCCCACTTCTTCACCATCCCCACTTCACACACTCTCCCCTCTCTGTCACAGTCCCCACTCCTCACACTCCTCCCTCTCTGTCACCGTCCCTACTGTACACACTCCCCCAACTACATCCCATCCCAACTTCACACACTCCCCCACTCCATCACTGTCCAAACATCACACACTCCCCCCCACTCCTTCACCATCCCCACTTGACACACTCCCCACTTTACACACTCCCTCACTCCGTCCCATCCCCACTTCACACACTCCCCCACACTGTCACTGCCCCCAACTCAAACACTCCCCCCCACTCCTTCACTGTCCCCACTTCACACACTCCCCCCTCTCCTTCACTGTCCTCACTTTACACACTCCCTACTCGGTCTCCGTCCCCACTTCACCCACTCCCCCACTCTGTCACTGTCCCCACCTCACACACTCCCCCCACTCTTTCACCATCCCCACTGACACTCAAACACATTTGACTAAGTTGCGTTGATTTGTTGGCCCTGCACCAACAGTTCTACACTGCAGCCAGTATACATGACCTGTTTACTAAGGTAAAACAGGAAAACATGTTAGCCTTTTTGAGGGCAGCTGGACTGTACCACCTCATATAGTTTACTAAATAGATTCTATCAATTATCAATAAAACTTTTCTTTTTCTATGGGGATTTGTTTCCTTTGACCACAAATATATTATTGTGAGCTTTCCAATTTAATGAGTGTCTATTGGCACATAATTGATTGTCTGCTATTACATGTAAAAGCGATGGTTTGAACTAAAAACAAACATTTCTTGCTGTGAATATGGCCTATGCTGCCGACACGGCGTAAAGCAACCATCAATCAATCAATCAACCATCCCCACTTCACTACCCCACTCCGTCCCATCCCCACCTCACACACTTCCCCCACTCCTTCACCATCCCCGCTTCACACACTCTCCCCCTTCTCCATCACCGTCCCCACTTCACACACTCCCCCTCTCCTTCACTGTCCCCACTTTGCACACTCCCTACTCGGTCTCAGTCCCCACTTTGAGTGAATGGGTGTCTGTGCACTATTTGGTGTGTGTTTCACCCCCACACACCAAAGTGTGTGGGGGTGAAACACAGCCACCCCCACACACATCAGCTTGCCAGGGACTGTTGATGTGTGTGGGTGAATGGTTGTGGGGGTGTGATTAAGTGTATCTGTGCATGGATGGATTAGCGGCTGTGGACGCGTGAGGGTGGCCATGTGCATGTGGGGATGTGTGTGCCTGTGCCTTGAGGCTGTTGATGTATGTGGGTGAATGGGTTTGTGTGTGTGAGGTCTGGAGAATGTGTGTGTAGATGGGTCATTCTCTAAAATTGGGCACAAAAGTGTTACATGGAAACAAAAAGTGAAAACCTTCCAAATAATAGCAAAATTCCTTACAAATAATAGCTCTAATCCAATGTACTATGAAGGTTTGCATGTTGTGCATATGTCATAGTTGAAAAAAATGAGTTTCAATTTTTTAATTAGATCTTATACAAATTGACCAATACATTAATATCACTTGTGTAACATGACAATCAAAGATACATCCAGAACCTCATTTTAACATAAACAATGTAGTCAAACAAGATTTTATTGATTACTAGACAAAATTATGACTTACAAGAAAAAAGTTGAAAAATAAGTTGAAAAGAGTTTGGCTACATGTGTGATGTCAATGTGTACATTTTACCATTTTCACTCTAGCGCAAAATCATACAATTATAATGTTGATACCTTTTGTGGGATAAATTCAATACATTTAGAACTGCTATGATACCTAATAGACAGAGGCTACAATAATTATTTGACTTGCTATCAATAAAACAAAGACTTAATTATCAGCATCGTAACGTGGAGACCAAATATGTGGTGCACAGTTTTGGAGAATAACCAAGGTATGTGTGTATGGGTGTGAGTGTAGATGTCGGTGGGTGAGTGGGTTAGTTATTTGAGGTTTATGTCCTGGCAACATCTAAGGTCATGTCAGGATGGGTACTGACTTGTGACGGTGCGCACACATGGTGACTTTAGAGGTACTGCCCAACTGGGTGACCAGACCATGAGCATCATGACCCGGTATCCCACTCAGTCACATTATCATGACATTTAGCCAACCATTCCTTGTCCTATCCTAATAATGCCAAGTGCCTGGCTCGGAAGCGACAAGTATCAATTTTGTAAGTCAATTGTTTGACTAGACCGGGAATTGATCTCCAGACCTTCCGCAATGGGGGGCCTGCGCTATATCGAGTCGACTCCTTGCCCAGTCTGGGTGAGTGGGTGCATGTGGGTGCGTGCAGGGTGTGTGTGGGCGTGTGTGTATATATGGGTTGTGGTCGGGGGGGTGTAGATAGAGCTGATGCTCTCCCCCCATGAAGAAAATATAAATTCCTACAACCAAAAATAATCGCGTTGCCAAGTGTCAGGTGACGTCAATAAACGTGACGTCACTCCTTCACCGTCACGACAGGCAATGTAGGGAGGGGGGCATGTTTTTTTATTAAGGGAGGCGGGCTGACAGATGCTTTCTTCAACCACGTAGAAATTGCAGTGGTTGCTATGGTTACATATTCGCCATTTAGAAAATAAATGACCTGGCGGTGATTTACTTACAAAGAAACATTCATTGCCGAGTTAATAATTGATTAACGCCGTATTAATGATGTTAATGCAATATATATATATATATATATATATATATCTATATATGTATATGCATATGATGTATAAGGTATTATATGAGTATAAAGGCACTGAAGGCAACTACTTCATTTAGTATTACAATTATGATATGGAGTCTTTGTTACAGTACAATAAGGAGAGAAGACAAGGAAGTGGGTTGAGATGATATATTATCTGGCTTCCAGTGCGCCAGTGAAAGTATTTTTGGGTAGCACTGGTAGCGGTGGGGGGTGGTGGCGCCACCTGTCCAACCGTGAAAAGGGGGGTCACCCATAAAGTAGTATACAACATATGGGTAACCAATATAGGGAATCTTCCCTGATGTGCCTTTTATACTCGCCTAACTTATATACGTCACATATATAAAGGCAGAAGACCATAACACAAGAAAAACAATAAAAGCGGTTTGAGATATAAAAGAGATATGATGCAAATCCCCATATGCATAAATCCAAAAATGTAGATTCAAAACAGATTTTTACCTGAATGTGATTTTAATTCTCACTAATTCCACTGTTCATATGATCACCTGGTTATGGAGCAAATAACAAAAACGTAGAAATATTAAAAAAAACTAACTTTGTGGAAGTCTGATTCCAATGTTTATCTCCATTTTGTTATCGGAGTTTACGGGGTTTTGCGCTCAAACTCTTATTTCTCTGGCATAGAGAATATTATGCCCTAGCCTAAAACATAAATTCATTGGCAAGGATGAACATACACCCGCATCCATTAGGGACGAGGGAGGCCGGTGGCGGAGCCACCATTCGGGTCATGGTGATCAGAATGCACAGAGTAGGAAATGGGTAGATATAATAATAATACTAATGAAATTCCCTTCTGCACTTTTATACTCGCATAATCTGTATGCATCACATATATATGACTTATAAGCATTGGTCATGTTGCATTGGCAATGTGGCTAATTCGGGACCGAGACGGGACATATAGGGCCCCCTTTTGTCACGCACCACCACCTCGGCACCTCCTTTCCCCGCTTTTATTAATAGGCCAACCCAACTTACTCCAGCTGGCGACATTGGCGCATGCGCCACGGCCGCCACCTGTACCTGGTGACCAACCTCTGACATCACTTCCGCCCATCCAGACGCACCAACAGCACTTGCCACCCAGACTATACCGCAACGGAAAACCAACCGACATGCCACAGCCACCGCTGCTGTAGACGACACCGAAGATGCCACCACCCCAGACACTACACGCATGCCCCGGCAAGAAGCCCGACCATGATCGGTAGTGGCAAAAATGGCCTCCAGACCAGCCACTAACGATGACACCAGCAGTGAAGATTGCTTCACGGTGGCGCAGCTCACGATCCTGCGCCAGTCAGTAACCAACTCGATCGAGCAACAGGCACAAAATCCAGCGACCATATGGAGGCCCTTGAAGCGATCCAAAAGCGACTCATCGACTGACATGTCTGTTCCGAAACGGAGAAGATGTGCTGAAAAAGACCCATCACGATCACCAGTGACACCACATGGCCATTCACCATGCGCAATGTCTACCGAATCATGGCGCAGTAAGATCCACACTGGGAGGACCCGCCATGACAGATCCACCTCCGACGAGCAGAGTAGATGCAGGAGAAGCAAGGAGAAGAGTTGCACGCTTACATCCTCATCCAGCCACGACTCCAACGCCTACCGCAGAATGGAAAAGAGAGGTAGGAAGCCCCTCATACCAAATATGTATGTGATCCATGATGAAAGGAAAGGCAAGGTAGGCCTGGAGCAGAGCAATTGGCATGAGTACTTTGGGGCACTCTCAGATATTTGAGATGGCATCGGAATGGCAGTGGGACCCGTGCCTGCCATGGTCGGAAAAAGTGTTTGCCATGATAGATGACGGCCGCCTACCTAGGGGTTGGCAAGATGGGCAAGCAATCAAGGACCTGCAAAGGGGATCATGCCTGTCTGGTATACGTAAAGAGGAGGAAAAAAGATCAGCGAAATCCGAATACTCATACCACACCCAGAACTACCGGAATGATGAGCAGGCAGCCACAACTTCCACCAAACGAGGGCATACCACTGACATGTCCGGGGGAAACCCGTCTTCCCGACCCAGGTTGAAGTTTTGTCCTACATTGTCCATCTTCCGACCACCTTGAAGTCCCCCGACATGGTCATGAATTACCTCAGCTCTGCCCGCATGTGGTTGAACCTGCCCAACGGGAAGGTGTCCAGCTTCGACACATATCTATTGTCAATACTTAAGCGGGGTGTCTTTCGGACCTCCAACCACGTTGTCTGCCAGGTGCCACCACTGACTGCGCCACAACTCCATTCAATAGTATGATACTTCCGGTAGGCAAGGCCCTGGGTGCAGGTGTTAATGTCCGCCATCCTGCTGGGATCCTTCACCCTCCTGCGGAAAGGAAACCTATCAAGCACCCGCCGGCTCAATGACCCAGGCGATACCCTACAGGCTTCGGATGTAACTGACTGCACCAAGACCTCCAAGAGCCTATCAGATGCCTACATGAAACACACACCACATATCCCATCCTCCGAATGCTGCCCTGTATGCGATTGGCAGCGATACACCCAAAACACTGACCTGAACTCTGGAGGGCCAGCGTTCCTGACACCGAACGACGGCCCCTTGACCGTACGCACGCTGCCAGCCGCCCTGACGTCCTGAGGGCAACCAAGACCCCCATGATTGCACCCTCCACAGAATAAGGCATTGCGCGGCACAGGCCGGTGCCCTCGCCAGCACCCTCACCTCCTTGCAGGACGTCAAGGACATAGGCAATTGGTGCTCTGCCACCATATACAAATACATTTGTGCGGACTCGCGCACTCTCAAAACATTTTGGTTGAGTGCCGGGTCATCCAGAAAAAAATAAAACCTTATACGTGAAACCCTACATGACATTTGAACTTGAACTGCCCTCCTTGAACTTACACTAATAAAATAACCCATACTATGTAGTTCTGTCTCATGTCCTGAGTTGGTCATGTTCCATTGGCAACGTGGACGGGACCAAGACGGGACAGATAGGGCCCCCCTATAGAACCCACACCACAACCTCCATACCTCCCTTCCCCCCTTTTATTACTAGGCCAACCCAACTTCCTCCAGGTGGCGACATCGGCGCATGGGCCGCGGCCACTGCCTGTACCTGGTGACCAACCAATAAAATCACTTCCGCCCATCCCGATGCACCAACGGCACTCACCACCCAGACGGCGGACTGAACACACCACCCACCTTTTCTCACCGCCCGACCCCACCCTACTATTAACAGTTGACTAGCAAGGTTTGAGTGCCGGGTCATCCACAAAAAATCAAACCATATACCTGAAACCTTACATAACATTTGAACTTAAACTGTCCTCCTTGAACTTACACTAATAAAATTACTCATACTATGTAGTTTTGTCTCGTGTCCTGAATTATATGAGAATAAAGGAGCAGAAGGGAACTGATTATGAATATTATTAATGATGCTGTATATACTACTTGGCGCAAAGCAGTGGCACCGCCACCTGTCCAGTCCGTCCCTACAGACCCTCCTGCTGTCCATTCCCACCAAGGCTTTATATGGATATATGATTGTGTACCAGTGCAAAGCCGGGAAGTCTCTCCATTCTTATCAAACTGGTTTTGTGGTCGCCTCTTTGATGTTGTCTTTGCTATTTGGTTCATTCATAAAAATTGCAAGCTATTCCAATCGGCAAGAGCTTTAGCCAAACGGTGACCAACTTGCCCTCTGACGGCAGTAGTAAGAACTAATCTTGTGGATCGCACCATTCTGTGCAGGATGCTCTAGGATAAAGGTTTATTAGATAATAGAAGCTTCTCGCCACCACCCTGCCCTCTGATGGTGATGGGAAGAACTAGAGATTGATTGATTGGTGGTTGCTTTACGCTGTGTTGGCAGCATAGGCCATAATTACATTTTTGTTTGTTTTTCAAACCATCGATTTTACATGCAAAAGCAGACAATCAATTATGTGCCAATAGACACTCATTATATTAGAAAGCTCACAATCATATATTTGTGGTCAAGGGAAACAAATTCCCATAGAAAAGGAAAAGTTTGATTAATAATTGATAGAATTTATTTAGTAAACTATATTAGGTGGTAGAGTCCAGCTGCCCTCAAAAAGGCTCAAATGTTTTCTTGTTTTACTTTAGTAAAAAGGTCAGGCATACTGTCTGCAGTGTAGAATTGTTGGCGCAGGGCCAAACAATCAACGCAACTTAGTCAAATGTGTTTGAGTGTCAGCGGGGACTGACACCCAATACATTCAGGGGGAGGTTCCCCTTTGAGCAGAAAAGCATGTGTAAGCCACAAGTGGCCAATACGGCAGCGGCTAAGGACCACTTGGTCCCACCGACCTCTCGCGTGAGTCTGTGGTGGTTTTCCCACAGATGGTTCAATTTCTTTAAGTTTATTAATGCTTTCATCCGACTCATGTTCCCATTTGGATTTTATGTTTGTGGCTATTAGTGGTTTCAGATCAGAATGAGGGATCAGACACGGTTCAAGATCACAATTCCGGGCCTTCTTCGCAGCCCGATCAGAAAGAACTAGAGACATACTCTGTGAATAATTTATTATAGAGGATTTCCAGTAGCAATCCATAACCTGATTGTGGTTGGATGAATTACCTTGGTAGGGATAAATTCCCTCCGCAGCAGGTTCTGTGTACGATGTCTCATAGATGATTTCCACCACCAGCCTCCCCTCTGATGGTAGTGACATAATTAATGTTGAGTGCATTACTAAGTGGTTAGCGGCTACATGCCACTCCTTTATTCTCTGCTGTAAAGGTATATTTCACTTGCTCCTACTCCATCTTGCCAGTTTGTTCAAGTTACCATCGATTTTTGTTGGTACATTAGTTGTTTAAGCAGGGGAAATTTCAATCGCGGATAATTGGTCTTCCTCATTCCACTGCTGCTTCCCCTATCCTAATAATGCCGAGTGCCTGGCTAGGAAGCAACAAGTATCAATTTTTAAGTCATCGGTTTGACTCATTCTGGGTTCAAACCCATGACCCCATGGTCTACCAACATGGGAGACGGACGCTCTAATGCATTCGGCCATCCTGTCTTAATAGGCATTTAATCACACACGATTCATTTACAGTTTTACAGTCTGATGGTTTTGAGTTTCTGTCATTTTCTGAGATAAATATATTAGGTTGATCGTTATTATTGACCTTACTTTAATTTGAAGGAACTTTAGTTTTAAAGGAGTAACTTATAAGATATTTGAAGTGCAAATGTGCACTAATTAATTTGGCAAACATGTCAAAGCTCTTACACCACAGGCTTCTGCAGTAACAGGTTCTATTCAATTGGTTTAGTATTCCATTCTATGGGGTGACAAATGTTTTGATAAGTGCACCAGTATCTAACTTAGATATGTAGAATCAAATCTAGATCACTGTTTTGGTTTATACAATTTTATATTTTCACCAACTTTTCTGAACCAAAACAATGATCTAGATTTAGACCTTGGCTACACCTGAACTGATATGCACACAGTGTCATTCGGGTCTAAAACCCTGTACCAGGCAATAAATGCTCAATATTGAAAGTGCCTATTCTGATATAAAACATCAATTTTTAAAACATAGAAGGAAATACTGAAGCAATTTAATATGTTACTGCAGAAGCCTATGGTATCAGAGCTTTAGCATGCTTGTCAAATTTAATGTTCCTTGTCTGCACTTCAAATATCCTAAAAGTTAGCCATTTAAAGAAAAAGGTACTTCAAACTAAAGTAAGGTACATTATAATAAACCCCCTAATATATATATATCTCAACAAATGAAAAAACTCAAAGCCACCAGAATATGCAGCTGTAGCACAGTGCATTTAAGTAGGTGTGGTAAGGTAGTCGACAGTCTGTGTTGCCAACCCGGCTACCGCAGGTGGTATTACTGGGCCGCTTTCAAGGTACGCCACAGAGTTGACGAGGAGATGGCTCTGCGATGTCTTTTGGGCCGATTTGTATTCAGCGTATGATTCGGAGTCGACTCAGAGACGTATCCCTTTTCAGATAGGAGGAACAATGTGCCATGAAAACGGCTGCCAAATTCAGTGGTTTCAGCCAATCAGAGTTAGTCTTTTCCATTGCAAATGACAGCCATCTATGGGGGCTGCCATTTTCGAGGCGACCAGCTGCTAAATTCGTTCAGATTAGCGTGATGTCAGGAATTTCTCCGAGGTGCCTTGGAGGAATACCTGGAACGTGACCCTGGGGTTGGTGGTTGTCTGTTGAGAGGTTTGCATATGCGCGGGTAAATGGCACCTCAGGGGAGTGCTCTGGTTCGCTGGGCATAGGCCCCGGAGCCGAGAATCTAGCGGGTGGGTGCAGGAAGCCGTTGAGATAGTGTCTCCCCTCGAATGTGGTCCAGCTGCAATTCTGATGTACTACGCTCCAATTGCAGAGCAGTAAATAATCCATTCCGACTCTTTTCCTATCGCATACTCTCCTACTTCCACTACATAATTTGTGTTCCAATAGACTGCTGTTTATTGCTCGATAGCGGCTCACTGTGGTCGGTTGGTTATTGGTGTTTTATGTCCTGGACAAATTTAAGGTCATGTCAAGACGGGTACCGACTTGTGACAGTGTGCACTCATGGCAACTTTATACTGCTGCCCAATTGGGAGACCAGCCAACCAGCAGCATGCACTGATATACCACTCAGTCACATTATCCTGACACTCAGCCAACCAGTCCTTGCCCTATCCTAATAATGTCGAGTGTCTGGCTAGGAAGTGACAAGTATCAATTTTTAAGTCATTAGTTTGACTCGACCAGGGTTTAGACCCATTGGTTTGATTTTCACGATCTACCAAAACAGGAGACGGACGCTCAACTCATTTGGCCATCCCGGCTGGTCATCGCGGATCATTGTGAGGCATACATTGTGGAAAATGTCTTATAGAGGATGTCCCCCAGGAACATGACCTCGGATGGCAGTGATTAGAATAAATGGTACAGGTAGTTGGTAAGTGTGCAACATGCTGTCTGGAAAACGTCTTGTAGCGGATTTCCACCACCAAACTATTCTTTAATAGATCTGGCAAGAACTACCTAATATTTCCCCCAAGACTCTCACAGTTAAAGGATTGATGATGATGATGATGGTAACAGCAGTACCTGAAGGCAGGACAATGATTTCTTTGTGCTGAATATTAATTCAGCTAAAAAGAAGAAAAGAAGAAATATGACTGTATCAATCTTGTCTTTGCGCTGGATAGCACCGCTTAATGATCACCGGGCGCGGTGGCCGAACCGGTACAGTGCAGGCCTCACGTGCGGGAGATCGGGAGTTCCATCCTGGTCGAGTCAATCCAGTGACTTACACAATTGATACTTATCGCTTCCTATCATTAATAGGATAGGGCAAGGACTAGTTAGTTCAATGTCAGAATAATGTGACTGCGTGAGATATCTGATCATGGTGCTGGTGGCCTGATTTCTCAGTGGGGCAGCACTATAAAGTTGCCGTGAGTGTGCACCATCAAAAGTTGGTATCCATCCTGAGATGCCTTTATACGTTGCGAGGACATAAAACTCCAACAGCCAACCAAGCTTAATGTTCATCGCGCAATCCTTTGGGCCAAAAGTTGCATATCCGGCAGCGTGTGCTTATGATCAATGCCAGTGAGGCTGATGGTGTCACAGAGGTCAAATGGACCTGCTTCATGGCTTAGCTTTAATCAAACCTCAAGGGATTCATCTATTACACGTCGCATACTGCCGGCTTCCCCACAGAAGCCGTATAACTCATCAAGCACCGACAATATACCAAAGTCTCTAATGGACCAAACCCGACATCTGCCAAAGCGCTGTCGATAAATGAATCCAGGGTTTATTATGTTGCGCAGGCTTGTAGCGTTGTGTTAGAGTTTCATTATAGATTGTTTGTAATCTAGAAACAGTTACATAAAAGCCATAAGCCAAGAAAACCAAGATTATTACTAAAGCAAAATGATAGACTGTTTGTAATCTACAGACAGTTACAAGCCATAAATAAAAAGCAAGAATACCAAGATTATTACTATAATAAAATTATAGACTGTTTGCAATCTACAGAGAGTTACAAGACATAAATTAAAAGCAAGAAGACCAAGATTATTACTATAATAAAATTATAGACTGTTTGCAATCTACAGAGAGTTACAAGACATAAATTAAAAGCAAGAAGACCAAGATTATTACTATAATAAAATTATAGACTATTTGCAATCTACAGACAGGTACGAGCCATGAATAAAAAGCAAGAAAGCCAAGATTAATACTAAAAACTAAATTCAAAAGAGTTTATTCAAATTGGGATCAGTGCTGCCAAGGGGTGAAAACAAGACAGGTGTGTTAGCATGCTTATCCATTATGAGCAGGGTAAATAAATTCATCACAACACAAAAACATGATTCTTTAGAATGTCTACCATATTTTTAAAATAACATAGGTTGGTTATTTAATGTTCTTAATTTTAGTTTGGGATACACTTGATTCACAATAGCTGTCTTTGGAGATATGTGAAGTGAAAAGAGGTAAATCCATTTGACATTCACATAGAAATGTTATACATTGTATGGTTCTGCGATTGCCAGCAGGTTTGATTCAAGTTCCATAGTCCGATGGTTTTGAATTTCTGCATTTTTTCTGAGATACATATATTAGATTGATCACTAGTATCTACTTTACATTAGTTCAAAGTTACTTTTATTTTAAATGGTTTGAGACGTTTTGAGTGCAAACATGGAAAATTAGTTGTGGCAAGCATGCCAAAATTCGGACACCACAGACTTCTGTAGTAACAGGTTCTGTTAAATTGACTCAGTATTGCCTTCTACACAGAAACAAATGCTTTATAAGTGCATCAGTATCTAAGTTAGGTGTGTCAAATCAAATCTAGATAATTGGTTTGGTTTTGAAAATTTGATATTTCATCAGACTATGCAACTTTAAGCTGAGATTCCGCCGATACAAGGGTGATTGCGTAATGCTTAATGCCACGTGAACATCGTGGAAGCCAACGTGGATCAAACATGGTGTAAGTATGTTAAACTACATTGAAATATGATAAGGCATGGCAGGTTTTGGTACGGATAAATACGTAACAGTACGGATAACTACATTATGTTACGGTACTGATAAATATGTTACGGTACAGATAAATATGTTATGGTAAGGATAAATACATTACAGTACAGATAAATATGTTATGGTACAGATAAATATGTTACGGTAAGGATAAATATGTTACTGTATGGATAAATACGTTACGGTACGGATGCCAGTACGTTCAACTACGTTCAACTACATTGGCCTCCAGAACGTTCATCTAGCATACTTGGAAGAAGCCCTGGTCACATAGCCATTAGTGGACGTAGGTGAACGTAGTGTAGGCTAACGCAGTTGAACATAGTTGAACATAGTTGAACGTACCTGCATCCATACTTGTCTGTGATGTTAACTTGGTAATAATGTGGCTGAGCCGTGATTTTTGGACATGTTCAAAAGAGCACTACGTTAGAGGCTGAATTTGCATCCGTGATGCTAACATACTCTAGCATACTCTAGCATACTCTAGCATACTCTACCATACTCTACCATACTCTACCATACTCTAGCATACTCTAGTGTACTCTAGTCGACGCTAGCATACTCTAGCATGCTCAGTATACTCTAGTGTTCTTGGACGAAGCCCTGGTCACATCGCCATTAGTGGACGTAGGTGAATGTAGTGGAGGCTAACGTAGTTGGACATAGTTGAACGTACTGCTATCCGTACTGTAACATTTTTATCCATCCCATCTGTACTGTATCATATTTATCCGTACCAAAACCTGCCGTACCTTAAAGTATGTCAACATAGTTTAACATACTTACACCACATTTGACCCACATTAGCCTCCAGCACGTTCACCTACGTTCAACTACATCCACTGATGTGTATGTGACCGGGGCATAACTCTCCTCCAATACACTTGGGAGGTGTTTCTTCCATTCAGTAAACATTCATGACTCAGCCAAGAGTAGCCAACTCAGCATTGCATGAGTAATACTTGGTCCAGTGAAATCCAATATAAAAATGTGCATAAATAGCGTGATGCTATACAACTTCTTATTTTGGCGCTCACACCATTCACATTGCCATTTTGATTTGATATATATCTGAGAATAAGTGGTCTCAGATCAGAGTGAGGGCACCGGCATTGTACCACAACATGGTTTGGAGCCATTTGTACAGCTCGGTCAGGTTGCTCGTTTCCTCAGATACTGGCATGGCCAGGCACACAACATAAGTCGATAAGTAGATGTATGTGGATGTAATACCAGACAATTTCGCTATGTACATTTGCTATTATATATAGCGCATAAAACCGGCGAGATACTATCAACACAGCAAAGAAAGAACAACACTGAAGACAAATAAAAGTGACGTAGATGGAAAGAAGAGAATAAAGAGCCAACGAATAAAAACATATATATCATATAAAGAGCAACAAATTTGAAAGCCAATTCGAAGAACAGCACGCAAAGAAAACAGCACAGAGAATAACGAAGAAAGGAACAAAGAAACACACTAAGCAATTCAGTAATAAAAGAAACAACAACATATTATGCAAACAAAAAATAACCAATACTCACGCAAGTACCAGACATAAACAAAACTATAACGTATCACTAATAGATTTTGTTTGTTTAATGTTTAAGCAATTAACAATAATCACATTGCACTAAATAACAAGCAACAAAGAAAACATAGACAATTAAACCCCCGGATGTAGTTTTGTCGGAATTGTTGTCTTCCGGAAGTACCTTCTTATCCACTTCCGGTCCCAGGCTGCGCCAATTCTCGCCGCTAGGGGACTGTGCTTAACACTCAGCGAATCTAGTCTATTAAATATGCATTTGAACAAAGTCTTGTGTCGGCTTGGCGCCAGTATTGGTTTTAGCCCAATTGGGGGTTCACGACCTAGCAACGCCCAAGGTGACACTGATACTTTTCTTTTCATGCACTCGTCCTAACCTGATAGGGTTGCTTCTTCTAGGGTGCCGCCCCACTGGCACAATGGCCTCATATATTCTGCTCAGTCATGTTATCCTGATGGCGAAACAAACCAATCATTGTCCTACACGAGTTTATCGAAAATTACTCAGCTCTGCATGTGAAACGCAACATACTCATGTGATTTTATAATGATGTCCTACTTGGTTACCAGGCTCCCACCACGTTGACCTGATATCCCAATTCACTCAAATTATGCTAAACTTGAGCCAACTAGTTGTTTCCCTATCCTAATAATGGCGAATGCCAGGCTAGGAAGCAACAAGTATCAATTTTTAAGTCATTGGTTTGACTCGACCAGGGTTTGTAGCCGGTGGTTTTACAGTTATTGCAACCTGAAGCAAAGTAACTAACAACAATGATCAATGTAATATACTTTATTACAGCAAAATATGACAGAAAGTCACAAACCTATCAGACTAATGCATTTTTACCGTCAGTGGAGTTGCCAGCCAATCAAATCTCATGACACATCATGTTTCCCAGACTCCAGACTTGTTTCCTGGTTACTAATACTAATAATAATTCAAGCAAACTCTTAGGATGTATGTATATGAAGGTATGTACACAGGAGGCAAAGGGAGTCAGGAAAAGAAATTATGGGTAACCAAGCAAGTAATCAAAGGTAGAACTAACAGACTCATAGATGGTAGGGAGATGTGGGTAATGCTTACACAAACAGAGAAATAATGCATGAAGTAGATAGCTACAAGACAACTGAAAGTAACAAAAACAAGGGGAACAACACGGCAATTACCATCTAGCGATGAAAACAAATCATTAGACTTAACTGTTGTGGGCGGCATAAATACACCATCACCAAATAAAATAAATAGATATATAACCTTCCACGCGCCCAGACAATAGACTCTGGGGGTAAAACACGCTAACAAAACAAATAAAAACAAACAAAAATGCCAGAGGGAAACCTTTCCGACCACGCCCACCTGGGTTGCCCGTGTCAGCGTTTATATAACTGTGGTGCTCAGTGTGAGGGGTAAGGATTACCACATTGCAAATGGATGGATGGCAGCTATTTCTTTATGAATATTTCTCGATGTAACAGCCGGCTGTGAATCTATTACCGCTAGTCCAACTACCTGCGTTCGATTCGCACAGTGCACTTAGCCCCCACCCCCCTCCCCCCCAGCCCGCCCATAATCCACACTGTCACAGTCCACCTACCCCTCATCCTACCAGAATCTACACTCTGACAGTCCACTGAGCCCCCGTCCTCCCCCAGAATCCACACTGTCAAAGTCCACTGAGCCCCGGTCCTCCCCCAGAATCTACACTCTGACAGTCCACTGAGCCCCCGTCCTCCCCCAGAATCCACA
Source organism: Branchipolynoe longqiensis (assembly GCA_030323885.1). NCBI lineage: Eukaryota > Metazoa > Annelida > Polychaeta > Phyllodocida > Polynoidae > Branchipolynoe > Branchipolynoe longqiensis. Next base: position 60,053,950 of record CM059198.1, on the reverse strand, counting down.
CTGTCAAAGTCCACTGAGCCCCGGTCCTCCCCAGAATCTACACTCTGACAGTACACTGAGCCCCCGTCCTCCCCCAGAATCCACACTGTCACAGTCCACTGAGCCCCCATCCTCCTCTCAGAATCCACACTGTGGCAGTCCACCTCCCCCTCATCCCACCAGAATCTACACTCTCACAGTACACTGAGACTCCCTCCTCCTCTCAGAATCCACACTGTCGCAGTCCACCTCCCCCTCATCCCACCAGAATCTACACTCTCACAGTACACTGAGACTCCCTCCTCCCTCAGAATCCACACTGTCACAGTCCACCTACCCCTCATCCTACCAGAATCTACACGCTGACAGTACACTGAGCCCCCTCCTCCCCCATAATCCACAATGTCACAGTCCACCTACCCCTCATCCTACCAGAATCTACACTCTGGCAGTACACTGAGCCCCCTCCTGCCCCATAATCCACACTGTCACAGTCCACCTACCCCTCATCATACCAGAATCTACACGCTGACAGTACACTGAGCCCCCTCCTCCCCCATAATCCACACTGTCACAGTCCACCTACCCCTCATCCCACCAGAATCCACACTCTGACAGTACACTGAGCCCCCTCCTCCCCCATAATCCACACTGTCACAGTCCACCTACCCCTCATCCCACCAGAATCTACACTCTGACAGTACACTGAGAGCCCCTCCTCCCCCAGAACCCACACTGTCACAGTCCATCTACCCCTCATAATCCACACTCTCACAGTACACTGAGACCCCCAACCCCCCCCCAGAATCCACACTCTCACAGCCCCCCCCCCACCACAAAAAAACCCACAGAATCCACACTTTCACAGCCCACCTCGTGCCTCCCACACACACATCTCCATTGTCGGTCAAGGTCAGCAGGAGGCCCAGCAATGCGGTATCACCCTCAAGCCAAGTTACCATGGTTTCCAAATGGTCTCTTGTTTGTTTGTTTGTTTGTTGTTGTTTTACGTCCTAGCAACATCTAAGGTCATATCAGGACGGGTACCGACTTGTGACAGTGCGCACTCATGGCGACTCTATAGTGCTGCCCCACTGTAAGACAAGGCTGCCAGTACCATGAACTGATATCCCATTCAGTCATGTTATCCTGAGACACTGAGGCAAGAACTCCTTGCCATATCCTAATAATGCCAAGCACCAGGCTAGGAAGCGACAAGTATCAATTTTTAAGTCATTGGTTTGACTCGACCAGGGTTCGAACCCACGACCCCACGATCTACCAACACGGGAGACGGACGCTCTAACTCATTCGGCCATCCCCTCTGGTCGTTTCTACTTAGCAGCTGAGGCAGTGTGGGACTAATGTGTGGCATTATGGGATACTGGCAGTTGTCAGACCTATTCAACGGACAGTCTCACATGTATAATATACCCGCGCAAATACAAATACACCGGTCTTGATAATTTGTTAGTAAATTACAAATATAGATATTAATATGGAGTTTCCCCTACAAAAGAACTACTATCAATATCAGAAGTAGAATCCCACCAAGTCAACCCGATTCCTTGTCGACAACACTCCAATAAAGATGGAATCCATTCCTTCATGTTCGAGTCACTGCATTAAATATAGAATAATTCATGTTCAAGCAGCTGTCACACATCACCAGATTTGGGGAAATGGACAGAAACCGAGCAAAGTCCGGTTTGTGTCGGGTCAAGTTTTGAACATGCACAAAACTAGGAACGGATGCTGCCGGATTGACGTCTACAGTTCTTGTCCGGTTTGAGCTCATGTTGTCCATTGGCTGTCCGTTTCATGTCCGTTTTATGTCAGTTTCATGTCCGTTTCATGTCCGTTTGTAGACCCGACGTCGCAACACTTTGATAAATTTCAATACATTTTGATACTTATCACCACCGGACTAGACAATTATGTCCGTTGCTGAATCCGGTGATGTGTGACAGCCGCTTAAAGTCCTGAAATCAAAGTGAAGCGCATTCAAGCTATATAGTACAAAGCTTTTTGTGTGTATCCCACATTGGTTCGGGCGATACCATAAGGACCTACCTGAGCTTAGTTAGAATCTCTTTTTATGGGACATTTGAAGTGAAATCATGCAATTTTAATTGTGATAGGCACACCGACATGTTGGACATTAATTACAACATTCAATAGTGACGGGTTCTCCGTGCTGATTAAAGTATGGTCACATGGAAATGCTATAAAACATAGACTTCCACAGTGACAGTTTCAATGAAGTGATTAAATTATCGTCTCACTGACAATATTGCTGGACAACTTAGGCTTCAGCTGTGAGAGCTTCTTTTAAATTGATTTAGGATTCATTCTATGCAGCAGGAAATACGTGGTGAGGCATTACTTGGATAGGGCAAGGACCGGTTGGCTCAGTGTCAGGATAATGTGACTGATTGGGATATCAGATCATCGTGCCGGCGGCCTGATTTCCCAGTGGGGCAGCATTGTAAAGTTGCCATGAGTGTGCACTGTCACAAATTGGAACTCGTCCTGAAAGGATCTTAGATGTTGCCAGGACGTAAAACTCCAACACTCAACCAACCGACTAGTTAGATTCAAAACTGCGCAAGTGTTTAGCTAACAAAATATTTGCGCTTTCATTTTCGTTTAGTAAATATTGTTTCATTATTTTGTCAGTGCCAAAACACTGGTATTCCAGCCATTGATACGATCACATTTGAGTTTGTACGTGGTGATGTGTGAATGGAATATGCTGTATTGTGCGGAGCACACTCCAATACCAATGGGGAGTGCTCCAAACAATACGATTCAGGAGCTGTCCACCCTGTATAGCGTAAAGCATAGGCTAGATGATGCAGCTTCGATGGAGCTTTTAAAAAGAGAAAAAACTCTCTTTGCTTGTACAAACCTCACTTCCGGTGGTTATTTGTCTCAATCTCTTGCGATACATATTTCAATATCAAAGTAAATAGTTCTTCAAACTGATTTAACAGCTACTGTTCCAAGTCCATGATTGACGGTTGCAGAATGGCAGTGGGTAAAAAATACTGAATCTATTTGAGAAGTAACAAAACAAGATGCAAACAAGCAAAACTACAGAAATCTTGCACCCCATCTCCACTCAACCTGCTGACTAGTCAGTCACGAATAGCCGCTATAAATAGCTATAACCAAAGGGAAATATTTGCTACTTGGATTTAATAGTTTCTTTTTTCTTGAAGATGTATACTGCCTATCATGGATAAGTCTGACCACACTTGTTTTCACCGTTAGACAGTTTGTTGATAGAAAGCCAGAGCCTACACTTTTACCGACCCAAGGGATTTTTAACCTCCCAGATCACATAGACATGGTATGAGAGCAACCGGCCTTTGATGATGCTGTAAGTTATACACAGTGGTGGAAATCCAAATTGGCGGAGGTGGGGGCATGGGGAATTGAACCACCAACCTTCAGATTAGGAGTCTGACGTAGAAAAAAGTCAGACACGCTAACCACTCCGCCACAGAAAACAACTACAACTAATGTCACCAAGAGCTTTACATAGAAACCATTGTCATATTAATAAATACAATTCGTTTTAAAGCTGCATATTCCCATGAAGCATCACATTTTCAAAGCCAGAGCAATTACCTAGAATCGATTTTTTTTTGTAAATATAGTTTATTCATTGAATAACGTCTTTTGTCAGCACCGTGGCACTAGTCTTCCAACCATGTGACAATACAGTTATTTACAATATATGTATATGTAGTCTGATATTGTCATCAGCAGCTAGCTCAAGCCAGCTGAAATAACAATATTAATCATTCGAAGACTTACATATGGTATAGTTTGACAATTCACATATACAAATAGTAGTTATATGTTGTATTCATACATACTTAGATACATACATGCATATTGATTAGACTTTTACATTACGGAGTGGTTAGGTGCATAGTTTCCCTTCACAGGTTTCTATGCCTACTGTATTGTGAATTGCATACTTATCATGTTGTTGGAGATAACATTTTGAGATGGAGTGTTAGTAGAATGGCTTGTTTATTCTGTTAGATAGAGTGTGGTTAGCTTGTATGGTTATGCTTAAAGGGTTAATACCTCGGGTGTGTTTTAGACTACATGAAGTACTTTGAGTAAGTAGGTTGTTAGTAATGATGGTATAATCTATGCTTGGAGGAGTGTACATTTCAGTCATTTAGCAGTCTAGTACAGTCTTTATTAGTGTCTATGTTTATAGCAATACTACCAGACTGATACACATTTTCTGAATTTGCTGGGCAAATAATTTGTAAGGTGGAGTTGGTTTGTTGGCAGCAGGTACTTGAACACGTGGGGGGGGAGAGTGGTGGCCATAGGTGCTTATAATAGATACATAACTAAATATGGTGACCTCATCACTAGGCCTATTGAAGGGCCTGATTGGCTTGGTGAATTCTTACCAGGTTCTTGAATTCTAGTTGTGTTTGTGCATGTCTAATTCTCACTGGGAGTTCATTCCATAATTTGCTGCCTTTGTATGAATTAGACACTGATGCACGTCTTAAGCATTTGTTGCTAAAGTTAATGGAAGAGTGAGGATAATTAATAGAACCTGTTACTGCTAACGCCTATGGTGTCAGAAGTTTTAGCGTGCTTCCCACAACTAATTTGACATGTTTGTACTTCAAATATCTCCAAACTTAGCCATTTACAATAAACTGAGAGAATGTGTGTAATTTATTTTGTTCAAGGGGTATTATTCCTCTGAATAACATGTCAGTGATAATGCACTCGTCGTCTAGCCCTAATGATGAATGTCACCGCACGCCAGTAGAATGACGCACAATGGTAGCATTGCAATCATCATCTAGTAATAAGATATGTCTTACCGAAACAATAACATTACCATATTTTGATAGTTCAGTTGAGAAAGGGTAGAATGTAATATGTATTGGGCTCCTAGTTCAAGCCCTGACTCTGGGATCTTTCTTTCTTTATTTCTTTTTGGTGAAGTATTTATTCATCTGAATATGACATTTGTCAGCGCCGTAGCACAGGTCTTCCAGCCCTCTTACTATTGGAATTGACAGTCTAAATAATTTAAGTTTGGTCAGTGCTGTATTAGTCACAGCACTGATCCTGTATAATTAAGGGAGTGGCTCCTGCTGTATAATGTACAGCACCAGTCACTGTAGTTCATGCAAAAATGGGGAGCAGCACCGAGTACAAGGTGTATACTCGGGACAACTCAAATAATCATTGTGGGTTACATTTTTCTCTCTTATAAGACAAGCTAAGTTTATAGTTGACAAGACATTTTGTCTGTCTTATATAATGTTCAATGTGTGTAAACAGATTGATAGTTGTGTATGATGTTTGCTGTGTTGATGGTTTCTTCATGATGGTTAAGGGTGGAATCTACTTTTTGTCTAGATTTATAAATCAATCACATTGATGCCTAACCTAGATTGATGGCAAAAATCAACACATAAAACACTATGAGTATGTCTAACTGAATTGTCTATTCTACTGGTTGGTTGGTTATTGGAGTTTTACATCCTAACAATTTCTAACGTCATATCAAGACGGGTACTGACTTGTGACAGTGTACACTCATGGATACATTATAGTGCTGCCCCATTGGGAGACCAGGTTGTCGGTACAATGACCGGGTATCCCACTAGACAACATTATCCTGACACTGAGCTAACCAGTCCTTGCCCTATTCTATTAATCCTGACTGACAAACTAGGAAGCGACAAGTATTAATTGTGTACGTCATTGCTTTGAATCAAACTCCCGATCTCCCGCATGGGAGGCCTGCACTCTACCCATTCGGCCACTGCGTCCGGTCTATTTTACTGGTGTTGTGGTAGAAGTAAAAGTGTCTATTTTTTCTGATTAACGATCATCAGATGATATTACAATTGGATAATGCGATATTTGTTAATAGTCGCTATGCTTTTAGAGAAACACATTAATTAATTAATTAATTTGTGTGTTGGGGCTTAACGTCTTAGCAACACCTAAGGTCATATCAAAACTGGAAACACATCATGTTTAGTAACAGCACTGATCCTGTCATGCATCCGAATCACCCTGAAATACAAAATGGCTAACCATACAACACAGCCATCCCACCTAGTCACAGTCCTGAAGGGTCCAGGGGTGACCTGGCACACTGGTGTACTATCTAAGGACAGGGCATGGGTGAAAGGATGCTGTAACAAACCACAATGGGATGGGATCCTCTCCCACAGGCCTGTATTTCATCTGCGTAGATGTACATAGTAGGCTAAGCTATCATATACAGGTTAGGAAAAAACTTGAAAATTAAAAAAAAACTAATATAGAAACTACTAACACCCAAAACCGCAAAGGTTGGCCCGAGAAAGATCAGATAAAGACTCCTGAGTGCGGGACCAGACCAACCCAGTGTCACAGCTGTCCAGCATTGAAAACAAGCACCCTCACGGGAGCTTATACGTTATGGGCAGAATAAAAAACTTGTCACCAAAAAAAAAAAACGTTAGTCATGGTAATCTACTTTACCATAGTTCCAAGTCAATTTAATATGGGATGTATAATTAATTATGCGTATATAAGTAGGCGGAGTATATATTTCTTCTTATTATTATTACCACGATTATTCTACCATTACACCCTAAGTATTATGTCCAATCGCTGACTTGCCTCGATTTGCCCCCGTTGCCCCCGGCAACACCGCTGAACGGGTAGCCCTTGGCCAGTCTACTGCTTGTTTTCAAACTGGGCAGTCGTGCACGCTACAGCCCTCCCTACAGCAGCAACAAGCACAGTCTACCTGTTACCTGTGTCTTAACTTGGCTGCCGGGACTTTTCAATGAAGTATATCGGGAGGATCGTCTACCTACACTGCTAGCCATGCTACCTGAGGGTCGACGATCGGTGTGTCTATGACATGCTTGTCGATGGATTTAAGGGACGACGGAACATTAATGACGGTATCATTAGTCATGGTAATCTACTTTACCATAGTTCCAAGTCAATTTAATATAAGGTTAACTTTGGAGATACTTGCAATGGAAACTTAAAAAAAGGATCTTGTTTCAATGTTTGACCCAATAGTCTTCAGAATGAACAGATTCAAGTAAATGGACTTCTTTTAAAAGTAATATATATGTGTTCTTTCATTAACCGACTTCTTTTGTCAGGGCCGAGGCACCGGACTTCCACCCCAACTCCCAATAACATAGGGTTAGCTGTGTGAAATTGGAACTGATTCGATAAGGACGGAGACAGACAAAGTAGTGCAGGTAATGAGCTTCATTAATTCAGATTGGCAGAAGCATCTGGCACTGGCCTATGAAGTTACAATGTGTTGAACAGGTGAGTGGGTGGTAAGAAAACGGAGTAGGTGTGTGTGCATTGGTCGCTACCATGAAGTGCCGATAAGTAGGTAGACCACCTTATAACTTAAGATGGTAGGCCACCGTATAACTGAACATGACGCAGGTGCGAAAGCTCACTGTCAGCTTATAACTGGACAGGGAACAGATGTGACAGCTCAACACCAGCTTATAACTGGACATGAGACAGTTGTGACAGCTCAAGACCAGCTTATAACTGGGCATGAGACAGTTGTGACAGCTCAAGACCAGCTTATAACTGGATGTGAAACAGCTGTGAAAGCTCACTCTCAGCTTAAAACTGCACAGGACAGGTGTTAAAGTTCACTGTTAGCTTATAACTGTACAGGAGACAGGTGTTAAAGCTCACCATCATCTTATTATTGTACAAGAGACATGTGTGAAAGCTCACCAGCAGTTTATGACTGGACACAAGACAGGTGTGAAAGTTCACCATCAGCTTATATCTGGACAGGAGACAGGTGTGAAAGCTCACTGTCAGCTTATACCTGGACAGGAGACAGTTGTGAACGTTCATCGTCAGCTTAAACTGGACAGGAGTGAAACCTTACTGTCAGATTATAACTTGACACAAGACAGCTGTGAAAGCTCACAGTCAGCGTATAACTGGACAGGAGACAGGTGTGAAAGCTCACTCTCAGCTTATAATTGGACCAGAGACATGTGTGAAAACTCCCTGTCAGAGTATAACTGGGCCGGACACATGTGTGAAAGCTCACTGTCAGAATATAACTGTACAAGCGACAGGTTTGAAAGTTCACCGTCAGCTAATAATTGGATTGGAGACATGTGTGGAAGCTCATTGTCAGATAATAACTGTACAAGAGACAGGTGTGAAAGTTCACCATGAGCTCTTAACTGGAAAGGAGACAGGTGTGAAAGCTCACTGTCAGATTATAACTGGACAGGAGACAGGTGTGAACTCTCATTCTCAGCTTATAATTGGACCAGAGAAAGGTGGGAAAACTCACTGTCAGATTATAACTGTACAAGAGACAGGTGTGAAAGCTCACTGCCAGTGTATAACTGGACAGGAGACAGGTGTGAAAGCTCAGTAGCAGCTTATAATTGGACCAGAGACAGGTGTGAAAGATCACTGTCAGATTATAACTGGACAGGAGTCATGTGTGAAAGCTCACTGTCAGCTTATATCTGGACTGGAGACAAGTGTGAAAGCTCACTGTCAGCTTATAACTGGACAGGAGACAGGTGGGAAAGCTCACCGTCAGCTTATAAGTGGACAGGAGACATGTGCGAAACTTGGGAAAGGTCAGCAATCATGCTAGTGGACGGACGTGACTTCCGCCAAAGGGGGAAACTAACACTGGAAGGTGTGAGAGAACAAAGGCGTGTGAGAACTTGCGAATGTGTGGGTGGACAGGTGTGACCAGTCACCCAAGAGCGAAAGCGATGTGTGATGGGATGGGAAAGGGATCTCATTCACCTTTGAATCAACGACAAAGCTAACATTACTACCAAGTATATGCATTGATAATTAGATAGGATTTATTTGTCACTTGGAGTTTACGTCCTGGCAACATTTAACGTCATATCACTTCTGACAGTGCCCAATGATGCATACTGTATAGTGCTGCCCTATTGAGAGACCAGGCTGCTGGAACTATGATCCGATTTCCCACTCAGTCACATTATCCGGGTACTAAGCTAACCAGTATTTTATAGTCCTTTCTTATTGGGATACTGTGACAACGGAATAATGCCCTAATATATTAGTCAGTCACATTATCCTCATATTGATCAAACCACCTCTTGGCATATCCTCACACAACCCATTAGTAAGAAATATACTAATGCACATTACTTTTTCTGATATTTTCGTTTTACCCTGCCGGTTATTGAACCCACAACCTCATTCACCGGAAGTGGATTCTAGAGTGGAGTATAGATAATGAGAAACCAGAAGTGGGCCATTCATTGTCCTATTCCAATATGTTGTACAAAGGAGGAAGTCTAGTATAGCCATAATATTATGTACTAAATGAGGATTTACACAATTATATAACACTAACACACGCAATTCAATAAAAGCATAACATAATTGACTATATTCAATTGTTCATTGTTAATGATACATTGTACTTTTTTTTTTAAGTTGCAGAGTTTGATGGTATCGAGTTTCTACCTCTCGGTTTACGAGCCAGCAGATTGGTTGGTTGTTGAAGTTTTACGTCCTGGCAACATGTACTGTCATATCAGAACGGGTATTGATTTGTGACAGTGCACACTCATGGGGTCTATATAGTGCTGCCCCACTGGGTAATCAGGCCACCAGGAACATGGCCCAATATACCTCTCATTCACATTATCCTCACACTGAGCCAACCAGTCCTTGCCCTATCCTATTAATACCAAGCGCCGGGCTAGGAATCGACAAGTATTAATTTGATAAGTCATACGTTTGACTCGACCAGGAAGCCAAACTCCCGATCTTCCACACGTGAGCCCTGTGCTCTACCAACTCGGCAACCACGTCCGGTCCCCGACCGGAAGTAGGCAGGTAGATACGAAGGGCTTTTCGGGGGTTGGTTAATTGTTATGGTGACCGGCGTCGGTGAAAGGCGCGATGATTTGTTCAGTGCACACACCCCGAGACGCTAAGGCTTCACATTGATTATTTGTTGCTGCGTCCCGCACGCACGCACATGCGCGATCACCACTGATGGCATCGGTTGTGGAACAAGTTCCTTACTGCGCATGCGTGTCAAAACACGGCTGGAGACAGAGTAGGTCCACAGCGCAGCCTGTCCGTGGTGTGCGGGCATTGTGGGGGTGGAAGGGGATGGTGGGGTTGAGGGGTAAGCGTGAGGACCTGCCAGCCAGTTTTATCAATATGGCTGGCATATTGAAAAGGAAATTGGCACTGGTGACTTGATGTGTCTATGATGGACCGATGACCCACTTGGACACTGGGTATAGTAGCCATATTTGTCTATAAATATATACAGAAAACCCGACTTTGTATAGTCTATTTAGGGAAGTGGTCGCTTTAGGGAGTTGTTTTATCATTAAAATACTATTGTAGTAGTCTGGACTGACCGCTCAGGCAAGTAATCACATAGCCAGGTAGGCGTGGTTAGTGTGGTGATATCAGGGAGCCTAGGTGATGTACTAGTTAGAACACTGGCCCGGAATGCAAAGAGATGTGGGTTCAAGTCCCGCTCTATGCGCAATATTTCCAATTTTCATCACCCCCACAATGCTGGTGCTGTGACCATGATCCTGTACAAGCTACGTGATGTATGGTTGTTGAACCTACCCTGTGTATGAATATGGTAGTGCATTGCCTGTATGTATGTAATTGTAAGCATTGAAATACTTACCGCTCTAGGTGCAATGTTTCCTCTCATTTGCTAAGACATCTCATATGACATTGCTGCCAGGATGCTGTACACAATATGCACCGCAGAGTGTTGTTTTGAAATGCTTCTAGATATATGTATAGAGATTGTATATGTACAGAGATTATGTTTCTATATATGTAGAGGATTATAAGAAAACAATCCCTCTGTGTGGGGGTGGGGTGGGCAGAGGGGCACCCAAATACATTACCAAGACAGATGGCGGGGGGAGGGGGCAATCCACCACAACCCATATGGAGGAATGATAATCATAATACAGTACATGTTCCCCTACAATTTATACTCGTATAATGTGTTATATATCACATATCACATAGCACTTACCTCAAGCTGTTCAAGCCTACCTGTGTATGTGGATCTCACTACCCGTTGCTTGCTTGATGTGTTATGCTAATTTAATTTGTTGTTTAATCTGTGTTGCAGACTTCACTTCATTGGTGGCACAGCCAAATAGCCAGATATGTATGAATTACGACAATGCAATATGAATCAACCCATACTGGGTGTTTTTTTACTAGCAGAGCATGCGCTAGATAACAGATTCACCAGGTACTTGTAGTACACGGGTGAAGACCAGCCTTATATAAATACGGGCGAAAATAGCGTTCATATGGAACAAGAAGTAGAATGCCTGGCACCAGTGTCAAATGGTTACTTATATCAGAACAGAGTTGGTGAAATGGGAGAGAATGCAAAAATACAAGATGGCGGCCAGAGAATGCCGTCGATTTCACTTTTAAATTACATTAAAGTATATGTTTTATTATATTTTCCAACTCAAAAGTAGCGGGTAAACATGAAGACAAAGAATAAATGTTGCTTCTTAGATTGTGAAATTAGGCTCTGATAAAGACTCCTTTCATTAGCCCGATTTTTCGAGCGTTTTTATATAAGGCTGGTTTTCACCCCTGTATTGGAAGTACGGAGTAAATCTTGTATCTAAGAACCGCATGAACATGCCGTCCACATGGTGGAAGTCGCTGGTTCGACCTTCAGGCCCAGTTGAACCAACAATCTTACAAACTGGCTACTTCTTAATGCATTGCCTGGCGCTTCTTGATACTTCACCTTACTCAGTGGGTTATCTTATAATATTACCAATGGCATATGTACTTCAGCGGTGCTGCACTATAAAGCAAGCATATGACATGAGATTATATATGCAGGTGCATATCCTGATGTACCATTAGCGTATGTAATTCAGTGCGGCATCACTATAAAGCCAGCACCTGCTATGACACTCTACGTCCTGTCACAATGAGGTGCTTATCCTGATGTACCATTGGCATATTTAAATTAGTGCGGCAGTACTATAAAGCAAGCACCTGCTAAGATGATCTACATGCTGCCACAATTGGGTCCCCGTCCTGATTGAGTGATTGGTGGTTGTTTTACGCCGTGTCAGAAGCATAGGCCATATTCATGGCGTTCTGATGTACCCGAGGAATATATATAGGTCAGTGCTACACCACTATAAAGCAACCATCTAGCTAGGAGGCTATATCAGCTGACACAAACAGGTGCCTATCCTGATGTACCTGTGGAATATGTATAGGTCAATGGGCAGCACTATAACGCAACCATATAGCTAGGAGACGACATACTGACACAAGTATGTGCCCCCGTCCTGATATGACCTCCTATGTTGCCAGGGCGGATAACAACACAACACGTAGGTGCCCATCCTGATATATCTGTGGAATATGTGTAGGTCAGTTGGGCAGTACAATAAAGCAACCATCTAGCTAGGAGACTACATGCTGTCACAAGTAGGTGCCTATTTCGATGTGAGTGCGGTCCTAAAACCCCAATAACTCACTAAGCTAAGTGGAATAAATACAAGTGAAACGGTAAACATGTTGTTGAGCTGCCTTACTTTAATTGACATGCGATGTGGCGGTAGAGAGCTTGGTGCACGAATGCCACATGTTATACCTCTGTCACACTACAATGTAACGAGCAAACGTAAGCCTGACGTGATCACGTTTCGTCATTACGTTGACGTACATTGGGTGACGTCATGATGACGTCAGAATGACGTTAGACTGACGTCGAGCTACGTCACGTTACGTCGTGTTACGTTGGCGCGCGTCAACGTTTTGAACCTGTTCAAAAATGTTGACGTAGCTCGAACGTAAGGGTTTACGTTCGCCGTACGTTCTGTTCACGTTCAGTGAACGTCAATGACGTTAAACGGACGTTATTCCAATGCTGCTCACTACGTTCAACTACGTTCCACTACGTTGACCCACATTAAACCGAGTGCAAATGCCCACGGGGCGTAATGGGAACATCAGGAGAACGTCAGGAGAACGTCAGGAGAACGTCAGGAGAACGTCAGGAGAACATGCATTCAACGTACGTTCAACGTCTCATGACGTATGTAATGTCACGTAACGTTCTTCTGGCGATGGAATAACGTTCATAACGTTCCGTTAGCGTAATGACGTTGTCCTCTCTCATTGAATGACGGTATCACTACGCTTTACCGACGTTACGCTCTCGTCCACTACGCTGCATCCACGTTCAACTTGTGCCCAAATTTGCATACTACGCCAAAAAGTTCAACGTTCTTCACGTTCTCTCTACGTTCACGTCGTTACGTCGTAGTGTGACAGGGCCTTTAGTCCCTGTGTTGGCTTTGCTTGCTTGTTTCTGTGTTTGTTTTGTAGTGATCGATTCTACGTCAGCCAGCAGCAGAGACTGGGTCACTACAGTTACCGTAAAACCTCTCTAAATCGACCGACCATGGGACAAACGCTAAATGGTCCATTTATGGATGTGGTCGGTTTACGGAGTTTAAAAAAAATCATTACGATGGTATTGTATGGGCGATTGTTTGGGGCACAAATAAAGTGGAGGAGTGGTCGAGCTTTGGACGTTGCTGGTTAAAGAGGTTTTACTGTACTGGCGCCTAGAGGGCAACACCTGCACCCGTCCACCGATGACTACTACGCATGCGCGCAGAAGGGAAATCATTTGTTTAATATCTGTTTTGTGTGTAAATATAATTATTCCTCTGAACAAAGTCTGTGAGATTGGTTAACAGTGAGGCATTTGTCTCCTAGTCCTAGATATTGTTGGTATAATTATGTGCACTTTTTATATTTAAATAATTTAAAAAAAAGGTTCAGTGCAATAGAAATACAAGTAGTTATGATAGCAATCATGCTAATACACTGATTTCTTTCTTAATGTACTAAACTGCCCTACCTTTTCACCCACTGAGCTAGCGACCTACAATGTAATATATAGGACCAGTGTCTCGACTCTGAACAAAATGAATCTACTGATGAATAAACAGGTTTAACAAAAAAAAAAGAGGTGAGACCTTGGGATGACTTAAACTTCAATTGAGCAGGCCAATCGCAGCCTCAGCCTGTATCGCAGAAGATGGGGTTTGCGGTTTGATGTCCCTCCAGGTGATATTGTCCACTATGGGCCAAACGCTGTTGATTCGTGCTGGACGTGGGCAGCACTATAAAGTTTCCATAACTGTGCACTGTCACAAGTCGGTACCCATCCGGATATTACCTTTGATGTTGCTAGGATGTAAAACACCAACAAACAAACCTACCTATCCCGCTGCCTGTGGCATCATGTTTATTGCATTTACTCTTGATAGCATTGCTATCTTTAGATATATTATATCTATATAGATATATCCTTGCTTGACCGCATTGGTAACCCCGCACGATTCCCCTCTAACACTAACGTTGTGTACTGGCCCCAATGCTCTTCTCCATCTTCCTATCAGCAATGCTCGACGAGGCTTTCCGAGACATGGGGATGGCATCTATATACAGTCCAGACAGAGCGCTGACCTATTCAATGTCACACACTTCAGAGCGAAGACCAAGACTACTGGGATACTGGTGAGAGAGCTGCTATTCGCAGATGACAGTGCACTGATTGCCTACTCTGCTGAAGAGATCCAGAAAATAGTGGATGCTTTCTCCGATGCATCAAAGAAGTTTGGCCTGAAGATTAACATCAAGAAGACGGAGGTCGTGTACCAACCCAACTCTACAAGAACCCAAGAGGAGGAGATCATGGTTGACGGAAACAAGCTGAACTCTGTTCCGGAATTCACCTACCTCAGAAGCACTACATCAAGTGATGGACGCATTGATGCTGAAATACAGAGGAGGATGGCCAAGGCTAGCTCATCTTTCGGCCGACTACGCCAGAGACTCTGGAACAACCAGCACGTGTCCATTCAGGTCAAAGGCAAGATCTACCGTGCAATTGTGCTATCCACCGTACTATACGGAGCCTAAGCCTGGACAGTGTACAAACAACAGGTGAAAAAGCTGCATGCCTTCATGATGCTACATCTGCGTTCAATAATGAGGCTAACCTGGAAGGACAAAGTGACAAATAAGGAAATACTCGAACGGACGGGGCTGCCCTCTATGAAATATCTTCTGATCAAAAAGAATCTCCGGTGGACTGGACACCTCATGAGGATGTCATCAGACAGGCTACCAAAGCAGATCCTCTATTCTCAACTGTCTTCTGGTTACAGAAAGAGAGGGCGCCCTCGTCTCCGGTTCAAGGAGACCATCAAGAGAAACATTAAGACCGACTCATGTACGCAACTCTCAAAGCAGAGAGCTAAATGGAGAGTGGCAGTCAAGTAATGAAAGCAGTCATCGCGACTGACAGCATGATGATAGATATAGCCAGTGTGTTTATATGTAATTGCATTGCCTGTAAGCTTGGAATGACCATTTAAAGACTTACAATTCTAGGGGACGTGTATAGTAGTCTGCACTGACCTCTCGGGCAAGGAGCATCATACTCATGGACAGGTAGGCCTGGATAGGGTGGTGGCATCTGGGAACCTAGGTGGAGAAATGGTTAGCACACTGGCCCGGAATACAACAGACGATGGTTGGATTCCCACTCTGGGCGGAATATTTCCCATCTTCACCACCCCCAAAGACAGAAGCATGGCTATCACATTTGAGATGAGGTTGCCTTTATACCGATAATCAAGTCTTGGTTTTTTTTTCGTAGAAACTGACACATCCCTCACATAATTTTGTGTGTGAAAAATATATTATGTTTATTCTGCTGATTAATTTATTTTGTCAGTGGCCGAAGCACTGGTCTTCCAGCCATTTTTCAAATCAGGGTTGTAAGGTATACTACTACCCAGTATGAAATTGATAGCCTTTATCTGGGGATCACAACAGCACAATGTATTTTACACCAAACAACTCAAATGGATTGGTCAGGTTGTTTTTTTCCGCCTGGTTTCTTCACACATATATAAGTAGTTGATTATTAATGCATATATACCAGCTGTGTTTTGGTGGGGTTTTGGTGCGGTGTTTTACCGTGTTGATTATTCTGTGAGTCTTTCCTGATTGCACGCGTGTAGCCTTTTGCACTCTGCCGCCCGCCGGGTTTTGTGGCTAGATGCATCAACCTGTTTGTGAACGAGTGTGAATAATGAAAACCCACTACACCACGGCATGGTCCAGCCGCACTAACATTTAACCGACCATTACCGCTGAAATTAGGTGCTTCCAAACAGTTTATTTGTTTGTTGTTGTTTTACGTCCTAGCAAAATCTAAGGTAATATCAGGACAGGTACCGACTTGCGACAGTGCGCATTCATGGCGACTTTATAGTACTGCCCCACTGGATGATCAGGCCACCAGCACCATGACCTGATATCCCATTCAGTCACATTATCCTGACACTGAGCCAACCAGTCCTTGTCCTATCCTAATAATGCCGAACGCCATGCTAGGAAGCGACAAGTATCAATGGTTAAGTCATTGGTTTGACTCGTCCAGGGTTCGAAGCCACGACCCCACGGTCTACCAACACGGGAGCTTCCAAACAGGACGCACACAATTTATAAACTGCAATCTTTTTGGATGATTTTTTTGTCATTGTTTTTTTCGGAATGGCCATACCGGATTTCCATCTGCTGTAAAATCAGGCGTTGAGAATGCTAGGCGGTTATTGCCGGATATGAGAATTAAGTCTCAAGGAACAGTGGAATATCTATTGTATCGGTCGATACGCAAGCACAGAGACCAGGTGGTCTCAAATCCGACTATATATCGATAGACTATGGATTAGCAGCACTGTATATCGATAGACTATGGATTCGCAACACTTTATATCCATAGACTATGGCTTATGTAAGTCAGGGTGGGCAGAGGTGGCCACGAGGAGTACCTACACATATATGCAACCGGGTGTGGATATTGCCCTCCCCAATTACATCGGCATGAGGATACCGATCAGCTCGGACCTCAACATACCCGAGTGGAGGAGGATGCTGTCCGGCTACCATGACATTGGTGTGGTTGACTTCCTGGAATTTGGCTGGCCGGCCGACTACACAGTCGACCCGCCCTCAACCACAACAACCACCAACCATCCCAGACATGATGAACAACTAGACGCCATAGGGTGACTATGTCACCACCAAGCTCAAGCACGGGGCCCTCCTGGGGACCTTTACTGAGCCCCCTTTCATCCCCTGGCCCCAGACCAGCCCGATGATGACACGCCCCAAAAAAGAACACATCACAGGAGCATTTCATCGTCAACTTCAGCGGGCCAGTGTGAATGCCGGGATAAAAATGGGTCACTATTAGGGTGCACAGTGCACCTACAGCCTCTCCGGCATCGTGGATGCTGTCCAAGAGGTCGACAGGATAAGCTCCGGCGCCTATGTATTGGACGGTTGACTTGGCAAGGGCCTACAGGGCCTACCGGGCCTGCCCGCTCTCCACCCCTCTAATTGGTATATCCATATGTAAAATTCTCCGATTAAGTATATATTGGGTATCGAGATGGCTAAATAAGAAACAGTACTCCCTTTATAATGCTCACTCCGGGGAAGGGAAGCAGTGCCCCTTTAAGCAGAATCCCTCCCCCTTATCTTGCCGAGCCACAGTGTATCTGTCATGTTAGGTAATCCCACGATGGCCAGGTGGTGGCCAGGTCTGGGTGGGAGGGGGGTGAGTCCTTAAATCAGCCAATGGTGAACTATGTTAGGGAGAGATCATGCTGGATAGGAGTGTGCATGAGTGTAATAGGCAATGAGAAGGTATCTTACATCCACTGTTGTATGTATCTGAAAACAATATATAAGTGAATAAAACTAAGCAATCAGCCTCTTATCTATTTACACTTCTGGTGGTGCTGAACTCGGATTGTGTGTTGTGTCATGTGTCATATCTACTATGGGGTAAGCTCTAGCATGTAATTTATCTAATACAGATATTAAAAGGGGGAACTTTGAATTGTATGCCTTATGCAGGATATTATGCCTTATACAGGATATTACACCTTATGCAGGATATTACGCCTTATACAGGCTATTAAGGCGGTCTAGCCTTGTTGAGTAGTACAGTTAATAACATGAGTGAACATAATGAAAGTAACCATAACCTATGTGTACCGGCTAATGGGATCGGCCATCAATAGCATTTAAACGCCTGCATATATAATATGCGGGGACCCGCAAATACAGGATTTCAAACATAGATGGACAATATTACACTAACATCATTCCACCCTTCGGCTGCAGGACCTCCTCCATGGACTGCGCCAGGACCACCAATGCCATGGGATACATCCTGTGCAAGAAGGGGCATTTCATCCAATGTTACCTTGACGACTGCGTCGGCGTGGCACCCACCAAGAAAGAAGCCAAAGAAGCTTACAATTACTGCATCAAGATAGCTGCATGCCTTCTATTAGCGCTCTCACCAGCTAAATGCATTCCACCCATGAAGTCGCTCAAGTGGCTCGGATTCAATCTCGACACCCAACAAATGCGTGAGGCAATACCACCAGAGAAACTCATTGAAACACTGCCTGAATGTGAGTCATGGACAGACCTCACGCTGGTGTCAAGGAAAGACCTACAGAGGCTGGCGGGCCACCTTTATGATGTCGCCAAGTGTGTCACTTCTGCTCGCCACCTAATGGCCTGCATATTCGTGGCCCTAAGAGCAGCTCCCTTCACTTGGAAAAAACCCATCACCTATGACTTGAAGGCGGACATACAGTGGTTGCTTGAGTTCACCGAGAGGACCAATGGTCTGGTCCTCCTCCAAGACGTGCCATGCCTCAGCTGGGTTATTGAAATGTGACTCCTCCCTCAGAGGGGGAGGGGGACGCTCCCATCCCACTACTACGGACATCCATATCCCGAAAACCTCACCAACAGGACCAGCAACATCGCTCACCTCGAGGCTATAAACTTGTGGTGGCCTTGAACAGTTGAAGACTCTTGCCCCACTCCACCCTGGGGGGTTCAGCATTAATGTTAACACCGATAATGCTGCCAGTCAATAAGTTCTCAACATCTGCACGGCCAGAGATCACATCCTCACAGCCTTTGCCAGGGAGATAAGGCTATTCGCAGTGACTAACTCTTGCGAAGTCAACATTGTCCATAAACCTGACACAGACTTTGTGCTGACCGACACGCTGAGCATAGGTCCTTTGACCATAAAGCAAATCGTAAAGCCTCATCACTATGTAAACAGCTTGATATTAATGAGATCAATCTCACATTCGATAACATCTTCACCCAAGGGGGACTTTAGTGTAACCTGGGAAGCTCCAATTTAAACTGCTTCTCTCTTCCCAGGTTACTCCAATGACCACCACCAGAAGGCCATGCATCTCTATTTTGTACTTTGGTAGGGGCTCACAGAGGGGACCTGGAAGAATAAATCAATTCAGGCGAAGCGATACCTGAGATTCTGCGACCAACACCAAGCTGACCCGATGAGCCCCTCAAACTATGACCTGCTCGCATACCTGCTCAAAGTTAAAGAGACACTCGCATCCACAGGGGTGGCGATGAACTACCTGAGCGGGGCGAGAACATGGGTCCAATTAATGGGAGGTAGGACCGAACCATTTGACTCCTACTTGGTGTCGTTTTAATGATGCGAGGCTTCCATAGGCACCGATCCAGACTCCTCCTCTCTCCCCTCACAACCTGCTGGCCCTTCTGCTCGAGTCCTCCGGATAGGATACAAAACCCTAACTATGACAAGGGAACCTGCTCGACAGCCTGGCCCCCTAATGATCCGGCCACAGGACATCAACACCACTCGAGCGAGCCTATCGATAATGGTCTGGTCAACCAAGACCCTCTGGAAGGTGGCTCAATCCTACAGGGTACTACTGCCGCCCATTCCTAGGTGCACTACGCTGCCCACGCCCATCCACACCTACTCGGACCTGCCTTCATCCTCACCACATGAGCTACCCACCAGGGCCGTAATCGATTAACACGACCCAGGCGACTCGGATCACCCGAGTCGTCAGAATTTCAAATAGAATACTGTGAGTGGAGTCGACAAATACATGTACCCTGTGCAAAACGACCTGACACGAGTAATCCACCTCTTGGCTGGGATGGCTAGGAGCAATGACGTCACATTTGCGCTGGTATCATCCTGCAGGAGAACAGCCACTGGTACCAGTCACACATGTTTTTATTGGGTAATAACATAGATTAATGAAATGGAAATATCATTAAACTATGCCATCATAAAACAACATAAATCCTATTTTGCTGTAGTTATATTGGTTAGTAAAAAAAAAAGGTTTTGGATAAAGCCACCATTTTTTGCACCCCGAGCATAGAGAAGCATATTAGAATATTCGACCCGAGTCTGTAGGATGTGCGCATGCGCCAAAAAGTTGCTCGGGTGACCTGAGTCGATTATCCCCACGTTCCTGCACTCACCGCTATGCTCAGGATGTCCGTTGCAGCCGCGGGACTGCCTCACCCAGCCTTCTACACCCTCCACAGTCTCCAGAGGGCTGGGTCCCATGTCTGTGCTGCGTCTGGAGCCTCCCTCCATGACATCATGGAGCTGGGGGCGTGGTCATCAAAGGCCGTGCACACTTATATCCCTAAGGATCAAGTTCGTACCGGCCCCCAAAACCTTGCTAAAGTGATTGGTTGAGGGTTCGAATCCGGCACTAACGAAATACTCTAAATGCCACCAACATGGAGGGGGAACAACTTTGATGTTCTGTTGAAAAAAACAAAAAACAACCTATATCACTGTCCACCTAGCCGTCGTCGTAAATTATAAAGTCTGACAATTAACCATATTTACCAACTTCTTTATTTTGTCAGCGTATCATGATTGACTTGTTTGAGCTACCAAAATGCGGTTTTGTTGTGTTATGAATTTACTTACCCTGCTAATAACGGATACTTGTGTTAACACTCGTTAACACTCGTGTTCACCGCTGGGCAGCACTAGTCCAATTTGATTCAAGTCTGTTTAGCCTGCCTATTACAATTTAGCAAATGTCTACTTCTACATCAATTCAGGCTGTGTGGATCAAGTCGGCTGTATAATAGTTTTATACCCACACGTGACCTACGAGATGTTATGTGAAAATAAGCAAGCTGTGCTTCTGTACTATATTGCGCTGATATATTATGCATTTAGTTATTAGCTGTTTCATGTAGTTCCTATACTCACCGATGGGGGCGCCACCTACATATTAGCAGTGCCTCTTGCCCATAAACTACTGGGAAAATGTTGCGGTTTGATGCATATGTCAATAATGAAAATATGTGTCAGCAGCGTAGCTCCCATATCCGCAGATACGCAGCTACGTACTACTTGAGATTACAGATATTTGTTGGTATATATATACGTGATATATATGATGTTTTATAGCATGTTATTCCGTCACATTTCATTCCAATAGCACTTTGCCGTCTGTGCACCCTCTGACAAACCAAATGTAGGGTTGGTTCGTTGGGTGTTGGTTGTTACATCCCAGCAACATCTAAGGGCATATCATGATGGGTACCGACTTGTCACAGTGCCCAGGAAATGTTAAAATCTAGAGCCTCTGAAATGCCATTTCTAACCATTTCAGGGATGTTGCATACTGCATGTGTATGTGTTTATTTCCTTGTTGTTATGTGGGTTTTGTTTTCGTGTTTGTGTGCCTGTTTTTGGTGTTTTTTTTCTTGTTTCATATTTTGTGTGGGTTTTTTGTGTGTTTAAACACAAATTGTATGTGCGGTTTTTGTTAACATACTTTTGTATTGTGCGTGTGTGTTTGTGTTCTTTTTGCTGTGTGTGTGTTTTGGTGCTTTTGTTGTGGTTGTTGTTTGGGGTGGATGGATGGGGGGGGGGGACTCTCCCGCCCTCGCGCCGGCTTCTCGTGCCGTGCCACACCCTACTTAGTGCTTGCTTCTTCTACTTGACTGTTGTGTGTGTGTGTTCCGGCTGCCTGCCTCAAGACTAATCCAAGACGTGAAGAAACCCTCGGTCCGACATTTTGCATGCAAAGCACTCTCCTATATGCACACTTATCTTTCTTCACACTTTTCAACGGAAAATACAACAAAACATTTACTCTACTGAATGATACTTTACCTAATCAGAAGCAAACTTCACTCTACTAAACAATCCCTTCACCAGAAACAAACTACATTCTACTAATAATATGTTCACCAAAGACAAAGGGTATTATAGTAAATAATACCTTCACCAGAAACAAACTTTATTCTACTAAATAATACCTTCACCAGAAACAAACTACATTTGACTAAATAATACCTTCACCAGAAACAAACTTTATTCTACTAAATAATACATTCACCAGAAACACACTTTATTCTACTAAATAATACCTTCACCAGAAACAAACTTGATTCTACTAAATAATACTGTAGTGGTCTGCACTGACCTCTCAGGCAAGTAACCACATAGACAGGTAGGCGTGGGGAGTGTATTGATATCAGGGAGCCTAGGTGGTGTAATGGTTAGCACACTGGCCCGGAATGCAAAGAGATGTGGGTTCGAGTCCCACTCTAGGCGCAGTATTTCCCATTTTCATCACCCCCACGACACTGGTTGCCGTGATCAGGATCCTGTACAAGCTTTGCGCTGTATGGTTGTTGAACCTACCCTGTGTATGTATGTGTTAGTGCATTGCCTGTATGTATGTAATTGTAAGCATTACAAGACTTACAATTCCAGGGGGACGAGTGTAGTGGTCTGCACTGACCTCTCAGGCAAGTAACCACATAGACAGGTAGGCGTGGGGAGTGTGTTGATATCAGGGAGCCTAGGTGGTGTAATGGTTAGCACACTGGCCCGGAATGCAAAGAGATGTGGGTTCGAGTCCCGCTCTAGGCGCAATATTTCCCATTTTCATCACCCCCACGACACTGGTTGCCGTGATCATGATCCTGTACAAGCTTTGCGCTGTATGGTTGTTGAACCTACCCTGTGTATGTATGTGTTAGTGCATTGCCTGTATGTATGTAATTGTATGCATTACAAGACTTACAATTCCAGGGGGACGAGTGTAGTAGTCTGCACTGACCTCTCAGGCAAGTAACCACATAGACAGGTAGGCGTGGGGAGTGTGTTGATATCAGGGAGCCTAGGTGGTGTAATGGTTAGCACACTGGCCTGGAGTGCAAAGAGATGTGGGTTCGAGTCCCGCTCTAGGCGCAGTATTTCCCATTTTCATCACCCCCACGACACTGGTTGCCGTGATCAGGATCCTGTACAAGCTTTGCGCTGTATGGTTGTTGAACCTACCCTGTGTATGTATGTGTTAGTGCATTGCCTGTATGTATGTAATTGTAAGCATTACAAGACTTACAATTCCAGGGGGACGAGTGTAGTGGTCTGCACTGACCTCTCAGGCAAGTAACCACATAGACAGGTAGGCGTGGGGAGTGTATTGATATCAGGGAGCCTAGGTGGTGTAATGGTTAGCACACTGGCCCGGAATGCAAAGAGATGTGGGTTCGAGTCCCGCTCTAGGCACAGTATTTCCCATTTTCATCACCCCCACGACAATACCTTCACCAGAAACAAACTACATTCTACTAAATAATACCTTCACCAGAAACAAACTTTATTCTACTAAATAATACATTCACCAGAAACACACTTTATTCTACTAAATAATACCTTCACCAGAAACAAACTTGATTCTACTAAATAATACCTTCACCAGAAACAAACTACATTCTACTAAATAATACCTTCACCAGAAACACACTTTATTCTACTAAATAATACCTTCCCCAGAAACACACTTTATTCTACTAAATAATACCTTCACCAGAAACAAACTACATTGTACTAAATAATACCTTCACCAGAAACACACTTTATTCTACTAAATAATACCTTCACCAGAAACACACTTTATTCTACTAAATAATACCTTCACCAGAAACAAACTACATTGTACTAAATAATACCTTCACCAGAAACACACTTTATTCTACTAAATAATACCTTCACCAGAAACAAACTACATTGTACTAAATAATACCTTCACCAGAAACACACTTTATTCTACTAAATAATACCTTCACCAGAAACACACTTTATTCTACTAAATAATACCTTCACCAGAAACAAACTTTATTCTACTAAATATTACATTCACCAGAAACACACTACATTCTACTAAATAATACCTTCACCAGAAACACACTTTATTCTACTAAATAATACCTTCACCAGAAACAAACTACATTGTACTAAATAATACCTTCACCAGAAACACACTTTATTCTACTAAATAATACCTTCACCAGAAACAAACTACA
This sequence comes from Branchipolynoe longqiensis, assembly GCA_030323885.1. Lineage (NCBI taxonomy): Eukaryota > Metazoa > Annelida > Polychaeta > Phyllodocida > Polynoidae > Branchipolynoe > Branchipolynoe longqiensis. The sequence continues at coordinate 60,029,578 of CM059198.1, read as the reverse complement.
TTGTACTAAATAATACCTTCACCAGAAACACACTTTATTCTACTAAATAATACCTTCACCAGAAACACACTTTATTCTACTAAATAATACCTTCACCAGAAACAAACTACATTGTACTAAATACTACCTTCACCAGAAACACACTTTATTCTACTAAATAATACCTTCACCAGAAACACACTTTATTCTACTAAATAATACCTTCACCAGAAACAAACTACATTGTACTAAATACTACCTTCACCAGAAACACACTTTATTCTACTAAATAATACCTTCACCAGAAACACACTTTATTCTACTAAATAATACCTTCACCAGAAACAAACTACATTGTACTAAATAATACCTTCACCAGAAACACACTTTATTCTACTAAATAATACCTTCACCAGAAACAAACTTTATTCTACTAAATAATACATTCACCAGGAACAAACTTTATTCTACTGAATGAGACATTCACCAGAAACAAACTTTATTTGACTGTATGACACCTTCACCAGAAACAAACTATATTATACTGAATGCCACATTCATTGGAACCAAATGTTATTCTACTGAATGTTATTCTACTGTTATTCTACTGAATAATACATTCACCAGGAACAAACTGTATTCTACTGAATGATACCTTCACTAGAAAGAAATTGTATTCTAATGAATGATACATTCAGTAGAAACATACTTTATTCCACAGGTTAATACATCCAGCAGAAGCAAACTTTATTCTACTGAATAATACCTTCACCAGAAACAAAATTCATTCTACTAACTACGCATCGGAACCAATGTTTTTTGGACATAGCAGGTACAAAGTAACCCAAGGGACAATAATATGAATCTAACATAATTTGTATATCGAGAAATTGTTGTTCGACATTAATTGGGGGCGCTGAAGACAGGCGGTGGTGTGTATATGTAATGTGAGGGTACATTCATTTAAAATTGAACCCACCCCACCCAGGTTAGCCTAGTAGACCAGTATTTCACTCCTGGCGCAGCAGTCGCACGTTCGATCCCGTGCAGCACAAACCCAAACTTCAACACTCTATATAGTCTGGTGAAAGCATAACATTCTCTAACCTCCAACGAGCCTATTGTTGTCATATTCATCCGGAATCTTGGGCATTTTGTTTAATTAAGACACCATTCGGATCTACATAGTATGGGGAATTCATTAACTCTAAATAAAGAGTACAAGTCAATCAAACAACGAAGTAGGGATCAAGTCTCTGCATGACCCAGGGGTCAACCCTTGGAATTCGAGGCCGGTAAAGTAGGGTCGGGTGGGGCGGTGAGAAAAGAGGTGTTGGTGGTCCGGCGTCTGGGGGAGAAGTGCGGATGGGGAGAGGCAGGGGCGGAAGTGACATCAGAGGGATCACCAGGTACACGCGGCTGCCAGCGCGGTTGCCGGTGTTGCCACCTGGAGTTAAGGGAGTGACCCTATGAATAAAAGGGGGGAGTGGGAAAGCTAATGTTAAGTCATGGTGGGATAGGGGAGGGGTATCTGTCCCATGTCGGTCCCAAATTACCCATATTGCCGAAGCAATATGACCAATGTACGAAGACTGAGCTGGACAGTGACATATATTGGTCTTTTATTTTTCAATAGGACATCAAGGTTAATTACAGTACAACCCGACCTTAATGTATATTTCAGGTGTGGATGGGTGTGTGGAAAAAAGGTGGTGGAGGTCTTTGCTGGATGGTGGCTGCAGGAGGACTGAGACCATGGATGGGGAGGAATGGTTTGGATTTTCAAATCATGTGATGTTTTGGCAGGAAAAGAGATGCTTGTCTCCAGTGTCTGGCTGCATTAGTTTGCGTTTAAGCCGGTAGGCGGCTGCAGCTGTGGGGGAGTTTGCATTGGTTCTCTCCTAAGCCAAGAGGTGCCACCAGGGCGGAGACCAGTGAGTGTCAGGGTTTGAGCGCCTCCATCCGTAATTACCCATGTGACTAGTAACATGCACAATGTTAAGCAGTACATACGAAAAATTGTTATGCCGTGAGCTAAAAACATTGTTACATACATTTCCGTCGATCGACCTAGTCGAATGTTTGTCAGTGTGTCGATTCGATTAACGCCATATTAAATACGACGACGGACGGCGGAAGTACTGCTTGATATCACGCTTTCATTATATTCTAAGCGGAACCTGCTGTCATGTGTGTCGACTACTTTTATGTTCTACACTAGTCGCTCTTACATGTGTGTCGAATAGATTACCAATTTCACTCAAAATATTCGACATGCTAAATTGGGCGAAATAAATCGACACAAAATAAATTAAATAAGCATTTTGATTGTCGAGGTCTTTTTACAACCATTATGCTAGTCATTGCTAGTCAAGCATTTTCATTCATACATTGCCCTATGACAAATGAACTAACTTAAGTGAATGCCGGCATTACACTTATACTCCTCTATATTTATACATAGTTCTTATTCTTATACTTACCAATTATGTTTATACACCTTTACACTACATCCAATAAGAATTGAACATAGGCAGCAGCATAGAACATCACTCCATTGAATTTTGCTATGGTTCTCACATATAATTGAACCGCCTTTAACAATCGATCTACTTCAAACATCGGTACTGCTTCACTACATAACTTACACAAGTATCTATTATGCCGAAAGATGTTTGTGATACTTGTGGCGCAGTACACGAGAAAGGAAATAAAACACAGTGTGAGGAAAAGCAGGGTACTGCGGGTCCAAAAACAAGGTCACGCTCAATCCGCCTGGTACCGGATACTGAACATAAAATGTTGGACGACCAGAACACTGGAGGTGTTGAAATCATCGCCATGTCGTCTGAGGAGCGACTTAAACAACTGCAGAAGGAAGTAAGGGCGCTCGAAGTTGAGGACGAGCTGGCTGCCTTGGAGGAGCGAAAAAGAATACTCCTATTAAAGCAAGAGAGACGCCACCAACCCAGCACAGGAGCACGACGGGATGTGGGCGAGGACGTTCGAGACGCGAGCTCAGGATACGCTTGCGACGACGGGGGGGCCAACCAGACGACCCGTTACGTGGACGCGACTTTCGTCGGGAAACCGGAAGACGGCTTCTGCTCTTACGGGAGGGACGTAAGCCGTTCACGATCTACCGTACGCCGACGGAGGACTTCGAGCAGTGCATCGTCCAGCAGGAGTGCCAGTAGACGACGCAGAAGTAAGTGGAGCCTCAAGAGGTTCACTGTCGGAAAGAGAGATATCGGTAAAGTGAATTGTTACGAGTTGATATCTGCCACGGGCTCGTGGGCACTCGGTATAAAGGAGCTGGGCATTAAAGACTTGAGGGCCTTGTTGGAGCACATTGTGTTTCTGGCCCATAGGGCACGCACAAATGAATATTTCGACTCGGCTCACACTGACTATGATCGGTCAATTAGAACACTGGCCGAGGAGATAGGGTTTGCTGCTTTCTCTAGCGCCAACAGGGGCTCGAGTGTCCTATTTTATTCTTCGCTCAATGTAAGATCGAGGAACTCCGGAACGACAGGCTACGCCACCAGAAAGCCGGGTAGTCAAACTAAGAGGCCTTGCTACGCGTGGAATGGCGAGAAGGGCTGCACACGAGGCGAGGCTGAATGTAGATTCGGCCATGTCTGCTCAAAGTGCAACGGAAAAGGCCACAAGCGTCCAGCATGCGGGGAGTGACAGTGGGCGCACTCTCAGGAGCCCAGCCAGGGGCTAGAGGTCTTTGCAGGTGACCAGGGTTACAGGGCGATTGGTTTAAACCACACCTGTGATGCCGACATGGAGAAATGGGTCTTTGGAGGTGACCGGCTCGACAATCGGGATAATAGGGTCTTTGTAGATGACCGTGAGGACTGTGCTGATATAGGGGTCTTTGTAGGTGACCGCATGTGCTGTGTGGAGAATAGGACTCCTACAGATGAACTTCATAATGTGGACGACGGGGTCTTTGCAGGTGACTACGTTACACACAAGATGGAGGCTGATATGGAGGACACCCCACCACGAAGCCCCGAGCCTGTGATAGATTCCAACCAATTATCTGACAGTCAAGGATTACAAGTACCTGAATGCATCCAGGACTGGATGCAAGTGAGAAACTGTGAGGGTTGTCTGGAAGTGACTATCAGTGAATTTGAGGGCTCCTCGCCCGTCGTGTTCTATGTAACAAATGACTGTGACAGGGGTGTTTGTTCTTGTGTATACCGCCTTGAGGGTGTTGTTTGTCAATTGAAGCCTTGTCGTGTTTTCGCTGAACTGTTTCTCAGGGGCGGCATTGATCCTGAAGCCTATTATATATTACGAGGGATAGTCTTCGGTTTTCAGGTGATAAATACTGAATTTGACAACAGCTACGAAAACAACAATAGTAAACGCTTGTTGGCATGGGAGCGGGACATTATCGAAGCGAAATTGGCTGTCGAATTAGACCAGGATGTCATTTCTTGTGTTGACTACAAACCACAATGTGTCCACTCCATGTTTGTCGTCCCAAAGGAGGGCAGGGGGGGTCGGCTGGTTATCGACTGTAGTAAGCCCCGTGATAGGTCGGTCAATTCGGCCACTAGTGAGGTCGCCCATACGTTTAAATACCTAAGTGTCGATAATGTAATCGACAATCTTGAGCGGGGGACCACCTATCTTCTATTGACATAAAGGATGCCTACAGGGCCGTCCAGATAAACCCTAGGGACCGCATAAGGCAGGGTCTGAAGTGGAAATTTAGGGACGATGACAGAGTCAGATATATGGTCGACAATCGCCTATCAATGGGTCTTGCCTCAAGCCCCTTTATATTTACAAAAATATCTAACTTTATTGTAAGATGTGCAAAGAGGGAAGGCATAAAACGGGTCATCAATTACCTCGATGACTTCTGTATTATCGGTGATTCATGGGATCACAATGCTATTGACCAATCAAAACTAATTGCAATAATACGTAGGTTGGGGTTCTCACTAAGCTTTCGAAAGTTGCTCTCCCCGACTCAGAAAATGCGTTTTCTTGGGATCGACATTGATACTATAAAATTAGAATTAACTCTCCCCGCTGATAAGCTGATTAAATTATACCGAGTTTTGGCTCAATTCCGGGGTCGGAGGAAAGCAAAACGGAAGGATCTTGAGAGACTGGGGGGTCTGCTTGCACATTGTGCCAAGGTGATCCGGGGAGCCCGTACCTTCTGCCGTGGGATCTATGATCTCATTGCCTCCATCAGGGAGCCTTATCACTACACCAGGTTGGGTGTGGGCTTCCGCCAGGACATTGAATGGTGGGAACGCTTTGCTGCACGTTTTAACAGTAAGGCTGCCATGCTAGGAAAATTTACGCGGGTCTGCTCAGTTTATAGCGATGCCTCAGGCTGGGGTATGGGGGCTACCCAGGGGGCCGATTGGTTAGTCGGCTGTTACAATGGAGAGGATGATATAGCGCTTGGTGACTATGCTGGGCACCATCACGTCTCACCCGAGGAGGGGTTGGACTCCGCTCATATTAACGTAAAAGAAATGGCGGCCGCATTTGAGGCAGCCACATGCTGGGCGCATGGTTGGGGGGGGCCTCGATAGTGTTCATGACTGACAGCGTTGTGGTCCAGGCTGCACTGAACACGGGCCGCTCCCGTGAGCGGGAGATCATGGGTTATCTCCGAAAGCTTTTCTGGATGGCGATCGAACAAAACTTTATATTCATTTCTTCCTATATTCATACTTCGAGAAATATCACTTGTGATGCATTGAGCAGGCTGGGGGATGTTGGAAGTGCTGCTAGGATAGCAGCTGTTGATAAAGCATGGCTCATGTGTTGTAGAAAGATTTTTGAGGCCCCCTTTTCTTTTCATTCCAGGGCGGGAAGCACTGGCAAGGGAGCAGCAGCTATATGAGAGCCGGTTTTATTCCGCCAATTCCTGGTCTTCAAGGGCGGCTCAAATTAAGCGTTATTTGACCTTTGTCAATCAGTTCGGGGAAAACAGGGCTCCTTTTCCCTGCACCTCGAAGTGGGTCGCTCTTTATGCGACCTGGCTTGCCAGGGATCTATCTTATAGATCTATATTGAACTATTTGTCAGGTCTAAATTTTTACTCAAAACAGAATGGTTGTCAAACTATCCTCTATGCCGATTACTATGTATCTGCAACTTTGAAGGGCATAAGACGTGAGAAGGGTGATGCACCAAAGGCTGCACCCCCCCTCTTACCACATATGTTGGTTAACATTTTTGGGGGTTTGACCCTGAACTCTGGCCATACCGCCTGGCGCGCTGCGATCTTGCTGTCCTTCCGCGCATTACTCAGGAAGAGCCAGGTCACGGTCTCAGAGGCCTCCCTTAGACGTTCAGATTTTACATTTTTTGATTGGGGTATGATAATTCGAGTAAGGCACTCTAAGACTATCCAATTTACTGAGCGTGTGCTAGAGATACCAGTCGCCAAATGCGTTAACCGGGCACTTTGTGCGGTATTTTGGACCAACAAACATTTTGAGGAGATACCTGCTACTCAGGAGGAAATAGCGTTCAGGCTTCCGGCAGAGTCGGGCTCAAACCCCATGTCTTATCGCTCGTATCAATCTATGTTGAGACTTTTTGCCAGTAGGGCTGGTCTGGCTGAGTGCCACTTTACCTCTCACTCCCTGCGCCGGGGCGGCGCGACTTATCTTGCCATGTCTGGGGCTACGATCGAGGAGATAAAGTTGAGAGGGGACTGGGCCAGTGAGACGGTTTATGCTTACTTAAAGACGCCACTGCAGGTGCGCATCGTCAATGACCTGAGGGTGGCCTCCTCCCTGGCCCAGTCGAAGCTTGAGTAGTTTTGGGTGGGGGCCTGTGGCCCGTTTGGCTGTTATTTTGCCCGGCCAAGGGACCTTCAAGCAAAAATAAAAGAAGGTTCCTTACCGTAGCCTAAATTTATGTAGAATATAATTTATTATATATATATAAAGGAGGCGGAGTTTCCCCCCCTTCTCTCTTTAATTAATTATTTCTTATTTATTTCTTATTTATTTCTCACTGTATATTCGCTCCGGGCCACTCTTTTGCCCCGGGACTGCCATCTCATTGCCGCTTGGCTCAGTCCAGCCTTGACTGCACGCCGAGCACTACTTATTTTTAGCTTTAGGTAGGGCTGTTATTTTGCCCGGCCAAGGGACCTTCAAGCAAAAATAAAAGAAGGTTCCCCACCACTACTCATTGTTCTCTTTTCCTTACCGTAGCCTAAATTTATAGGTCAATCCAGGCAAAAGAACGAGCGATGTGTTATATCTTACCTGACACTCTGTGACCCAGCAGGTTTTGCATGGACCCCTGGCTTTTCACCATGGCTTCTTCTTTTACGACATCAATTCCTAGCCATGGCTTATCACACTTGCAATCTTATCACCAGACGCGGTGGCTGAATGAGTTGAGCATCCGCTTCGCATTCTGGTCAGTCATGGAATTCAAACTTGCGTGTTCAAACCCTGGCCGAGTCAAACCAGTGACCTAAAAATTGATACGTCATCACTACCTAGCCTAGCACTTGGCATTACTTGGATAGGGCAAGGAGCAGTGGAATGAGGAAAACCAATTGTCCGCGATTGAAACTTTCTCTGTTTAATCAACTAAAATCGATGGTTGTTGTCATTCTATTGCTGTTTGTGAATCACACTGAAGCACTTCTGGGTACCGGCTGAGTTTGTAATGCCTAGATCTCTGGCTGAAGGCAATAATCAGGTTATGCACACTCCGCATGAGTACACAGTTCCCGGGTAGTGTCACAATCCAAGGGCAAGGCTTTAATGTTGATATCAACTGAAATATGTATACGATATACTACCCACCCATGACACTCTGCCTGAAGCTAAACAGTGTTGGGCCAGGACACGGTGGCTGAATCTGTTACAGCGCAGTCTTCCCGTGTGGAAGATCGGAACTTTGAATCCCGCCAAGTCAAAGCAATGGAATCTAGGATAGGGCAAGGACTGGTTAGCTTAGTGTCAGGATAATGTGCCTGACTGGGAAATCGGTGCATGGTCTCTGGTCTCCTCGTGAGGGCAGCACTATGCAGTTTTTTTGTTTTTTGTTTGTTTATTGAGGCTGAATTGATACTGTCCATAGCATATAAGCCCGGCTACCCAGGTTTGTTTTTCAATGCTGGCCAGTTGTAGTGTTGGTGTTATCTTACCACACAGTAGCTGCTGATAAGTTATTTGATTGCCTGCATTTCAGTAGCAGATATATAATTGGTTGGTATGGTTAGTAGCCTATGTTAGTTTTTTAGGATTTTCTTGGCATATATGTATTTTATTTTGTTCTACTCGTATTACTTGACTAGCCTACTCCTATTTACATATCATAGGCTTGTTTGTAGAATGTGCACTGCCCCAAGTCGCTACCCATCCTGATATGACTTTAGATTGGTGCCATGCCTTAACCTCAACCTCCCAAGGAAAAAGAATCACTAATGCCAGAATGGGTGTCGTATTAATGCTGCATAGTACAATTTTCAAAACCAAGACATTCCTCTAGCTATGATTCTACATATCAAACTTAGACACTGGTGCAGTTATCATGCATTTATTGTCGTGTAGAAGGGGTTTTTTCCACCGGAGATTCTTTCGCCCTCGTCTCCGGTTCAAGGATACCATCAAGAGAAACCTGAAGCTGAGAGACAGTAAGACCGACTCGTGGACATCACTCTGACAGCAGAGAGCTAAAGGAAAGTGGCAGTCAAGTAATGAAAGCAGTCTTTGTCACATCGCAACCTCGACAGCATAATGATGATGAGAAGGGTTTGCTGAATCAATTTAACAGCACCTGTTACTGCATAAGTGTATGGGGTCAGAGTTTTTGGTGTGCTCGCCAAAATTAACTTTGCAGCTTTGCACTTCAACTATCTAAAAAATTAGCCGTTTAAAATGCAAGTTACTTAACTAAAATAAAGTAGAAAATAATAATTTTAACATATTTATCGTAGAAAAATGACTACATCCGAAAAGCATCGAACTATGCAACCTTAAATCTACAGTATTATAATCATGTTTTACCTCAGGTCAGCTGACTCAATTTACAGTTAGCCATGTATGCGCTCAGCGTACAGTGACTATGCGCATAGATTTCTGTTACAAACCTGTATGTGAGCCCTGGCTTTACATAAGTGTATACAGCGCTGATGAGGGGGTTTGAGCTCCCGCTGGCATCGGAGATGGGCTGGAGGCTGGGTGGTGGGGGGAGTGGGCGGTGGTGGCTGTGTGTGTATGTGGGAGTTCAGGAAGGAAAGACCCGGAAGTAACAAGGTAGAGAAGACTAAGAGGTTAAGACGCCCGCAAAGGACCTTTTTGGGGTTGCTACCACTGCCGTCAAACCAATGACTTAAAAATGTATACTTGTCGCTTCCTAGCCAGGCGCTCAGCCTTATTAGCACAGGGCAAGGACTGGTGTGCTCAGTGTCAGGATAATGTGACTGAGTGGGATACCACGTCATGGTGCCAGCAACCTGGTTTCCCAGTGGGACAGCACTATAAAGTTGCCATGAGTGCATACTGTCACAAGTCGGTACCCATCCTGATATGACCTTGGATGTTGCTAACAAACAAGCAAACCACTGCCGTCAGTGGACTGACGGTGCTGTTGTTGTGTTACATGCTTGCATCATGTAATGTCATACCAGAACGGTAATGGGCTGATCGCGGGTGGAAACTGTCTATTTGTGGAACAGGGCGCATATGTGTCATATTCGGTTTGAACCTAATACCCTATTTGGAACCCGATGCAACACAACAACAAAGCACAAAGGAATTCTCTTCTGAAGAGACTCCTTTGTTTGTTGGAGGTTTGATGCCCTGGCAACATTTAAGGTCATTATGACAATGCGCGCTCATGTGGAGAACATGCTGTCAGCGCCATGACATGTTATCCCACTCATTCACACTATCCTGATACTAAGTTTGTATATAACCAGGCCTTGCCCTACCCTAGTAATGCCAAGCAGCAGGCTTGTGACTGACAAGCATCAATATTGTTAATATGGTCTGACTGGGCCAGGATTCGAACTGTCGACCTTCCGCACAGCAAATCTGCGCCCTTACCGTTTCGGGCAGTGCATCCAGTCTGAAAACAGTCAATGAAAATTAAAGTATCTAATATAAATAATCTTATGGAAATAGCACCGGTCCCGAAGTGAATATCCAACATGCCATCATGTAAGTCTGGACTGCGTCTTTGACATTCAAGCTGACACTTTAGTGTGAAATCCATCTGTCTGGCGGTAGTTCGATCGGACCTAGTTCAGGCGGTAGAGTGTCCAGTTATGAAGCCGTCGGCCATTCGATCAATCCTCATCAGTGGATCCATTTACAGTTTGGGTTATCTTCTGTTCTGTTCCAACCAGTGGACCATAACTGGTTCATCAAATGCTGTGGTAAGTGATGTCCTGTCTGTGGGAAAGTGTATACAAAGGACCCTTGCTGCTTATCGGAAAGAGTAGCATATGTGGCAGCAGAGGTACCTCTAAAGAAATATGTCAGAATGACCATATGTTTCATGTCCAATAGCCGATGATACAATAACAACAATCAATGTGCTCTAGAAGCATTGTTAAATAAAACAAACTTTATTTTGACAATATAATGGAGCATATGCAACGATAGAAGCGTCCCAGAGCCAAGTTAATATGAACGCTCCTTATTAAGGTATGTATGTATGTATGTCCGCATTCGCATATGAATACTTGTGGTGTTCTCTGTGGCAGAGTGGTTAGAGTGTCTGAATTTTTTCTAGGTGGACTCCTAATCTGAAGGTTGGTGGTTCGATTCCCCATGCCCCCACCTCTGCCAATTTGGATTTCCACCACTGTGTATAACTTAAAGTGACATCAAAGGCCAGTTGATCTCATACCATGTCTATGTGGTGTGGGAGGTTAAAAATCCCTTGGGTCGGTAAAAGTGTAGGCTCGGCTTTCTATCGACAAACTGTCTAATGGTGAAAACAAGTCTATTCAGGCTTATCCATGATAGGCAGTATAAATCTTCAAGAAAATCTTCAAGAAATGTGCAAGCTTCAGTTGAGTTAGGCCAGCCCCTGCAGTGAAGGACAGGGCTTAGAGAAAGATAGACACTGTACGTCCCAGTGTGTAACCTGGTCGCCACTCGATGGACCAGTGGATGGTAATTTAGAAGGAAGCTATATCGACATTATATCAGCCTACCTGATACAATCAACCCACGCATACCTGTAAGTACCTGTAAGTGACCTTTCCCCTGGGAAGGTCAGTGTACAGCACTACATATACACCCGTCACCAGCGGACGCGGTGGCCGAACGGTAGAGCGCAGGCCTTCTGTGTGGGAGACCGGGAGTTCAATTCCCATTCGATTCAAGCAAGTGATTTACAAAATTGATACTTGTCGTTTCCTAGCCTCGCACTCAGAATTAACAGGATAGGCCCAGGACAGGTTAGTTCAGAATCAGGGAAATGTGACTGAGTAGGATATTGGGTCATGTTGCTGGTGGCCTGATTTCCCAGTGGGGCAGCACTATACAGTCACCATGAGTGTCCAAAGTTGGTACCTGGCCTGATATGACCTGAGATGTTGCCAGGATGTAAAACTCCAACAACCGGCGCCCGTCACGAACGTCCCCCGTGTATGGCCATCATTTAGGACCTTGCTCAAATTGTCGTGTAGCGTAGGACAGTCTTTGCTCATCGACCCCCGGCTGTAGTCACCAAGTGGTGCTTTATATTTCATACCCGACCTCCTTCGCTGGACGCAGGCCATAAGTAGGTCATGGCAGGTGCCCCTTGTACGGCCGAGGCCTCAGCTGCTAGACCGGATAAAGCAGATTTTCTCACAGCTTTCCCTCTTGAGGGATGGCCTGTCCCTGCTTGCATTAAGTGGATTAGGGCTGACATACATTGTGCGATATTGTCACTTGCAGATCCGCTGTTGCATATGCTCATCTTCAGCGTTTGATGCCTGATTCTGTTAAAGCTGAATAGTCCGTAAGAGCATCAAATTTTGAAAACGAAAACACTCACATAGATTTAATTATACATATCTAACTTAGATACTGGTGCACGTATTAAGCTTGTGTTGCCACGTAGAAGGGCACACTGAGTCAATTTACTAGAGCTGTTACTGCAGAAGCCTATGGTGTCAGAGTTTTGGCGTGCTTGCCAAAATTAAACTAGGATGTTTGCATTTCAAATATCTCAAAAGTTAGCAATTTAAAATGAAGTTACTTCAAACTAAAGTAAGGTAGATTACAGCAATCAATTTAATATGTCTATCTCAGAAAAATGGCAGAAACTCAAAACCATCGGATTATGCAACTTTAAATAATGGCAGAATGGAGAAGTAATGCTAAGGCCACATTAAAAAACAAACTTGTTTACCGTCCACCCATTGAGATGTTTCTAGGTCGGGCGGAGGTTGTTATTGTTATGTTGTACTTTGTATGTAGAATGGAAGAAGAAACATTACAGGAAGAAGAAAATTAACTATGGTACTCATGGTGGGAAGGCATGGTAGGAAGGTAGAGAAGACCATAGACACTTTCTAGTTGGACATTGAACAAGAAAACATTTGAATTACTATAAAATCGTCAGGACTAAGCGTGTCGGTCATTGAGCACTCATTATAATAGGTGGGAAAGCTTTCTTTTGAGTTTTAATATTTTAATTAAAGGGTTTATTGAAAAATACAAAATACACAATATTTGGAGGTCTGGGGCATTTCTCAGGTCGGGCGGAGATGCTAAACAATTTGTGAAAGTATGACGTCTGTGAAAGTATGACGTCTGAACACTTTGACTTCTGGATACTGAATGCTTTATTCACTGTCCAGGGGCCTGATCCGCAGGCACCCTTTACCTCTGACATCATCTCATTTACATATTCCTTTTGTTCTCCCGCTCGTGCCTTGATGTCTTTTAGGCATATATCACATGGCCTAACAGACGTTTTTTTTTAAAGATACAAATGGTAGCATTTAGGCTGAGATGAAAGAAGTAGGGCCAACACAATCCAGCAGTAGGGCGAGTGGGCAGAAAGTTTGTGCATTGCCAGCTAGCCGGGAAGTGTCGTCTGCATCGATGGCGGCGGAGGTGTGAAAGCCGCGCACTAATTAGGTGGATGGAGAGATAAACTCGCTCATCCGCCCGTCCTTCCGTCCACCCGAAGACGAGTCCAAGGCACAGCTGGCAGGGGAAGACGTACGCCATCATTCTGGCGAAATCACCCACAATGTAAACATTGCAAACAATGTGGCAACATTTCATGCCTGTGTGTAACATATTCCGATATGCGGCATAGTGTGGAATGCAAATCTTCTATTACTGATCGGTGTATGTGACCAGGCGCATGTATGTATATATATATATGTATCGGTTGGTGGTGCATGAGTGGGATGTAAATAGACATAGGGGTGCTGGCAGGTCTGGGTGTGAGTGCGCTCAGGGCCTACCCCCTCTGCTGGGATAGGGATCACCACACTCAAAGGTCAAGGTTGGTGGTGGCCATGGGGGCCATAGAGTTTGGTGGTTGTGGGCAGACCACTGGTATCCATGGGGACCAGGAATGCTAGATCCTTATTGGTAGGGCCAAGAATGCTTGGTTTCCATTGGGGGAAAGGGGTGGTGTGACTCTACAATTAACCCATGTAACCATATCCATAATAAACCAGAGGGCTTGACTCTCTCTTCTTCTTTACACTTTATACTCTTCCATTCTCTTTGTCTGTATTGATTTCACCATAACATGCCTACACAGCCACAGATTCGAGCCTTAGCTTTTACATAACTGGAGTGGATTAGTTGAGTTGTGGATTCGACTTTACATGTGGATTTGGTTTTGTGGTAAATGTCATTTTATTGATCGAAGAACGTTTGTTTTTTGCGGGGGGGGGGGGGGGGGTTTCAGCGCCAGAGCATAATGTAGGTCGTCTGCCTATGTTATATTACAGTTATTTATAAAGATTTAAATTCCCTCATGCGCACACACTACTGGATGAACCATTGATAAGTGTGGGCGATGTGGATACATATATCACACACTAAATGTAACTGTCCATAACTGAGAAGCATTAGCGTTATTCTCCAGGAATATTGTCTATGCGATGATAAATGTTCAATATCAGACAAAATTGTGCGATATATGACCATAGATGCATCATCTATCGCAGTAACTGCATCATGTATTATGTACATGCTCTAGTTAATAATACATGGACTTTATATGGTCGGCAGCTGTTCAGTAGATTACAATAACACGGCCATATTGAGTAGTTGTTTCCTCATATGGGGTTTGATACCCGAGGGATACTGCAATGTATCGGTCAAGTCATAGCCAAGGCGTTTTTTATTGGGTTTTTTTTTGTTGGCCGGGGTGGGGGTATATTCTATTGATTAAAGTTGCATAGTCCGATGGTTTTGAGTTTCTCTCATTTTCTGAGATAGACATATTAGGTTTTTCATTATAACCGTCCTTACTTTAGTTTGAAGTAACTTTTATTTTAACTCGCTAACTTTTGAGATATTTTAAATGGAAACATGCTAAATTAATGTTGTCAAGCTTGCCAAAACCCTAACACAATAACAGGTTCTATTAATTGCCGCAGTATCCCCTTATATATGATGACAACGGTTTAATAAGCGCACTAGCATCTATGTTAGATATGTAGAATCAAATCTAGATAATTGTTTTGGTTTTGACAATTTTATGTTTTCATCGGACTATGCAGATTTAAACAAGGGCACTTTTATCTCCCTCATTCTATCGCTCCTTGGACTATTCTAGTAAATGGTCACCTCATAATTAGGCCCTTTTGTAGTCTGAACGGGATAAACCTTTCATGTAAGTGCGACATACTGATATGGGCCTGGATTTGGGGATTACATCAGTCTAGTTTGTGCAGTAGTTAGCTCACTGGCAAGGGGTGTGGGTCAAAATCATATTATATATGTAATATTTCGCATATTCATCGCTCCCCTGCGAGAGTGGCATCTAGTATACATTTAAATCATTGATTTGACTCTGATGGGACTCGAACCTCGGGTTCGAATCCCATGACCTGCGACAGGGGGAATAGGCCCTCACTTTCTATGACCATCCCATCTGAGTGGATTGTTTGTTGTTGTTTTACGTCCTAGCAACATATAAGGTTATATCAGGACGGGTATTTCAGTCAATGAACAGGATATAGGTCATATATTGGGCTATACTTTTCTTTCTGTCATTTGCTTTCAAACAGTAGCTAATATTGATTCTTGGAAACATGAAATTAAAGCTGCATAGTTCGTTGAAATATCACATTTTTCTAAACGAAAACAATCACCTAGATTTGATTCTACATATATATAACTTTGATACGGGAACACTTATTAAACATCCGTCACCGCATAGAAGGGAAAACTGAGGCAATCAAATATAACCTGCTACTGCAGAAACCTATGGTGTCAGAGTTTGGCATGTTTGACATAATTATTTACCCATGTTTGCAGTTCAAATATCTCAAAAGTTAGCCATTGAAATAAAACTTCCTTCAATTTAAAGTAATGTAGATTATATCGATCACCCTCATATATTTATGGATTCCCCTAAGTATTAAGGCGTTTAGGCAGATATTACGTAAATCAAGAAATTGTATGTCATTGTTCCTGTTGGCTGCAACACCTATACTTGACTACTCAATGGTCACATATGCAAATTAACATATTTGATTTAACCATGTTATGTTTTAGCTCCTTGCTCTTTGGTACTTCTTTGTTGACACTGATGCTGCCCTCTGTTGTATATCTTGTGATTCAAAACATATGCGTTCTAGCGGTTCATTTCTTGCTCTGTAACCAAGGCAATTGCTTCTTCAATTTGCATATTCAATCTCATTCATGGAAAATTCCATTACTACTGCATTGTTATGAGACTAGCGCCCCCCTTGAGTCTTTTGGAACTAAACGTTGCCAGTGCCTTAAGTCTGCTCTCGGCCTATATAAGGCAGCGCTCTGCAGATATTCACACTTAGACACAGGAGTAGGAAAGGACACAAACCAGGACAGGACCGGCGAAGGACTGTAATTAGCCGTCCAACTCACCCCACATAGTAAGACTTAGGGCCCCACATCTTAGGTGGCACATTGTATGACAACGACTTACTATCAAACTGTAAGTTAAATTTGTCAGGGGAAATAAATAACAACTTTTAAATTGAGATTGGGTTTGTGTTGTTCTATTATGAAGCGGCTGTTCACTTCTCGTGTCTAATTTTGCAGAGACCGGTGCAACATTAATATCTCTCCAGATTCATCAAGCGGTGAGCCAGCTACTCATGTCTTAGCACAAGCATGCAGTCAAGATATGAGTAAACGTCACTAGACCTACATACGCCTAAGTAAACCTAAATAAACCTAAGTAAACCTGAGTAAACCTAAGTAAACATAACTAGACCTAACTAGACCTAAATAAACCTAAATAAACCTATGTAAACCGGAGTAAACCTAACTAAACCTAACTAGACCTAACTAAACCTAAGGAAACCTAAATAAACCTAAGTAAACCTGAGTAAACCTAAGTACACTGAGGGCACAGACTGACTTGTGACAGTGCGCACTCATGGTGATTTTATAGTGCTGGCTCACTGGGAGACTAGACCACCAGCACCATGACCTGATATCCCACTCAGACACATTATCCTGACACTGAGCCAACGAGTCCTTGCCCTATCCTATTAGTGCTGAGTGCCAGGCTAGGAAGCTACAAGTATCATTGGTTTGACTCGACTGAGAACCAAACTCCCGACCTCCAGTATGCGAGGCCCACGCTCTATCCATTCGGCTAGTGGTTGGTAAGACCGAAGTAAACCTAAGTAGTACAAGTGTTCAATATGGTTCGCTAGATGTTCCATGTGTGCGGGAATTTGCACCATTCATCGTCCATTGCAATAGGTTGGGTGGTTGTTGGAGATTTATGTCCTGGCAATATCAGGATGGCTACCGACCTGTGACAGTGCGCACTCATGGTGATTTTATAGTGCTACCTCACTGGGAGACTGGCCCACCAGCACCATGACCTGATATTCCACTCAGATACAGTATCCTGACACTGAGCCAACCAGTCCTCACCCTATCCTATTAATGTCGAGCGCCAGGCTAGGAAGCAACAAGTATCAATTCTTAAGTGATTTGATTCGACCAGAGTTTGAAACCTTGTATTTGAATCTCATGATCAACCAAAACGCGAGACAGACCCCCAACTCATTCGCCCATCCCATCTGGTTAAATGCCAATATGTGAGTCATGTGTTACAATATAATATAATGTCACAATGATTGTCCCACATGTTACACTTCCCTAGTCATCTCTGGTTATATATATGCCACATATGGCAATAATAACGTTTGTAACTGACAATACTCATGTTCCAATTCCCTAGTCATCTCTGGTTATAGATATGCCACATATGTCAATAATAACATTTGTAACTGACAATGCTCATGTTACAATTCCCTAGTCATCTCTGGCTATATATATGCCACATATGGTAATAATAATGTGTGTAACTGACACTACTCATGTTGCAATTCCCTAGTCATCTCTGGTTATATATGTGCCACATATGGCAATACTAACGTTTGTAACTGACAATACCCATGTTGCAATTCCCTAGTCATCTCTGGTTATAGATATGCCACATATGTCAATAATAACATTTGTAACTGACAATGCTCATGTTACAATTCCCTAGTCATCTCTGGCTATATATATGCCACATATGGTAATAATACTGTGTGTAACTGACAATACTCATGTTGCAATTCCCTAGTCATCTCTGGTTATATATATGCCACATATGGCAATAATAACGTTTGTAACTGAAAATACCCATGTTGCAATTCCCTAGTCATCTCTGGTTATATATATGCCACACATGGCAATAATAACGTTTGTAACTGACAATACTCATGTTGCAATTCCCTAGTCATCTCTGGTTATATATATGCCACATATGGCAATAATAACGGTCATACCTGAGAATACTTATGTTGCAATTCCCTAGTCATCTCTGGTTATTTATATGCCACATATGACAATAATAATGTTTGTAACTGACAATACTCATGTTGCAATTCCCTAGTCATCTCTGGTTATATAAATGTCACATATCTCAATAATACCATTCGTAACTGACAATACTTCTGTTTTATGGACATTCCATCCATCGTATCGTCTTCCATAAGGGTCAACGTATGTACACATGTGGAAGTGCCGACCTCCCAAATCAGACATTTATGTTTTATGTCTGACTATATAGGCATAATATATTACAATGAATATTCCACAAGCGTCAATATATATTCCATATGTTCCATAGAAGAGGATATATGTTCAAGATCTGACACCGTCTGTGGACTCCGACTTAACAGTTTGCACAACATATGCAATAACATTTAATGAAAGTATTTCCAATTTTTCCTATTTTTGGACACAATGTTAAATTGGTATACTGCAACTTAACACTACAAAATACGCATCTTTTCACACCGGTAACTAGTTTTAGCAGTCCACGCTTATGATGGCCTTATAGTTCCTCCATTAGCCAACCACGCCAGTGATATTCTACTGAGCCACATAATCCGGACCCTCAAACCAATCAGTGTTTGCTCTATCCTAATAATAACAATTAGATCTATGCCACGCATCAGGTAAGGTAAGCTACAGAGTGATCAAGTCGTTTCTCTCTGCAGTGATTGCAACATGATGACTTCCCGCACGGCAGCAGGCGCTCTACCCACTCCGCCATCCCGCCTGAGGCAAAGAATTGTGTAATCTGACACTCTGAGCACGCAGGTCTGCGATATTGGCGTCTTGGAGAGTCTGAGCAGCCAGTGGCGCCGTCTAGTGAGCGTAATATGAAACATGTGTATATATGTACACATATATATATACATATATATATATATACATATATATATATACATGCATCTAGGATGTATAATTTAGTATGTGTATATATAAGGGGCAGAGCTCTAACCAGATAATTATTATTATTATTTATGTATTTATTACTTCTCGATTATTATATCCAATTGTTGACTGGCCAATATTTGCCCCATTGTTGCCTAGGTGAGCGCCACCACCGGCCAATTCCGGCTTGTGCATCGGCAGGGCAGTCACTCTCAAACTTTTACCGGTAAGCCTGTATTATGCTTAGCCATGACGCAAATAATGTGTTCTACCCATCACCTGCTTGTCTCTCTCCTTTTCTCAGGCGTTGAGAAAATGGAAATATTGCCCCTAGAAAGGGAATTTCACCCAACTGTAAGTCTTGTAAATGGTCATTTAATGCTTTCAATTATATTCATACAGGCACTGTACTTACATATATATACAAAGGGTAGGTTACACAATCATGCAGTACATAGAGTGTACAGGACCTGGTCACGGCTCCAGTGATATGGGGGTGATGAAAATGGGAAATATTTTGCATAGAGCAGGAATCCAGCATCTATATAGGTATATATATTGTATATGCAATCAAACCTCTGTAACCGACCACCTCCATAGATCGACCACTCCCCTATATCGATCGCTGTATTTGGGTCCCAAACAATTGCCCATATAATACCTTTGTAACAATAACAACAACTCCCTAAACTGACTACCCCCATAAATGGACCGTTTAAAGTCGGTCCCATGGTCGATTTGGAGAGGTTTTACTGTATGTCTATATATATACATTTGTGTATATATGTATTTGTGCTTAGGCATATATATGATGCATATATGTGATGCGTGTATATATAGATATATGTATATATATATGAGCCTGTCTCAAAAGGTGATAACTCCTTTTTTGTTTGTCCATTGAAACGATTGACCCAAAACAGCACAGAAACGGTTACACTGAAAACACAAGTGCTTCAAATCAATATGTATTCTATTGGGATTATGAAGCACCATGTCAAAAACAAATGAGTTTATCCTGAACAAATACATAAGCAGATAGTATGTGGATCGTTACAATGGACACAGTTTTGTCCCATATTACTTAGCACCTTTTGAGACAGTCTCATATGTGTGTATATGTACATGGGCTACCTCCTTGGTATTTCGTCAGCGGCTGTTAGTGTAATGTGGGAAGGTCGCCCGTCTAGCTTTAATGGCAGAATCGCACACCTTGACCTTCACCTCTGCTTCCGGTTCTGTGCACGCACCTTGCGTCACACCACCACATTCCCAGCGTTCCCCTTGTTTGGCACTGAACACTGTGTGAGGGGCCGGCGGAAGTATCCCACATCCTGCCTGGTCTGATGTCTGACACCTGACGGGATGGCCAAATGAGTTGAGCGTCCGCTTCCCGCTTTGGTAGATCGTGTGATTCGAAGCCACAGGTTTGAACCCTGGTTAAGTTAAACCAATGACTTAAGAGTTGATATATGTCACTTGCCTTTTGTGAAACCTAAATCTGAAACACAATGAGGGTGTGTTTTTATTTGGAATACATTAGCTGTTTAAGCAGGGGAAATTTCAATCGCGGACAATTGGTCTTCCTCATTCCACTGCAACTTGCCCTATCCTAGTAATTTTTAAATCATTGGTTTGATTCGACCAGGATTTGAATCCACGATCCCGTGATCTACCAACATGGGAGACGGATGCTCTAACTCAATCGGCCGTCCCATCAGGTTGACTGCCAATGCTTTTGATTGCGAACAAATTGTTCACAATTTCTAATTGTGGGTAGTTTATTCAGCGAGAATGTCAAAAGCCTCCGTGGCAGCCACTCCCCGTTTGGGCATCGATAGATGCTTCTGCCACCATGTTTGGTCAGCCAGCTTTCATGTGTCTTTGACTGTTAGTGCTAGCCAGCTGACTCAGCCTCATTGTCTGGCTACCTGGTGATGTGTGTGAACATTTCCAACCACCCACTCACCCAATTACTGACGATGCACATACTACCGCCTTAGATGTTGGCTTGGGCACTCTCTTCTATATATGTATGTAGACAAAGGAACCTTACTTACCTGCGCTTAGGCCTATTTGTAGTTTCTTTAGCTGAATTATGTGTGTTGTGTTTGAACTCATAGGAAGATCACTTAGTGATGTCAGCTGAGGTTTTTGTCCTGCGTAACTACATTATCAATGTATGTACATGTATATGTAATGCGTGTTGCTTATATTGCCATGCCATAGAACTGTTTGCTACTCTGTCTTATAAACAGCTACATACTGTCTGAAGTAGCAGGTGTTGTAAACAGATGAGAGTTGGATTTGAACCCACACTTCACACCATCAGGCAGGCTGCTACCACTGTGGCTTTCGAGCCAAACTGGAAGTCCAGCGGTTCAATGGGTGGGCCTCTCAGACTCACATCACGTAGATCATAACGCATGATGCCAATAAGGTCAATGCGACACTAGGCAAAATTGTAGACTAACAATACAACAATTCCCTGGGGCTTAGTGGATTGCTTGGCAATGCGTGAATCAACTCGAAACAACTATGAAGCAAACAATTAATATTATAATCCACTATTACCCTGATTCATCATAGTTATAGGTAGTATATATGTGTATATACTGGTGTAGGGACCTGCGGGCATTGACAGAATAATATAAATGAGCTGGTCTATCTATTGGCGTTTCGAACGTGCCGGCAGCGCGGTGGTTCGGGCGATTCATGCTAGGCGGCGCCACACGCGCCGTCCGGGTTAACTAAACATTATGCACCCGCTACTCGCTAGATGACCCCACCAGTAGTCGTATATAACCACGGCGCTCGACCGGCCCGGCGCCTTCCTGATACGCCACTCGACCTGCGCGCCGATTCAACTCAACCGAGAACATTTTTTAGTTTTTTATTTGTTCGGCGGTTATGCCAGCCAGGTACGGTAATTCTCAGGTAATAAACTGTATTATCCACAATCTGCTCTTGTCTTGTCCTTAGCGGTCCTACACGAAGATTAACGACTGAGCAATTGACATTATTATTCTTGATTTCTTCATGAATATGTGAATTATAAATGAATATAACATTGGTTGGTCGCCTGGAAGATCACTCCCTGGGGAAGCCATACATTGACCTGACTACATGGTTGTGGTTAAACAAAACACAATTTACTGCAACACTGGTTGCTTGGCTGGAAGATCACCCTGTGAGGAAGCCATACAGTGACCTTACTATATGTATTTGGGTTAAGTCTCTGTCACACATCACTGGATTGGGGAAATGGAAAGAAACTGAAGAAAGTCCGTTGATATCCGGCAAACTCTGGTTTGTGTCTGTTGCATATCCGTTGATATCCGTTGATATCCGTTGATATCCGTTGATATCCGTTGATATCCGTTGGTATCCGTTGATATCCGTTGATATCCGTTGATATCAGTTGATATATGTTGATATCCGTTGATATCAGTTGATATCCGTTGATATTCGTTGATATCCATTGATATCGTGCCCGATCCGTTACAAGTTTTGAGCATGCACAAGACTTGTAACGGATTGCGCCGGACTGATGTATGCGGTTATCATCCATTACTATCCGTTCCCAGTCTGTTCCCCGTCCGCTCCCCGTCCGCTCCCCGTCCGTTCCCCTCAGTTCCCGTCCGTTACCGTCCGTTACCATCCGTTCCCGTCCGTTACCGTCCGTTACCATCCCTAACCAGTAACTACAGACGACTTACCTTAGTTGCCGACTAGCGGAATATATGTGGACTAAAGTCAATGAACACAAATAACGCTGACTAGTGGGCTTTTTGTGTTGTGTAACTAGTTACGCAAGTATTATTTGAGCAAAGTCTAAGGTTAATCGTTGGTCAAACGGTCCGGTGGGACAGTGCATCCTATTTATTGATGAACACTGAGCCGCTTTGAAGTCGGGCCTGCCTACTGGGCAGCTTGCACCAGGCTGCAGCAGCGCGCTGGGCCCCGTGCATGTGCACAATATTGTCTATGCCTCCAGTCAGCAGGAATATTTGTCTATCTCTGGTCGACATGTAAACATAGGCGATACAATGTCGCTGCCTGTTGGGACCTTTCAAACTAAAACTATATATGCCATGTGTCGGGAAACCTGAATCTCTCTATAAAAGCAACTGCGTGCAGTAGATCAGATCACTTGCTATCCAAACCGCACTTCGTCCAGACCTCTCTCTATCTCCTCTCCACTGGCCTTGCTCCTCCTTGATATGTCTGAGAAGAGTTCCAGGAGGGGGAGCCCGCCGGCATTTCTCTCTCTACTCTTACTCCGTCCGTGTCTCTGACTCACTGGCTCGTCACCATAGAGCAAAGAGACATGGTCCTTTGACTCAACTCTCCTGATCTCTCTTTTCTCTACTCTACCGCTTTTTTCTCTCCCGGGGTTACTTCTCCCCCTGATCAATGTAGTCATTTACTTGTGTGGGGCCCTTTTACTTATTCACTGTCTCACTTTGTTCTTGTTGCTGGAACCCGCCTTTACCCGCCTTTACAAGTCCCTTTCTCCTGAACCCCTGCTGCTGCTAGATACAAGTGAACTGCTACCGCTGGACCGGACTGATCCGGGGCCGCCCCAATGATTCTCCATTTAATTGTTGTAAAGAGATCCCTGCTTCTACAACCAACCCACCTGAAGATTAATCTTCAACGAAAGATCCGACCGATTTATCGGTGCCTTTCTATATTGCCGTAGTTCTGCAGCTCGTAACCATTATAAGGTTATGAACCCACTACCATAAGCCAAGTAGATCAGATCAGTTCGACCCTAGCACCAGAGGACAACATCACTACTACACTTAAATTGCCGTCGCACCAACCCTACAATAATAACACACAAGTGTCTTTCGCCCCACTTAAACTCTCATTGGACGGACTATGTAAGAGAAAGAAGAACTTGTAAAAGAAATACCACAACTATATTCTACTCTGTTTCCGTTGTTCCAATAGACACCCCCCCCCCCTCCCGCCCGCCAGTTAAGCTGGAAAGTACCCCACTAAAGTAATTCCGGATTCTGCCAACAGATGTCACTAGCTGAACTGGAGGGGTGTAATACATGAAGAGAGTGGTGGAGAAATTCCAGAAGAAAAATACAATATACAGTAAAACCTCTCTTTCCGAGCACCTCCACAGATCGATCACTCCCCTATATCGATCGCTTTATTTGGGTCCCAACAATACCATTGCAACCATATTCTAACTCCCTAAACTGACCACATCCCTAAATGGACCATTTAAAGTCGGTCCCAAGGTCGGTCGATTTAGAGAGGTTTTACTGCAGTTGTCTTTTCTTGTTATAGATATACTACTAGGATAAGAGCTTGAATCCTATGGCCATATTAATATCTGAATATAATCAAGCATTTTATTATTCGTTCAAGCATTCTTTAAGGATATATAGCATGTGAAACCATACGCAGTAAGGGAAACGACCCAACAAGAGTAGTTCCAGATTCTGCCGATAGATGTCACTAGCTAGACTGGTGGAGTCTATTGTCACTTCATATGGTACGTGCAATCGTTATTGTCCGATGACCTTATACAGTGCTGCATATTTGCAGCGTTCAATGTGCTAACGCGACTGAAAACTCCCCCAAAACAACAACTTATTTCGTCTGTGGCCTACTGGCCAGATGCTCATGAAGATTGTAATGCCGCCAGGGGCTGAATCCAGAACTATGCACTCCAGCTTCCACGTTATCTCTGCCCATGATCAATGGTTGTCTGTTGTCTATGCCATGCTTCCCTCATGCCATGTTCAGTCACCACAAGCGCCACCACTGGCACCCAGCGGAACCACAAACCAGTGAACAGAAATGCACCACCATGATTCAAACTCATCTAGTCAGTAGCTTCAAATAACTGCTGCTGGATCCATGGCGGGAATCCATGTTTCTTACTTGCAATCATTGGATAGTGATTGCAAAGTGATATATATATATATATATATATATATATATATATATATATATATATAAATAGTCAGTTCTGGCGACTTGGTTTTGTGGAACAATTGTTATTGCGTTAGTAATGGGGGCCCCTCTTCCCTCCTCACCGGAAACCACATTGCTGAATGGAAATCCATAAAATGTGGTAGACCAGATGGGGTGGCCAAATGAGTTGAGCATCCATGTCCCCCTTTGTTAAATCGTCGGATTCGAACCCACTGGTTCGAAACCTGGTCGAGTCAAACCAACGACTTAAAAGTTGATACTTGTCACTTTATAGCCAGGCGTTCGGCATTATGAGCCTTACTGTCAGCATAATATGACTGAGTGGGATTTCATGTCATGGCACTTGTCTGCCAGTGGGGCAGCGCTATAAAGTCACTATGAATGTGCACTGTCACAAGTCGGTCTCCGTCCTGATATGACCTTAGATGTTGCCAGGTCGTAAAACCCAAATAACCAACCAACCAATTCAATGGCGTATTCATCCAAATTGTTTGCCCCCCCCGCCAACATCCCCCCCATCAGCTACTTTTTTAAATTTAATTTTGAATCCAAGCCAACCCTTCCCAGATTCCATCCTCATAATTAGTGAAATCTTATCAACACCGGGGCGCAGACACTAATCACAATGCTGCTCTTGTTCTCCTGTTGTCTGTGGTTAGCGAAGGAGGTGGTCAGGGTGGGTGGGTGAGTCGGGGGGGGGGGTGCGACTGGGAACCACTGTACTGGATCTGTTAATTGAATATTCATCACTGTAACGGAAATCGCAATGTAATGCCCCATGTTAATTAGGTGTGACGTCATGCTTGTTTCTCTTTGCTTTGAGCTAAAGGTCGCGGTGGCCCAATCTGTAAGAACACTGTTTGGAAGGTTGGAGTTCAGATCCCCATCTGAGTCAACACAAATTACTACAAACTTTAGGTCAGAAGGTTGAATCCTGGTTGAGTCAGATTAATGGCTTACAACTGTGATACTTGCCGCTACCTAGCCTGGTGCTTGGCATTAGTAGGTTAGGACAGGGAGTGGTTAGCTCAGTAACAGGATAACGTAACTGAGTGGCATGTTGGGTCATGGTGCGTATGGCCTGTTGGCAACACTATAATGTCACCATGAGTGTACACTGTCACAACTCAGTACCTGTCATTAGGTGACCTTATATGTTACTAGGACGCAAAACCCCAATAGAGAAGTAAAGCTTGCTCTGCGGTACTTTTCAATCTTCTTCGTGATTGGCCAGCAGTGGTGACGATGACTGCAACTCATCATTTGTTGTGAATTTGTAAATGATTGATGAGTCCAAACTGTGCTTGTAATGTGTGGCGGTGGCACATTGAACACATGTGTAGCTGCTGTCAGAGAGTCCGGTAGATATAGGAGACAATCTTTTAAATATGACTGCAGTGTGAAGCTGTTGAAATCTTCATTTTGTTGATTCTTAGTTTTTAATCCGACAAAGAAATTGATAAAACCTTTCAGATTCTTCACATCAATTCCCACCAGGGTACTTAAGGACTACTCCTCTTCCCGACACACCATCATTTGATCGCGTATTAATGAATCGGTAGATGAGTCGGCCTCCTCTGGGGGAATATACATCAAGACATCTAGGTTAAGTAGTATTTAATATAATTTTCAATTCAGGGAACTATATTCTATGCATTGCATGTAATTATACCTTTTTCTTTTCATTACATTTGCAGATTAATCGGTTAAGATTTTAATCGTTGGAAATTGATCTTCATTCCACTGCTCCTTAGAGTATCCCAGTACCCCTGTCACATTACGACGCTTATTTCCGGCGCGCCGCCACCGTGCAAAATCACTTTTAATCGTCGAGAAACATCAAGCTTTTCGACGTCAGCGCAACGTATTGGTAGTGTGCGGCCGACAGTGTGCGATAAAAACAAAAAGGTTTGGCACGCCGTCCTCATATGACCTTAGATGTAGCTAGGATGTAAAACAACAAAGTAACAGTTTGGCGCAACGAGCCTCACGCGTGCCCATCATGTGCCTAGCATTCACATAAAGTTATTCCAGTTTAAGGTATCTCGAAGCGCCCCTAACGTCACCATAATGTTAGCACCCGGGCGTTGTCGCCGGGATTACTGGCCGGGATGAAGCCGGGAGGGGGCCGGGAGGGGGCCGGGAATAGGCCGGGAGGAGGCCGGTAGGAGGCCGGTAGGAGGCCGGGAGAGGGCTGGTAGGAGGCTGGGAGGAGGCCGGGAGAGGGCCGGGAGGAGGCCGGGATGAAGCCGGGAGGGGGCCGGGAAGAGGCCGGGAGGAGGCCGGTAGGAGGCCGGGACGGAGCAGGGAGGGGGCCGGGAGCAGACCGGGATGAGGACGGAGGACGCCGGGAGGAGGCCGGGAGAAGCCCGGGAGGAGGCTGGGAGGGGGCCGGGAGGGAGCTGGTAGGGGGCCGGTAGGGGGCCGGGAGGGGGCCGGTAGAGGGCCGGGAAGGGGCCGGGAAGGGGCCGGGAAGAGGGCAGTAGGAGGCAGGGAGGGGGCCGGGAGGGGCCGGGAGGGGCCGGGAGGTGGGGGGGGGCAGGGTCCGGCGGTGCCCTCTCATTCCGCTTGTGCCAGCATGCTGCCCGTTTCCGTACCTCGTTCTGCCCCATTCTGTTCCCCAAGCCCCCTCATTACACACTATTTGCGTCCAGCTCCCCACTGTCCAACTGTCGGCACCTCAACTAGCCCCCACCCACGCACCCACTCAACCTCCCACCCATCCTCCCTCCCACATACTCACTCCACCCACAGACACACCACACGCGCCACCACTGGCACCCAGCGGAACCACAAACCAGTGAGCAGAAATGCACCACTATGATTCAAACTCATCTAGTCAGTAGCTTCAGATAACGGCTGCTGGACCCATGGCCGGAATCCATGTTTCTTACTTGCGAACATTGGATAGTGAATGCAGATATATATATCATCAGATGAGGTGACTTGTTTCTGTGGAACCATTTTGATCGCTTTAGTAATGTGGGCCCCCCTTTCTCTCCCCACCGGAAACCACATTGCTGAATGGAAATCCATAAAGGACCTAGAAAAGAGAAGTGAGAAGAAAACTGGGAACGCAGAAGACACCGTGAACGCAGGCAGGGTGGGGATTGATGACAAAGATGCAGCCACCGTCAATCTCGGAGAGGAGTGTAGCATCAACCGTTGGTCTGTCATTCTCATCAAGGATGACCTTATGGTTGGAATCATAGCCAATGTCACAAGTGGACTTTATGACCCTAAACCCAACACCCATGAGAATATATGCAAAGTCAGGATCAGTGTCACCCCGGGGAAAGAGTTCCCAGAAGGGACGTCATTGAGTTGAGCTGGGAGGCCGGCGATACAGTGTATGCGATACAGTGTACGCAGGCACAAGTCCCAGATGCACATTCAGACAGAAACATCAAAGACGAGGTCAGGGGCATCACTGGCCTGGCTGGCAGTGATCCTGAGGACAGTTGGTGTCGAACCTATGCAGGTAACGGCGAACCAGTCCTGAGGGCCTGGGTTGCCGATAGCCGATGCAGCTACATGGTCGGTCCCGCCCCCTCTGGTGGGCATGCCAGGGCCATCATCTGCGGCAACGGCAACATCCACACCTCCCGCCCCCAGGGACATCTGGGGGGCCGACAACCCAGGGCGCAGGTTGAATAACACATGAAACACGTAATGGGTTCTCATCGCCTGGGTCTCTCGACAGTGGACCATTACAAATTCAAATTTCACGCCACTATGAGCGTCCCCCACGGACGTGGAGTTGGGCGCCTTTCTGCCAAAGCCATCGGTAGCGGGTCAGGCAATAATGGCGGTGGGGTCATAACTGCTGCTGATGGCCAATTTCTGGTGGCGGGTCATGCAGGCAAGTTTTGGGTGGCCAGGGCCACTATGGAGCAAGTGTGGAGCCATCATGACCACAAATAAAGTAGACATTAGGAGGGTTACATTCACTATTGGGGTGATCAAAGTCAGAGCCATCATGGCTATAAATACAGTAGACATTACGAGGCGTATATTTATATTCACAGTCATCCCGGGGTCGGGAAGGTTTCCTCCGGGTGTGTCTCCAATGACACAAGCAATACCATCATGTTCACAGTCAGAGAAATCACTATGAGGTATAGAGTCAACGGGGTCAATGGGGTTGGGACTGATATCGTGTGTAATGCCATAGTAGGTGGCGTGACTTTCATGGACACCGCCCACCACATTCCTGCGTCAGTCCCTAGTGCATCTGACATGTTTGTGGGATTTACTGCTAGATTTGGAGCAGACATAAGCATAGTTACAGGCATCCTCAGAACTGCCACAGCCTGAATCATTATTCCACCTGAAACATGGGCGCTTTTTATCCGGCCCACCTGCTCCCTGGGCTGCCCCACCACTACTGGGCTTCTTATGGGGCTGTCACACTACGACGTTTCTCACCAACGCGCGTCGACGCTTGCCGACGTGTCGCCTTTTTGGGCGAAACGCCGGCACACGTCGGGACGCGTTAGTGGCGCGTTAGTGGCGCGTCGATACACGTTGACTGATAGCAACGTGTGGACGGACACGTCGGCGTGCGTCAGGGCGCGCCGATCGTTTTGTGCTTGCACAAAACTTTGGACGCTCCCCGACGCGCGCCGACGGGTTGGAGGGGGCGTTACGGACGCGTTAACAACACGTCGAAACCCGTTGACTGGTTGCAATTATTTTGCGCGTTGCCGGCACGCCGGCGGAAACGTCGTAGTGTGACAGCCCCATTATATATGAGGTGTTGAGTTCCGTAGTGAATAACGCTACCACAATTGTAAGCCTCAGAGAATATATATATATATACGTAAATATATGTATACACATATGTCCATATTTATACATATATGCATATATATAAATGTATATAACTACAAATATATACAAATAATGAGGAATATACGTATATAACCACAAATATATATAAATATATAGAGACACTATAAATATGACAATCTATAAATATATATAAATATACATGTATATACATATATAGATATATATATACATATAAATGTATATATAGATTCATATATAACTACATCTAATACGCAATTTATACATCTAAATACATATACATTTATGTATATACATATACATAAATGTATGTATTTGCCCGTAAATAGATATACATGTATACTTGTATAGATGTATATTTCTATATAAATATATATATATATATACATATAATATATAAATCAATATACATGTACATGTTATCATAAATAGATATACATACATGCCTATAAATGATTGTACAAATATATACCGTTATATACATGTATATACTTATATAAATATATACATATATAAAATATAGTGCTCACCTAGTGACATTTTGGTGGATACCTTATCTTTTCTGACGTCAGATATATGCCTAGAGGTAAATACATAGAAACAACTTTTAAAACGTATAATATTATCGCGTGCTGTAAATTCAGACTTCGTAGTAGTTTTGCCATGTAGTCGACAAGCGCACAATCACAGACGACACACTTTGTTTAACGACCCCCCCCAGCACAAAAAGTAGACATCGGCTATTGGGGGCCCAGACAACACACCGGCCGGAAGTGCACTATTCCCTTCATGCCTTTCACCCTTATGCAGATACACTTGTCTTCTAGTTTTAAATGTTTTACTCGCCCTGACAGAGATGGATCTCAAAGCGAGGCCAGGTCCCGCCAAGTCTGAACGCGCTAATTGTCGTCTGCCATGGTTAGCCCATTCGCAGCGCCACCTTTAAATGCGCGCCACCACTTAGTTCCACACTTGTGTCCAGAGGGCGCCACTGCGCTTGCATATTGGGCGGCATTTTATGCATGTTAGCACTAATTGTAGATACTAATTAATAGTGGATGTATTCAAAGAAAATGTTTGCATCCACAGAAATTGTTGTCGTGACATAACAGGCGTTTTAGGCTTGCGCGTTGCAGGCACAGTCGAATGAGATAATTTTGTTAAATAAATACAATTTTGTGTTGATAATTTGGTCACAAATTTGCAATGAGTAGCAGAAAACATACGTCAGTAAAGACGGGTACTACTGTAGAATTACTAAGGATGTGTTCAAAAGAGAGGAGTTCGTCCATCGCATGGGTCGATTGATACAAGTACGATTGTACAATAATTCGAACAAAATTCATCGCACATGACATGGATTTGAGGTTGGCAAGGTTTGACTGTAGGTAGTTGCTACTGCATCGATTGGAAAACTATTTGCTAAATAGCGGGGGTTCCGCCGGTCAAATATAGACAAGAAGGACTCTGGTTTGTTTGTTTGTTGTTTTACGTCCTAACAATATCCGATGTCATATCAGCAGGGGGCTGACTTGTGACAGTGTGCACTCATGGTGACTTTATAGCGCTGCCCCACTGGGAAACAAGGCTGCCAGCACCATGACCTGATATCCCACTCAATCACATTATCCTGACACTGAGCCACCCAGCCCTTGCTCTATCCTAATAATGTTGAGCGCAAGGCCAGGAAGCAACAAGTATAATTTTGTAAGTCATTGGTTTGACTCGACCAGGATTCGAACCCACAAACTCATGAGTTCCGATCTGCCGATCTCCCAAAACAGGATGTAATATTACTGGATGCTCGGCCCTCAGAGCCCCAGTTATACCACAAACTCTTCCCATGTGCGTTCTGACAACTGTCTGTCAGATCACACCTGCTGCCCCTCTCCAATATACTTATCTGTATTTTATCTACTGTATCTCTTTGAAGGAAGAAAGGGAAGACAAGTCATGCAAGATTGACAGTGAAGAAGTTGTGCTTTATTGGCATCAACTCCTGTTCACCTACTAGTGACCTATCACCCTGACCCCTTACCTTCTGTCCACACAGAGCCTCATTACTCTAGTTAGTATGTATCAGAATCAGTGCCTACAACCCATTGAACCAGAGTCCAATGGTTGCTGCACACAGCTCAGTTTGTATATGAAAGGTGGAGCATCAGACAGAGTGTCTGGGTTCCTGCTCAAGAGAAGACTCTGTCTCACTCAAGAGTCAGGAATAGAGTGTTGTCACTGCAAGAGTCCATTTAGAAGTGTCTAGAATAATCAATATCAGAATGAGGCTAGTGTGGTCAGGCAGGGCAAAGGGGTGCAGGTGACTGGGCTTCCCACAGCCAGCCAATCAGGCACCCTCCACAGCCTGGGTGGTGATGCCCCCAATATGGGTGGCTGTCACTCACCCAGCTGTAGGTGGGGTCCATACTGTATGTAGATGAGGCTGGTGTGCTTGCCCATCGGCCCTGTGGTAACAGATAGTTGCAGACAGTTACAATAAATATATATATTAAAAATGTCCTTCTCCTCCACTTGCACCCTTACTGGTGCATAGAGGGAACATTTCACCAAAAATTGACTGTCTGTTATATAGGAACATCTCGACATAATCTTGGGCACTATGTATTTACATATATTTCACATAGCCTAATATGTCACACAGCGAGTGGGGCACATATTGCTTTTCTATTACATAACCTTGGTCCCCACTCAGTCGCCCGAGGATAATAATGCTCTCTGCCAATATATAAATCTGAACCGAAAATCTGTATATTTTAACAAGGAGACGGACGCTCTACTCATTCGGCCACCCAGGATGGTCGGGAAGAACTGTGGTATTTCGCTGTTAAGGTGGACTATAAATGCAGGTTTTACATTCACTTGGCTAAGGAGAATTCAGAATTTACTCACAGAATATTACTGCTTTTGACCAGATGGGATGGACGAATGATTTGAGCGTCCGTCTCCCGTTTTGGTCCATCATGGATTCGAACCCACTCGTCGAGACAAACCAATGACTTAGCTAACAATTTATTCTCGTCGCTTCCTAGACGGGCGTTCTTCACTATTAGGATATGGTAGGGACTGGTTGGATCACTGTCAGGATACTGTGACTGAGTGGGATCAGGGATATCAGGTCATGGTGCCAGCAGCCTCATCGCAGAGTGGGGCAGCACTATAAATTCGTCATGCTATGACCTTTGACGATGCCAGGATGTAAAATTCCATAAACCAACCAATCAACCCTCAATGCCCACTACCCATCGCTGTGAGTTCACTATTCCGTCACTTTCCTGCAGGACATCCACACATCTTAATAGCCCTCCGTCTCCAACACTCCCTCCATCCACCCAACCACCCGCCCACACGCACACACCACCCCCACCTCTGTCACACCCTTTATGTACAAGCATTTATCAATATATCCCAAGGCCATCGCCAACAATGGCCCCGCAGCAGGCCTTTACGATGTAAATAAATCCAACATGGCCGCTTTATTTAGGGCACAATCAGGAGCATACTGTAGCCTCGTCCTTATTAGCCCTCCTGCCGATACCCAGCGGCGTCGTCCCACAATCCACCCTGCTACCGCCCCCACACGTCCTCCCCACACCCACACTCTCTCCTCTCCCACCTACCTCCGTCTTTCCCACCCCTCCCCACACCCACACCACCCCCTCTCCCACCCCTCCCCACACCCACACCACCCCCTCTCCCACCTACCTCCGCCTTTCCCACCCCTCCACACACCCACACCACCCCCTCTCCCACCTACCTCCCCCTTTCCCACCCCTCCCCACACCCACAGCACCCCCACTGCCACCTACCTCCCACTTTCCCTCCCCACACCCACACCACCCCCTCTCCCACCTACCTCCCTCTTTCCCTCCCCTCCCCACACCCACAGCACCCCCTCTCCCCCGACACCCCTCTTTCCCACCCCTCCCCACACCCACACCACCCCTCTCCCACCTACACCCCTCTTTCCCACCCCTTCCCACACCCCCACCACCCCCTCTCCCACCTACATCGCTCTCCCCCAGCAACACCAACCCTTTCCCACCTATATCCCTATTTCCCTCCCCACACCCACACCACCCCCTGTCCCACCTACATGCCTCTTTCCCAACCCCTCCCCACACCCACATCAGTCCCTTTCCCATGTACAACCCTCCCTCCCAGGCATTCCCCCTCCCACAACCCCTTCCCCCTCATTCCCTGCCTCCTCCCATCCAACCATGCCCACTCCCACAACCCCATACCTCTCTTCCTCCCATCCATCCACCCACGCCCCCTCCCAAAAGCCCCTGCCCACCCACCCACCCTTCCTGCTGCAGTTTACTCCAGTAATATGTACAACAACCCCACCAAGCTGAAACCCTGCCTTGTTCCATTTGATAGAACAGTCAGATCAATCGCCTTCTTAGTTGGCAATCGGGGGAATCTCTTCTCTCCTCAGTTGTTCAAGCCCTCAGAGCCTCCACATCACCACCTTCCCCACATCCACACATCATCAACTTCTTCACACAGTCATGACCACAACGGTCACTTCCGCCACATCCATCACATCCCCACATCCTGGAATTTGACATCCTCACAACCCCACATCGTCATATCCTCAAATCATCACATCGTCACATCGTCACATCCTCACATCTGCACACCTGCACATCCTCACATCCTCCATTCTCACATCCTCACTTCCTCACATCCCCATATCCCCACATCCTCACATCCTCACATCCTCACATCCGCACAACCCTGCATCCTCAGATCCTCACAACCTCAGATCCGCACAACCCCAAATCCTCACATCCTCACATCCTCACCTCCTCACATCCTCACATCTTGCTTGGGGGAGGTGGTTTGTAACCTTACAACGGTTACTGGTTGCAGAACTGCAACATTTATAGAGAGGCTCTGATAAATCGGCCCAATCTTTGGTTGAAGATTAATCTTCAGTAGGGAGTGTTGTAGAAGCTGGGGACATCATTACAATGTTGTAATGGCAAAGCGTTGAGGCGGCCCCGAATCTCTTCAGTCCGACGGTAGTTGAGCACTTGTATCCAGTCGACAGCAGCAAGGGTTTTGAGGAAGGGCGGGTGAAGATGGGTGCAGTGGTGGTTCCAGCAACGAGAACAAAGCGAGAGTAAACGTAAATGTACAGGGCCCCACCCAAGCACACAACTCCCCTGGTCAGGGTGAGGAGTATGCCTGGGAGAAAAAAAAAGGGTTGAGTATAGGAGAGAGAAATGAGGAGAGTTCAGTCAAAGAACCATGTCTATTTGCTCTATGGTGACCAGCCGGCAAGCCAAAGACACAGACAGAGTAAGAGTAGAAAGTGAAATGCTGGCAGGCTCCCCCTCCTGGAACTCTTGTCTAACATATCAAGGAGGAGCAAGCCCAGCGGAGAGGAGATAGAGGTGTGGACAAAGTGCGGGCCGGATAGCCAGTGATCCTCACATCCTCACATCCTCACATCCTTACATCCTCATATCCTCACATCCTCACATCCTCACATCCACAGAACCCCACATCCTCAGATCCTCACATCCTCACATCCTCACATCCGCACAACCTTATTCAGAACATGTCCTCCATCTACTCACATCTGAAATATCCCCACACCCCCACATGTTCACACCCAGGGCATCTACATTACCCCCACATCTCCCACAATTTTAGATCCTCACAACCACACCATACCACTTCCCCAACATCATCAAGCTCCACATCCCTTAGATCTTCACATCCATCAGAAAATATGCACCCACATCCACTTCATGCATGCCCATATCGCCCCCACATACCCACAGTTTGACATGACCACACGGTTATAACCCCCACATCACCACATCTTGATACTCCCATTCCACCACATCCCCAACCCCGATGCCATATCCTCACATTCCAAACATCCCCACACTTCCATACTCCCACAACACGACATCACCTCATCCTCCACATCCTTACATATTCATCCGCTGGAACTCAAAAACCCTTCTCCTTACAGGTCCAATAACTGAAACCACCTCCAGCTTTCAAAGAAAACAAAAAGGATTACATTTGTGGGGAAATTTTAATTAGTGAAAATTGGCCTTATTCACGGCAATGCTCCTTGCGCTATCCTAGAAATGCCCAGAATCGCAGCAGGTCGCGACTGTTAAATTTCTAAGTTCTTCGTTTGACTTGACATGGTCATTCAATCTAAGATTCCATATACAGTATAACCCTGTTAAACCAACCAAACTTGAAGGGACCCTAGTAATTTGTTTGGATTGACAGATCATTGGTTTAACCGAGCTTTGGCTTCGACTTTGACTTTGAGTAAGCTTGTAATTGCACATGTAATATACAATGTATGTGGACACTTTGATTATTGTTTTTTATGTATGTACAGTATGAGCCTATTAAACCAATCACGGTTAAACCATAAGATCTGGTTAATCCAAACTTTATCGGCGGCCCGGGAAAATACTACCATTTATCATATACAAAAGTTGGTGGGGTCTCAGATGACCTTATAACCAAATGAATGTTTGGTTTAAGCATACCGGAGTGGCCTGGGGTCCGATAATTGTGTTTGATTTAACCTGATAATTTAGGTTAACCGACTTTGTTTTAACCAACTTTTTTATATGATAAATGGTAGTATTTTGCCAGGCCACCAACAAAGTTTGGATTAGCCGACTGTTTGGTTTAACCAAGCTTGGTTTAACGGGGTTATACTGTATGCGGTATGCGGCACGCAGGATGCCAAGGAAACAACAAATGGAAAAGTATGCAAAGGCACAGTGCTGTTTCCATATATCCAAACACTAATGTGAATGCAAATATGAAGGCGGAGGTGAATGCGAAGGCGAATGCTGCAAGTGGATCACCTCACTTACCGATCGGTGCGAATGCGAATGTGAATGCGAATGTGAATGTGAATGTGAATGTGAATGTGAATGTGAATGCGAATGCGAATGTGAATGCGAATGCAAATGCAAATACAAATGCGAATGCTGCTCCATTTCCCATAGAGAAACCAGCAACTTTGACTTTCCTTCACAAATTTGGGGACAGAAATACAAGAAATCACATGGGTATTTCATGCCGCATGCCGCATTCACATTCGCCGCCCCATGCCGTATTCCACGTATATGGAATCTTAGCTTTAGTATCAAGGATGTGACATTCTAAACCTTTGAGGCTCACAAGCATTAGAAGTATTAGGCAATGAGTTGAAGCGCTAGGACTTATTCCAGGGAACTCTCAAGCTGTGCGCGGTTTGTGGAACTCCTCGGCGTTCAATCTTTTAACTTCATAGTTGAGTTAAAACTGCACAGTCCGATGGACAGTTCAAATTGTGTGTCTGTGTGCTGTGGTATGAAGCATGGGTGCGTGGATGAGAGGGAGGGAAGGTGGTGTGGGAGGGGGCATGGGTGCGTGGATGAGAGGGAAGGAAGGGAGGAAGGGGGTGTGGTAGGGGACATGGGGGCGTGGGATGAAGGGGTTGCGGGAGGGGATATGGGTGGATGGGTTGGAGGGAGGAGGGGCAGCGGGCTATGGGGGGCATACTTGGGTGGGTGGGAGGGAGGTGGATGGGTGGAAGGGAGTGAAGAGGGGCAGGGGGCTGTAGGAGGGGGAATAGGTGGGTGGATGTTATTGAGGGACGCTGGGCAGGGGGCTGTGAGAGGAGGCATGGGCAGGAGGGAGGGAAGGGTAGGGTCTCTGGCAGGGGGATGTGGGAGGAGGCATTGGTGAGTGGGTGATATGGAGGGAAGAGGGGCAGGGGGCTGTCGGAGGAGGCATGGGTGGGTGTTATGGAGGGAGGAGGTGCAGAGGGTTGTGGGAGGGGGCATGGGTGAGTGAATGGAGGGGGAGCACGGGGTTGTGGGAGGGGGCATGAGTGAGTGAAGGGAGGGGGAGCCGGGGTTGTGGGAGGGAGCATGGGTTGCTGGGTGTTATGGAGGGAGGAGGGGAAGGGGCTGTGGCAGGGTTTTGTGGTAGGGGGCATGGGTGAGTAGGAGGGTGGGAGGTAAGAGGGGTAGTAGAATGTGGGAGGGGGCATGGGTGGGTGCGAAGGGGGGGAGAGGGGCAAGGGGCTGGGGGAGGGTGTTTGAGTGGATGGCTG
Organism: Branchipolynoe longqiensis; assembly: GCA_030323885.1. Classification (NCBI taxonomy): domain Eukaryota; kingdom Metazoa; phylum Annelida; class Polychaeta; order Phyllodocida; family Polynoidae; genus Branchipolynoe; species Branchipolynoe longqiensis. The sequence goes on along the minus strand of CM059198.1, from coordinate 59,991,763 downwards.
TGAAAGGCAGATGTGAGCCAAGGAGGCGCATGGGGTATGTGTGTCTGTATGTGAGCAGTGGCTTGTGGGTAGACAGGGAGATGAGTGGAGGAGCGGAGGGGGTGAGGGAGGGTGAGTTGTATGTGTGTGTTTGTAGGAGACGAGTGAGCAGTGGCAGTGCGCATTGGGGGCTGGCTGGGTGTGAAAAGGGGGGTATGAGGGATTGTGGGAGTGGGGTGTGTGAGGAGGTTTGTTTCAAAATCAAACCAATTATCAAGAATTAATTCTACATATCTACGCAGCTGGCATACAGTGCTTAGAGCCCCTCACAGGTGGCGCCAGTGTGCCCAATAATGTGCCACTCAGGGTCAGTTAGATAGGATATAGTGAATATATTATTACATAGGGAACTGAAGATAGATAGTGTCCTTGTTTATATTCCCATATTATATTATAGAGCATATACATATTATATTTATATATTATTATATTCTATATTTATAATATATATATATATATATGTGTATATTTATATATTGAATATATATTTATATAGAAAGTAAAGCTTGTTACAATTCCTCTATACCGCATTGGTTTTCTTATTGTATCATCGGCTATTGGAGGTCAAACATATGGTCATTCTGAAATATTTCTTTGGAGGAAATCCGCTGATGCCACAGAGGCTACTCTTTTCAATAAGCAGCAAAGGGTCTTTTATATACACCTTCCCACATACATGACAACACATATTAATGTCTTTGATCAACCAATTGTGGACCACTGGTTGGATCAGAAAATGGCTTAAACTGCAAATGGGTCCAGTGTGAAGGATCGATCCGATGACTAACATCATCACAGTTGGACATGCTCCTGCCTGAGCTACGGCCCACTCCTATATTTATGTATAAAATATATTTTCATGATGTATAAGATTTATGCGAGTATAAAAGCAAGGAAGGGAAGTGTCCCTATATTATCACCCATAGGTTCTGTACTACTTTATGGATGACTCCTTTTCATAATAAATAAGGGTGCAGGTCACATGCTCTCTCTCTTTCACCACGGCCACCAGCCACTCCAGACTATGTACATATGCCTGTAGTGACTATTTTGACATTAAACAACCACGTGAGTACAATGTTGTCTTCTTGTGGATGTTTCAGACACTGAGGCTACCAGGATAGCAGAAGTAAAGAAGGGATATATAGAAAGAAACACAAACATTTCATGTCGTCGAGTCACATGGATGACTTATGGCTGGCGCACACCTCCCGTTTACGATTCGCGCACTAAAACTCCCGACCCGACCCAACCCGCTTAAAACTGAAAACCGGCCGATTCGTTTTTCGAATCGCGAATCGCAATCGTAAACGGCCGCTTTTAGCACTAAAAACTGAGTTTTATGCGCGAATCGCAATCGCTAGGTGTGCGCGGGGGGGCGCACACCTAGCGATTTGTGTGCGCGAAACGGGCAGTTTTACATCGTAAACGGTAGGTGGGTGCGCACAGACGGGAGGTGTGTGCCAGCCATTACAAATTGAAACTGGGTTGGGCCTCGCATGTGGAACTTCGGGAGTTTGGTTCCCTGTCATGTGAAACCGATGACTTTAAAATTGATACTTGTCGCTTCCTAGCCGGGCACTGAGCATTATTAGGATTGGGCAATGACTGGTTTGGCTCAGTGTCAGGATAAGGTGACTGAGTTGGATATCAGGTCATGGTGCTGGCTGCCTGCTCTGTCAGTGGGGCAGTACTATAAATGTCACCATTAGTGCACACTGTGACAAGTCAATACCCATCCTGATATTAGCGTAGATGTTGCCAGGAGGTAAAACTCCAAAACCAACCGATCTAAAATAAACACCTTCCCACCCCCATCATTTAACAACCAGTGTGTCGGCGTCAGCTCTTCCTGAACTTATTTGTTTAAAAAGAAGAGGAATTGTTATGTGTTTGAGGTTTGTCCACCCACATACAGTTACTAAGATAACGGTATGGTTTCCCCTCGGGTTGATCTTCCAGCGGAGAATCTGTATCTTCAATAAATAAATAAATAAATATAATATATATATATATATCATAAATATATTTGATATTTACCTCCCAATTATATATTCAGGAAACAATTGATTTTGCTAAAAGGAAAAGAAAAGGAAAGCAAAGAAAGAGCAAAGACAGTATATTTAATTCAAACATGCATTTTATATAATCCTCTTAACCACCTGCTTACGCTGTTCATCTTACACACATATCTTAGTCCTTCCTTTTATTCGTTTCTCCAATACCCTACCCATCTACTGGCTCTCTACCGTACCACCTTCCCCACATCCCCATACCCCCACACCCCCACATTCACGCTCAACAGGCGAATGCCAACCTGACACCACCACAACCCCACATCTACACCCAACCATCCAATGCTGACCTGATACCCTCAGCCCCTCAAACCCCGCATCCCGACACCCCCACATTCACACCCAACCGTCGAATGCCGACCTGATACCCTGAGCCCCCCACACACCCTGCATCCCCACACCCGCACACACCCGCATTCCCACCCACTCACCCAGCTCCCTGCATCCCCACACCCCCACATCCACACCCAACAATCCAATGTCAACCTGACACCCAAACTCCGACACCCCCACGTCCCCACATACCCACATCAACACCCAACAATCCAACGTCAAGGTGACACACCCACACACCCGTCCAATGCCAACTTGACACTCCTAGTCCCCTCACACCCCCACATCCGTACACACTGACATCCATACCCAACAATCCGATGCCACCCTGACACAACCTGCCCCCCCCCCCAGCCCGCCCCCCTCCCAACCCAGCCTTCCGCCCTCCGTCCTCTCAACTAGCTGCCCCCTCCTGCCCCTCCCGCACATCCCGCCCCTCCCGCCCCTCCAGCCCCTCCCCCCCCTGCCCCTCCTGCCCCTCCTGCCCCTCCTGCCCCTCCTGCCCCTCCTGCCCCTCCTGCCCCTCCTGCCCCTCCTGCCCATCCTCCCCTCCCGCCCCTCCCTCGGCCAACCTCCCCCCACACACCACCCCCCAGCCACCAACCACGCCGCTCCCTCCCGCCCCTCCCCCGGCCAACCCCCACCCCTACCCCCTTCCCCGCCCTCCTGACCGAGCGCCCGGGCACGTCCGAATCCACTTACCTGGATGCTTTGCCTGCAGGCAGGGACCCTGCTTCGGGCAGTCGCGGTAGGAGGAGGACTAGAGTCAGGAGGAGGCCTACCGACATGTCGGCCCGGCCACGCCCTCTCCCGCCGGGCTCGGCGCACGCCGCCCGGTCTCCGACACCGGGGCCCCCCGCCGCCGTCCCCGCGTCCGCTGGCCGTCGTCCGCAGCAACTGGTAGTGGTTTCCATCCTCGTGTAATTGTAGCGATTATCGGCGTACAGCAAGTCCGGGAGTCATTCCCCAGCGGCCAGAAAACCCGCCCTCGGCTCCGCCTACCCGCCGCTGCAGTCCCACTGATGGGTGACTTTCGATTTCTGGCACCAGTCCCCCACTTCTCTCTTCGGTCTGTCCTCTCGCCTCTTCACAACCCTATGGGGTGCGGGATTCTCCGCCGAACAAGTAGCTATATGCAGTTGTAGTGTCGGCTGGTTGTTGGCAGGTGTCACTGAGTAAGTTTGACCGGGTGCATCAAGTTTACACAGGTGATGCAACCTTTACACAGGTAATGCAATCTTTTCACCGGTAATGCAATCTTTTCTCCGGTAATGCAATCTTTGTGCCGGTAATTCAATCTTTTCACAGGTAGTGCACTCTGTTCACAGGTAATGCAATCTTTACACAGGTAATGCAATATTTACATATATGAATAAATAAATGAGTATGCAGTTGGTTATCACTCAATACGACGACCAACTTGTCCTCCTCTCGTCCTCTCGACAGCCTACCTCGTTTTACCGGGATCACACCAAGAGGGGGCGATATGCGTATATATATAATATATAATAGAAAATAGAAGGCCAGCCACTTCTCAGAAGAATTGTTGCGCCTTCTGCTCGCAGGTCTGCACCTCTCAACTGACGGAAGGAGGCCAACACTGATACGCTGACGACTCTGCGCGACGCCCGACTAGATGCGATTTCACAGCGTAGACCGCCTTACAAGCCGACCGCAGATCTCCTAGCGTAATCAGGAGCTGATGCGCTGACGACGCCGCGTGGCTGGCTGACGGGATGTAAGTGCGCAGGGCTGGCCAGCCACCGCCCACCGCAGATCTTCCCGCGTAATCAGGTGCTGATACGCTGACGACTCTGCGCGAGGGGGGGGGGGGGGTGCGGGAGCGGGAGGGAGAGATGCGCTGACTGGGTGGGATGCGATGTAAGTGCGCACCGCCGGGGCTATGCACCGCAGATCTCCCAGCGTCGTGCTGAAGTAATCAGGCGGCGCTGGCCCGGGGAATGACCACCGGCGGTTGGAAGGCGGCCATGGTAACAATGAATTGGTTCGGTGTCAGCGGTTCGGCGGGAAGCAGACGACAATTATGTGCAAGGCCGACCTGTGGGGGCGATGGTTTCCTAGGGTGTGTGTGCGACCATGCGTGTGTGAGTGCGCATTTGTCTGTTGTTTGTAAGGTAGTGGGTGTGGGAATAGTTTGAGAATTGGAAAGGAGTTTGAATGTACCAGTATTACCACCCTTTGCACTACACACTAGGGAACCACTTTAAGATTTAACCTCCCTTTCGTTCAGGGGAACATTTTCAAATAATCTCCATTTAAACTTTCCGTCTAAGAAGCTGACATGCATGGCTTTGGAAAGTTCATATGGACCCCTTAATCGAGATCAATTCAAATGTGTGATTTTGTATCAGACATGTGTGACTCAATGTGAGAGAACAAATCTATGTGAGGGAATATATGCGAGGGTAAATGTCTGAACGTGTGGCTATATATGACTGAGGGAGCAACATCATCTAAGATATTTAATGTTGAGGCAGATTTGCCACCATTGTTATGTTCTTCATCTGTAATCCAGTGACGTAATATGAATGGTTTGTTCCTATGGAAACAGATTTTGTTCCAAGTCCTGTCGGATGGGACTGATCACACCCTGATCACACCCTGAGTGTTTGTTTGTTTGTTGTTCTTTTACGTCATAGCAACATCTAAGGTCATATCAGGACGGGGGATGCAGAGCAGTGTGAGTGAGAGGATGACACGATGTAGCGCGCAATGCCACTATACTATGAGTAACACAGGATCTCATCAGATCCCCAAACGTAAGTTATGTCGATGCTAGCCAATACTTGAAAAGGCGATGGCCGAATAATTTGAGGTGCCGTAGACAGCATCCTGATACAGATTTATGCAACCGCCCAACCAGGAATCGTTAATCAAGACAATAATCCACATTCACACCTGGACAGGAGTTTGAACCCAGGTCAGTAAAACCAAGGACTTAAACAAAATTATACTTGTTGTTTCCTAGCCAGGCACTCGGCCTTATTAGGATAGGGCATGGACTGGTTGGCTCAGTGTCAGGATAATGTGAATGAGTTGGATATCACATCATGGTGCTGGTGGTTTGGTCTCCCAGTGGGGCAGCACTATTTAGTCGCCAGGAGTGCGCACTGTCACAAGTCAGTGCCCGTGTGGATATGACCTGAGATGTTGCCAGGACGTAAACAACCAATCAAGCTCAATGGGATCTGGCTACCACTATGTTCTACTCAGAGTTTAACACCAACTATTGCACAAATAGAATAATGCTGGGGATCTGGACCAGTGATCCGTCTGTCTATGCAACCTGGAGATCAGTCGGGATGTGTGTAATGTACTTCAACTATGCGCAGCAGTGGAGGAGGTGGTGAAGATGGTGGTGGTGGTGATGGTGGTGGTGATGGTGGTATAGATGGTGGTGGTGATGGTCGGGGCGGTAATCTGGGGGGTGAACAAGTGCTCATATGTATGCGTCTAAGGCGGTATAGTGCCCTTCGGTTCAGTTAATACAAGATGTAGGTCAATGTAGTATACACGTGAATGTAGATGCCACCAGGACGTAAAACTCCAACAACCAACCAACCAACTATAAAGTCACCATGAGTGTGCACTGTCATAAGTCAGTACCCTCCTCATATGTCCTTATATGTTGCCAGGACGTAATACTCCAACAACCAACCAACTATAAACTCACCACGAGTGTGCACTGTCACAAGTCAGCGACCTTCCTGATATGACCTTAGATGTTGCAAGGACGTTAAACTCCAATAACCAACCAACTATAAAGTCACCATGAGTGTGCACTGTCACAAGTCAGTACCCTCCTCATATGTCCTTATATGTTGCCAGGACGTTAAACTCCAACAACCAACCAACTATAAACTCACCACGAGTGTGCACTGTCACAAGTCAGCGCCAGTCCTGATATATGACCTTAGATGTTGCGAGGACGTTAAACTCCAACAACCAACCAATCCTCGGTTTGGAGTAAGCGTGTTACAACCGACCTAGCCCCCGGGCGATGCGCTAAGCATTCCTCACCACGGTCTAACAACACTCGATCCAATAGATCCTGCGGCCAGTTGCAGTTCGTGATAGCCGCCAGTAAAGGATGCTTGTGTTAGTAGCTGGAGGGAGCCTGTGGGAGGTCGCGAGGTCGTGTGGTCCGGAGGCAGCAAGATCGGGAGGTCCAGAGCATGGGAATTGGGGAGGTCGGGAGGTAGGTGGTCCTTACCCGATGCCGGAGAGTGGGTCCTGATATGTGATATGACCTTAGATGTTGCCAGAGGACGGGAATTCGGGAGTTCAGGAGTTAGCGAGGTAGTGAGGTAGCAAGGTCAGAGGGACAGACGATGGGAATTGGAGAGGTCGGGAGGTAGGTGGTCCTTATCCGATACCGGAGAGTGGGTCCTGATATGTGATATGACCTTAGATGTTGCCAGAGGACAGGAATTCGGGAGTTCACGAGTTAGCGAGGTAGCGAGGTTGGAGGGACAGAGGATGGGAATTGGGGAGGTCGGGAGGTAGATGGTCCTTACCCGATGCCGGAGAGTGGGTCCTGATATGTGATATGACCTTAGATGTTGCCAGGACGTTAAGCCCCAACAACCAACCAGAGAGTGGGACACACCCAAATAGGGAGCTGGTGACGGATGACTAAGGATGTCCGTTAGCAGAGATAATTAATAGCCAGTATTCTGGAGTTAGAATGAATGTTTGTAGGGTTTGACCGCCACACAATAGCCAATAGAGCGATGACCGGAAGCTAAGACACTCTTCACTTCCGGTTCCTGTAAATGTGTGTATGGGGTTGTTGGTTGGGATGTGTGCTTGGATGGTTACACACATACATGCCCTCCCGTTGCTATGGGGGTCTTAGGTAACTCAATCACCCCTGCACGGCCCAGGCGGTGCGTTTCCCCAAGACAGTACTGGCCAGCAGGCATGTCGTGTGTTACGCTGTATAGATCTGCGCTTCTGTTTATGGGTTGGGTAAGGCTGGAGGGGTAGAGTGAGGAGGTATGTGGGTTATGGTGGCGGCAGTAGACTTCCTGTTTCTGTTGAGTCGATGACTAAACACTGGTCCCAGATGGACTGGGAGTGCATGGAGCGAGATGTCTCCTCCACCGTCACCGAAGCAGAGTGATGCTGGGCGCCAGTGTATATAGACTGATATATATTTAGGCTGTGTAGTGCCCGGTATGAGATTTGCTCAAGGTTTCACCTCTTAACGGTGCGGATTGCATGGAGTAGAGGGGAATGGGGACATGGATTGGAGAGCAGAAAGAAGCAGGATGGGATGGAGAGGAGGTGGAGGGGTTGGGAAAGAGAGGAGGTGGAGGAAGGAGAGAAGAGAAGGAGGAGGGTATGGGAGGGAGAGAGAAGAAGAGGAGGGGTGGGAGATAGAAGAGGAGGAGGGGTGCGATATAGAAGAGGAGGAGGGGTGGGAGATAGAAGAGGGGAGGGGTGGGAGATAGAAGAGGATGAGGGGTGGGGAATAGGAGAGGAGGAGGGGTGGGAGATAGAAGAGGAGAGGTGGGACATAGAAGAGGGGGAGTGGTGGCAGATAGAAGAGGAGGAGGGTGGCAGATATAAGAGGAGGAGGGAGAGAGAAGAGGGGGGAGGGGTGGCAGATAGAAGAGGAGGAGGGGTGGGATATAGAAGAGGAGGATGGGTGGCAGATAGAAGAGGAGGGGTGGCAGATAGAAGAGGAGGAGGGGTGGCAGATAGAAGAGGAGGAGGGTGGGAAATAGAAGAGGAGGAGGGGTGGGAGATAGAAGAGGAGGAGGGGTAGGATATAAAAGAGGAGGAGGGGTGGGAAATAGAAGAGGAGGACGGAGAGAGAAGAGAAGGAGAAGGAGAGTGAGATAGAAGAGGAGGGGTGGGATATAGAAGATGAGGAGGGTGGGATATAGAACAGGTGGGATAGAGAAGAGGGGGAGGAGGGGGGGATATAGAAGAGGAGGAGGGATGGGATATAGAAGAGGAGGAGGGGTCGGATATAGAAGAGGGGGAGGGATAGAGAAGAGCAGGAGGAGGGGTGGGAGATAGAAGAGGAGGAGGGGTGTGGGATAGAAGAGGAGGAGGTGTGGGAGATAGAAGAGGAGGAGGGGTGTGAGAGAGAAGAGGAGGAGGGAGAGAGAAGAGGAGGAGGAGGGGTTGGGAGAGAGAGGACGGGGATGGAGAAAGAAAGGGAGATGAGGGGTGGCAGAGAGAGAGGGTGGGGGAGGAGGAGAGTGGGGAGGAGAAGGAGGAGAGCGAGAGAAGAGGAGGAAGAGAAGAGAGATACAGAGGATATGGGAAAGTGAGAGGAGGCGGAAGGTGAGGGAAAGAGAGAGAGAGAGAGAGAGAAGAGGAGGAGGAAGAGGGGATGGGTGTCAGTATCAGGACGATGGGCTGCAGTGTGTACAGGTGATCACTCACTCAATACCTGGGTGCCTTCTGCCGGTAGTGGAGATTGGCAGTGAGTTGGACATGCCAGCGGGGAGGGGCATTTGCAGCAGGCAGAGACGTCGGGCGGAGACGCGTGCGGTCAGTGGTAACTGGAATGGTGGCAGTTTTGTTGGCGGTCCATGTGTGTGTGGATTATAGGTGACAACAGTACACAAGCCTCGACACGCTGCACTATCCAGGCCAGCGCGCGCACGTTCAGGTCCAACACCGGAGTTTGCATAAGCATAAGTATACGCATGCGCAGCGACAACGAATGCACCCGTACCTGGCCTTAAATTACCTATGTTCCTCAGCTAATTCCACTAGAGGTAAACTAAGGTACCCGGGTGATGTGCAAGGCCATTTTCCAAATTCAAATTCCCTCCTTCCTGCTTTCCTTGAAATGTCACTGTTGTTTATTTGAATTTGTATGTTTAACCACAATTGTCCTTCCAGCAAGGGAGTAGGGCGCACAGGTATGTAGACAATATGTATTGTTTTGGTTACATGCAAAGGCGTATTATATTAAATTAATTTAAATTAACTTAAATCGAAATTAAACTCCGTCCTATTAAATATACTTCCAGAGATGTGTAATAGATTAGTGAGATATTGGTCCAATCCTGTAGCATATATATATATATATATATATATATATATATGTATATTGGAAAATAAACAACTCATCGAAGCAATACAGCCAAATAAAACCCTATATGTGGCTATGCAGTTAAATAAAATCGGCAGTTTGTCTCCTTTTTACGCTGGTTGGGTCGCTGTCCCGGAACAGGTGACGCCCTCTATCGTCTCCCGGCGTGTGTCGACACGTGAACGGTGGCCAGGGTACCCGGTTAGAATGCCCGCCGTGTTGTGAATGCCGAGTGGCCGGGGACCAGTGCAGAAGCTCTGTACGCCCGCCGACTACGGTGCACTAGGCCGCACACAGCGCCGCAGCGCCGCAGCGCCACCAGATACCCTGGTGGTGGGGTGGGGTTGGGTTAGGTTGCGAGGGTGTGGAGGGGGGGGGGGGTGACGGGTAGGTTTGGGGATGTGGGTGGATTGGTTGGGGTGATGTGGGGGGATGAGTGGGAGGGTGCAGTGTGAGTGGGTGTGTGTGAGTTAGTGTGGGTGGTTGGGAGGGTGTGGTTGTATCAGTGGTTGTGTTTGTTTTTTGTTTTGTTGTTGTTTTACGTCCTAGCAACATCTAAGGTCATATCAGGACGGGTACCGACTTGTGACAGTGCGCACTCATGGCGACTTTATAGTGCTGTCCCACTGGGAAACCAGGCCGCCGGCACCATGACCTGGTATCCCACTCAGTCACATTATCCTGACACTGAGCACACCAGTCCTTGCCCTATCCTAATAATGCCGAGCGCCTGGCTAGGAATCGACAAGTATAAATTTTAAAGTCATTGGTTTGACTCGACCGGGACTCGAACCCACCACCCCACGATCTACCAGCACGGGAGACGGACGCTCTAACTCATTCGGCCATCCCGTCTGGTATCAGTGTGGATGCGTGTGTGGAGGTGATGTGAGCAGGTTGTGGTGTGAGTGGGTGTGGGTCAGATGGCATAGGTGGGGATGGGAGTATGGGTGGTTGGGCTGGTATGAGCGTATGAGTGGCTGTGAGTGGTTGGATATGGTGGGGTGGAGTGGGTGCAGAAGTGGTTGCGATTGAATGTGTTGAACTGATGGTATGAGTGGGTGTGGGCGACTTGGTGTGGGGAGGGATGTAAGTGGGTGTGGGTGGGTTGGTATGTGTGGGTATGGGTATGTGGGTGGTTGGGCGGGTGTGAACGTGTGAGCGGTTGCGAGTGGTTGGGTGGGGGCGGGGTGGAGTGGAGTTGGTGTACACGTGGGTGTGATCGAATGTGTGGAAGTGGTGGTGTGAGTGGGTGTGGGTGACATGGAATGGGTGGGGATGGGAGTGTGGGTGGTTGGGCTGGTGTGAGCGGGTGAGTGGCTGTGAGTGGTTGGGTGCGGTGGGGTGGAGTGGTTGGACACGTGGTTGTGATTGCATGTGTCAAAGTGCTGGTGTGAGTGGGTGCCGCCGACTTACTGTGGGGATGGGTGGGTTGGTATGTGTGGGGATGGGTTGGGCGGGTGTGAGCGTATGAGTGGCTGTAGGTGGTTGGGTGTGGTGGGGTGGAGTGGTTGTACACATGGTTGTGATTGAATGTGATTGAATATGTGGAAGTGGTGGTGCGAGTGGGTTTGGGTGGGTTGGTGTGGGGAGGGTCTGAGTGGGTGTGGGTGGATTGGAATGTGTGGTTGAGGGTGTGCGAGTGGATGTGTGTGGGGAGTGAATGGGTGTGAATGGATAAGTGGGTGAGCGGGTGTGAGTGGATGACTACTGTACAGCGTGGGTGTATGCGCGACTTCAGTAGGTGTGAGTAGTTGTGTGAGTGGATATGGGGTGTTTTTGCTTGTTTTTTTGGAGTTTTACATCCTAGCAATATCTAAGGTCATATCAGGATGGGTACCGACTTGTGACAGTGCACACTCATGGTTAGTTACCAGTGCTGCCCCATTCAGAGAACATGACCCGATATCCCACACAGTTGCATTATCCTGATACTGTGCTAACCAGTCCTTGTCCTATCCTATTAATGCCGAGTACCATACCGCAAGTAGCAATTGTATAAGTCATTCGTTTGACTTGGATGGTATTCAAACTCTGAACGTTCCACACAGGAAGCCTGCGCTCTACTGATTTCCCCAGCGATCCCCGTGGGGGCAAGTGTGAGTTGGGGTGGTTCAATTGATTCGGCCATCTCTTCGGTTTGGATGTTCTTATTCGACTCACAGTGTGCATTCATGGTACTGACTTTATAGTGCTGCCCAAATTGATACGCCTTCATCCTAAATTGATAACAATCATCGGATGTCCATAGCAATATCTTGATATGAATCTCTGTATGCGCGAATTACATTCGTTTGTTAGCGAACCTGGAGCCATTGAAACGAGAGACATAATTTCACCTTAATAGAAAAGAAGCCTCTCACATATCATAACTGATGGATAGATTTTGTCAATCACCATATTATATATGCAGTGAAATCCCTTTACTAGGAGATCGTTGGCGTACTTACAATGTTATTGTGTTAAAAGTGGGGTTGCGCTAAATCTGAATCAGTTCACTGAATTACTTGTGAATTCATGAATTCCGTATTCAATGCTTCTTTCCATCATATCCAAATTTGCGTAACATGAGGTCTGGCAAAATCAGCCTTTTACTGTATCACGTGGTCACTATCCACCTAGATATGTAGTAATTGCTTAATTCTGCTTTATTATCAATAGTTATGAATACATGCTATTTCATAATAAACTGATCTCTGTAAAATAAAGTAATGTTTGATTGTCAGAACACCATTGCTTTTGTGCTGATGTTGTTTACTGAATTAAATGTTAATTAAAACAAATAGTCACTTTCCTTTCTTTGTCATGATCCTGGTCTCACCCCTCAATGTGGATCAGATACTTTTGCTAGGATGGACTTTGAAATTGGATTTCCAAATGACCTTCTCAGTGCATTAATCGGTAGAGCGTGTGCATTGCGTGCAGAAGGTCGGGAGCTTGGGTCCCGGTCGAATCAAACAAATTACTTATACAAATTGATACTTGTCGCTTCCTAGCGTGGAGCTTGGCATTAGTAGCATACAGCAGCGACTGGTTAGCTCAGTGTCAGGATAATGTCACTGAGTGCGAACTTGATTTCCCAGTGGAACATCACTATCAAGTCACCATGAGTATGCACTGTCACAAGTCGGTACCCGTTTTGATATGACCTTAGATGTTGCATGGATGTAAACCTCCAAGAAACAGACAAACAATCTCCACCGGAAATGATGCATGGGTAATTATATACGCAGACAAGTCATGCCACCACCCTAGACGCCATCTACTGGCTCACAGCCACATCACACCGCCTACTGTTGCTGGGCAAATAGATTACCGCACAATAACCAAGATTGTTGATTGGTGGTTGCTTTACGCCGTGTCGGCAGCATAGGCCATATTCACGACAATAACCATTACCACACAATAACCAAGATTGTTGATTGGTGGTTGCTTTACGCCGTGTCCGCAGCAAAGGCCATATGCACGACAATAACCATTACCACACAATAAACAAGCGGATGCACACTAACATGTGCACAGCACACACTAGATACAATATTCACCCCGTACTGCTGCAGTAGGGGTGCAAACCAACCTTATGTAAAAGCTGGCGAAAATGCGGGTCAAAGAATTGAGAGCCTAATTTTACAATATAAGAAGCAACAATTATTCTTTACATATATCTTATTGATAGCCCGCTACCTTTGAGTTGAAAAATATAATATAATATCTAGTTTAATAAGATTTAAAAGTGAAATCGACGGCATTCTGCGGCCGCCATCTTGTCTTTTTGCATTCTCTCCCATTTCACCAAATCTGTGCCGATATAAGTAGCCATTTGATACTGGAGCCACAGTTTCTAGTTAATGTTCTATACTAAAGCTATTTTCGACCGTATTTACACAAGTACCGGGTGAATCTTTTATCTAAGCACACAAATGCATGCACACCTCCATACAAACACGGACACATATGTTTGTTTGTTTGTTGTTGTTTTACGTCCTAGCAACATCTAAGGTCATATCAGGGCGGGTACTGACTTGTGACAGTTCGCACACATGGCAACTTTATAGGGCTGCCCCACAGGAAGATCAGACCACCAGAACCATGACATGATATCCCACTCAGTCACATTATCCTGACATTGAGCCGACCAGTCATTGCCCTATCCTATTAATGCCAAGCGCCAGGCTAGGAAGCGACAAGTATCAATTTTTTAAGTCATTGGTTTGACTCGACCAGGGTTCGATCCCACGACCCCACGATCTACCAACATGGGAGATGGACGCTCTAACTCATTTGGCCATCCCGTCTGGTCGGGACACATATGTAACCTACACACACATGACGCGGTGGCAGAATCGGTAGAGCGCAGACCTCCCTTGCGGGAGATCGGGAGTTTGATTCCCGGTCAACTCAAACCGAAGCTTTACAAAAGGGATACTTGTCGCATCCTAGCTTGACACTCAGCATTAATAGGATATGGAAAGGACAGGTTAGCTCGGTATCAGGATAAACTGATGGGTTAGTGGGGCATAGTGCTGGCGGCCTGATTTCCCAATGGGGGAGTACTATAAAGTTGCGATGAGCGTGCACTCTCAGAAGTCGGTACCCATCCTGATATGACCTAGGATGTTGCCAGGACGTAAATATCTACCAACCAACCTTTACCGCTGAGCATCCTACACGGTGATGGGTTACCCAGCCAACATAATACACATGCCTGCACACAAACAATCTGGGACACATCATCATCATCATCATGCTGTCAGTCGCGATGCGACAAAGAGTGCTTTCATTACTTGACTGCCGCTCTCCATTTACCTCTCTGCTGTGAGAGTGATGTCCATGATTGGTGCTTAATGTCTCTCAGCTTCAGGTTTCTCTTGATGGTATCCTTTAACCGGATATGAGGGCACCCTCTCCTTCTGCAACCAGAAAACAGTTGAGAGTAGAGGATCTGCTTTGGTAACCTGTCTGATGACATCCTCATGAGGTGTCCAGTCCACCGGAGATTCGTTTTGATCAGAAGTGACAAGTATCAATTTGAAAGTCATTGGTTTGACTCGACGGGTGTTGCAGTAGGCAGTAGGTGTTGCAGTAGGCAGTAGGGTGGGGCTGTATGCAATAAGGTAGGGAAGTATGCAGCAGGGTGGGGAAGTATGCAGCATATACTACGAATATATGCTTCACACACCGCAGCACTATCAGCTACTGACACATTGTTAAACGCTGCAGCACTGGCAGCGTATACTAATATGTGGGGCAGAGGCCCCAGCGATATCGGCGTATACTACTAGTGCGTGTATCCTGATATTACCTTAGATGTTGAAAAACTCCCAACAATCAAACCAACTAGTGTGTGCTTCAAATGCCATAGCACGATCAGTGTATACCAATATGTACCAACAGGTTACATTTTGTGGCACTACAGTCCCCAATGATGTATCATGATATTGTTTTGAACTTGGGTAGTGTTTTGGATGTACGTGGGGGTAGTGTTTTGAATTCAACAGTAGTGTTTTGAACTTAAGCTCAAAACACTACCAACATGTTTTGAACTTAGGTTCAAAACACTACTGTAGTGTTTTGAACGGGGTAGTGTTTTGAACGTCCTACACCGGCCCTGTCTGATTGGCCCCCGTTAAATTGCAACAACCAATCAGGTAACCAACAACCTCACCCTCTTCCTCGCAACCCCATTGCCAACCACTCAGACACTCGCCCGCTGACCGCCATCATAACAACACATCTTCTGAACCCACCCATTACCAATGCACTTGACTCGATGAAATTCACCCATGCAATCTAACAAAAAAAGAGAATTAATTTAACAACAGAGAGTGAATATTATAACTTTGTTTGATCATGTGGTGTCCTCTGTGGCGGAGTGGTTAGAGTGCTAGGTCGGACTCCTAATCTGAAGGTCAATGGTTCAATTGCCCGTGTGCCCATCTTTGCCAATTTGGATTTCCACCACTGTGTATAACTTACAGCATCATCAAAGGCCAGTTGCTCTCATACCATGTCTATGTGATGTGGGATGTTAAAAATCCCTTGGGTCTGTAAAAGTGTAGGCTTGGGCTTTCCATTGACAAACTGTCTAATGGTGAAAACAAGCCTATTCAGGCTTATCCATGATAGGCAGTATAAATCTTCAACGATGTCCAATTATGTATTTTAATTTGATATATATATAGCCCCTATTTCCTTTTTCAATGCCCCCGATTCGATGGGAATTCACGCAAGGAAACTAATAAAAGAACCTTTAATTTGACAGGAAATACTGAATATTATTACTTTGTTTCATGATGTGCAATTGGCCATTTTAATTTTATATAGAAACTTTATTTCCATTTGTATTCGAGTAACTATGCGTGGGTGTCCTCCATGTTGTCATTTATGTTCTGCATTTACTCATTACATTTTAGTTTTTTTTGTTTTTTGTGACATGTTTTTTATTCTGCCCATAACGTATAAGCTCCCGCGAGGGTGCTTGTTTTCAACACTGGACAGCTGTGATACTGGATTGGTCTGGTCCCGCACTCAGGAGTCTTTAGCTGATCTTTCTCGGGCCAACCTTTGCGATTTTGGGTGTTAGTAGTTTCTATATTAGTTTTTAAAAATTATTTATCTTAACTTCCAGCTCATGTCAGACTGTGTGTTCGGCTATTGCACATCCGGACTGATTAGGGCATGGCCTGCAAGCCGATGATCCGGCATCTTACCGGAATAAAGTTTTCTGTTCTTCCTACTCCTGCATCCTCGTTCTCTGTGCCCTTGGCAGCGATGAAATGAAGTTGCATACTCCAATATTTTTTCAAACTTCTGTCATTATTTACAAATACATGCACATGCGATGTATAACAATTATGCAAATATAAATATTCAAGGGTCTATTAGTATTATTCCTCCAATCAGCTTGGACTATGTATTAACCTCCCCTGGCTCTCCCTCCGCTGGACTGGTAGCTTCACATCCTCACTATTGCCACTCTACTGGCCGTTACAATATACCTATTTCATATGACGTCAGCATGGGTATCTAGATCAGTGCGCGCAGCTTTTGGCTGCAGGACGACACACTGTCACACTGCAAAGTCAATGTCTATGAGCAATCTTCATAGAGAAAAGGTGAAATATCTCTGAAATAACACTACTTTGAAACAAACTGCTTGGAACATATATAGCAAACATATTCAACGAATAGATTATCTTAAAAATATACGGTTAGGGTGCTTCATTTCTATTAATTTTGAATGAAATAGATGTTCTGCACTGCATGTGCCGGAAAACTCAATGCATTGTCAATGGCTGTGAGCAATCTTCATAGAGAAAAGGTGAAATATCTCTAAAACCACACCATGTAGAAACAAACTCCTTGGAACACATATAGAAAACATATTCACCAAATAGATTATATTAAATGTATAAGGTTAGGCCTTTGCAATCTATTAATTTCGAAAAAAATAGAAGTTTTGCACTGCGTGTACCGGCAAACTCAATGCATTATCAATGGCCATGAGCAATCTTCATAGAGAAAAAGTGCAATATCTCTAAAACCAAACCACCTAGAAACAAATAAACGTTTTGCACTGTGTGTACCAGCAAACTCAATGGCAGTGTGCCCTCGTTCTGCAGCCACGCTGCGCGCGGATACACAATGTTTATAAACATTGAAAGGGGTCTATAGCTGAAACAAGTAGTATTAGGTAGGAGGATTTAATCCCGATAAATGGGTTATAACTCCTCTCAACCCATATTTTTGTGTCGTCTTATTTTAGCTGTAGTAAACTACTTTGCCAGCCCCGTCCTGATATGCCCTTAGATGTTGCTAGGAGGCAAAACAACAACAAACAAACACACCTTGCCAGGTGGGTCTCTTCTCAGAAATTCCTCCGGGACGAGTGACGGTTTCTGGGATCCCTACGGTTCCGGGAAGAACCGGTGGCGGCACCACCGGTCACCAGTTTGAGTTCAACGAGGCAGACCCTTCCACGCCTTTATACTCCCATAATACCTCATACATCACATATATTATGATGATCATTGCATTCTAATATATTTCAAGTTGGAGTTACTTTTATTATAAATGAATAACATTGTAAATATCTAATTTAAAAGCATAACAAATTAATTGGGTGTGCGCATTGAAATTATGCATATACCATCTGGTTTGGTTATGTTTGTTCTGGGCACATTAACATAGCATGGGAACACCGATGTCTGATCTACACTGGCACCTCCAAGGTACTGGGATGATAGACGTCAGGACTTTGGCAGAGTGGCTCAGGGGCACAAGCCCTCAGAGCCTAGACCAGTTCACACTGGCATTTATGAGGCATTATTAAATTATTCTCAAAGTACCACTTGCAGCGATGACAAGTTCGATGAAAATGGATTAATAGTCCCTCTATCCAGTAATAAGTGGGGGTTCAAATCCTGGTCTAGCCACAATATTTTCCATTTTCCTCAAACTAAAGCTTGTTTTATTTAACCACACCTCTAGAGTACATTGATATTTGTATCATCGGCTATTGGATGTCAAGCATAAGGTCATTCTGACATATTTATTTGTAGGAAACTCATTGCTGCCTCTTTCTGATAAGCAGCAAGCAGTCTTTGATATGGACTTTCCCACCGACAGTACAGCACATACCACAGCCTTTGATGAACAAGTTGTGGACCACTGCTTGGAACGGAAATAACCCAAACTGCAAATGGGTCCACTGAGCAAGATCAATAGGATAACTGACACCTTCAGAGGTGGACACTCTACCGCCTGAACTATGTCCGGCTCCCCCATTTTACTCGGCCCACGATACTCTCATAATTACCTAAACATCACAAATATATAAATTCATATTAATCATGGTCATCATTTATCTGTCCAAATATCCATCAGAGTTTGCATGTTTTGAGCGAATCTTCCGTGTGTGACGTCACCGATCAGTCAGTAATCAAGCATAGATGGGCAGGCATGGGGCCAGGATTACTGGCACGCCATGAGCACAATAGTTGGGAAGAAACATGACTTTATTACAGTTTCAGAAAGGAACTTGCAATGCAGGCAATAATTGCATTGATTAAAGATGAAGTCAGAAGTTGGCAATGAGAGAATCTCATGACATCTTATCAAATCAGAATCGCAAACATCAAGACGGGCTGGCCAAATGAGTTAGAGCGTCCGTCTTCAGCATTGGTAGATCATGCGATCGTGGGTTCGAATCCTGTTTGAGTCAAACCAATGACTTACAAATTTATACTTGTCGGTTCCTAGCCAGATGCTGGGCATTAATAGGATAGAGTAAGGAGCAGTGGAATGAGGAAGACCAATCGTCCGCGACTTAAATTTCCCCTGCTTAAACAATTAATGCCCCCCCCCCCCAAAATGGTGATATGAGCAGCAAAAATATAATCAATGAATGATAATACATAATTAAATAGCATGATTAAATTAAAGGTAAATGACCAACTGAGTTAGAGGACAGGTCATGGCATGAGGGGTTGGCATTTGAACACCCTGTCATCAGTTATATAACCATGTATTTAAAAAATAAATGGAGAAGTCATGCATCACAATATAAAGTAAAGCCTGTTTGATTTAAGCACACCTCTGGAGCACATTGATTTTCGTAACATCAGCTATTGGACATCAAACATATGGTCATTTTGACATATTTCTTTGGTGGAAACCTGCTGCCAGCACATAGGTTACTCTTTACATAACCAACAAGGGGTAGTTTATATGAATTTCCCATAGACAGGACAGCACATGCCACAGCCTTTGATGAACCAGTTGTGGACTACTGGTTGTGTATCACGATGTGATAATATGAGTAGATCACAAGTCGAAAGTGTGTAACATGTTGTGATTTGGTGTAATGATAACTCAAATCATGCAGAAATGTGTGGGGGGAGGGTAGTGAGGGGGGGGGGATTCGCTGTGGAGATGGTGCCTCTTCTGGTGCGGACTCATGGAGTGGAGAGTTGCGATGCTGGAGCACAGGTGTGGTGCTGAGTGGCGAAAGCTGATTGCCTGACTGTTGATTGGTTGCAAGCCTGAGCCAATCACAGAGTAGCGAGGCGTAGGTGGGATTAGGTAGGTCGGGCCTGAGCGTGGGTGTGATCTTTGCAACTATCTGAGCTTCTGGTAGTGAAAACCAATGAGAGGCTGCGCTCATTGGACCCTGTGTTTGGAGAGTGACATTTGGGAAGGGGACCCACACAGAAAGTGTTCTGTCTGCATGATAGAATCCCTACTTGACCCATTTATGGTCAGTCTTTTCCCCCATTTTGGTAGATGAAGATGTGAGCCTTGATTAGGGGCATTGGGGTGATGAATGAATGGAGGGTTACCGGTGTTGCAGTTTGAGCGCCCTGCCAGTTTCAGCTGACTGCATACACTCAAACTCAAGGCATTTTCAATGGAGGCGAGCAATTTTCATACAGAAAATACAGAAGAAGTGAAATATCTCTAAAACCAGACCACCTATTTACAAATTGCTTAGTACACATATAGAAAACATCTTTACTAAAAAGATTATATTAAATTTATAAGGTTAGGGTTCTTGATTTCTATTTATTTTGAATAAAACTAATGTTTTGCACTGCGCGTGCCGTCAAACTCAAGGCATTGTCAATGTTCGTGAGCAATCTTCATACAGAAAATACAGGAAAAGCGAAATATCTCTAAAAGCACACCACCTAGAAACAAATCGCTTGGTACACATATAGAAAACATCTTTACCAAAAACATTATATTACATTCATAAGGTTAGTGATGGTGCTGTTAAATTTTGAGGCATGCGCATGAAACTGACAGTCAGCTGAAACTGGCAGGGCACTCAAACTGCGACACCGGAGTGCAGGTTTACCTTGTGGAAGGTCAGAAATTCAATTCTGGGTCGAGTCAAACCTATGACTTACCAATTTGATACTTGTTACTGTTTAGGCTGGTGTTCGGCATTACTAGCATATGGCAAGGACTGGTTCGCTCAGTATCAGGATAATGTGACTGATTGGGAAATCGGGTAATGTTCATAGTGCTGGTGGTCTACTCTTCCTATGGGGCAGCATTATAAAGGCACCATGAGTGTGCACTGTCACAAGCCAGTAACTATCCTGATATTGCCTGGACGTAAAACTCCTAGAAGTAAATATTGGATGTTTACGTCCTAGCAACATCTGAGTTAATATTAGGATAGCTGCAAGTGTGAATTCATGAGATCTTCATTCTGTTTCCCTCACAGGCATTATATTGGAGTTGACACCATGCAGCAATATCCCTCTGAGTCACAATGTCTTGACGCTGAGCCACAACACAATATTAGCCTTACCCTAGAAACACCTAGCCCTAGGATAGGTAGCAATGTGAATAAATTGGCTTTGTCTTGAGTCGGCTGAGGATCGACCCCACAACCGCCTGTCCAAATGGGAAGTGTACTGGTTACCCATTCAGACATGGACCGCCTTGTGAATAGCGGAAGCCGCTGATGGACAGGTTCCCAGTGCATGCTGGGTACCGGAATGTGCTATGACCGCTAGTGGGGCACCACCGGAAAACTTTGACCCACTGACCCAGATTCAGAGAACAGCTCTCTCTCGAGCTGGTGAGCGGCGAATGTCATAATCAGAGCTGAGAATTGGCTGCTCTTACCGTATAAACCATATTGTAAGCACTTCCCACCACCAACATGTCCCCTGTCGTCAGTGGGGAGAACTAGTTGTGTATTCCCTGCTTTTACCGAATCAACCATAATTCAAAACCAGGCACAGGGAATTCATTTTTTGGGCCAATACATTTATTAATCAGGCTTAATACATGCCACAGTAGCCATTGATATGCCTATTACTAGCTAACATATGAGACTAGCTCTAGTCAGTCAGTACAGATGACCTATTAGCTTGATTATTCTATTCTATCTTCTGTGATAGTACAATCCAGAAGAGTTAATTAAGCCTGACTATTAATATTACTTATTTGCATGTTATGGTGAATATATATATATAATCAAAATAATTATATTCATTAATTAGTGTATCATTAAATATGTGTCTTGAAATTGAAGACAGGAGGCAGCAGCTATGGACAGATCATGGACATACTCTCGAAGCACACCAGGCACACAACAAACAAAATGATTTATACTATCATACATTACAGATATGGACCATCTAACTCTCAGCCCCATTAAAGTTGGCGGGTATACCTCACCCAGATACAAACAAATCCAGCATCAAAAGCTCTCCAAATATACCTTTGCTTAGTTTGTTCAGTTCATGCCACTGAACATGTGGGAGGAGAGTTGAGGTATGTGATGTATGAATGACATCATATTGTGGGATTCCCTCAGCACATGACCTAGAGGGGTTCATCACAACACGGGGAAGCCATGGCAACCACCAAGATGTCAGCCCACAAAAAGCGCTCAAATCAACTTTTAATGTCCTAGTTAATCTACCTGATATTTAATCAATTATCACACAAAGAGTAGATGGTTATGATAAATAAACATTTGAACTTTATATTTATCAACTTAGATTGCAATTTCTAACATTTATTTCTCTATATCGTTGTCTAAAAGTGGCAGTGCTGCTGGACTAAATAAAACAACATAAGCAAGTACTGTCAGCATTCTCGCCTCACATATGTAGTTGCATAAACTGAAAACATGGCAAATGTATGCTTGGAGAGCATCTGTCGGAGTATGGTTCGTCTCTCAGCGACCTATACCTGGTCCTTTTAACTAAGGTGGATATATGGGATGGTTGGATGACTCTTCACATCTCACTGTATTCGGTCAACCAAGGTCTATCCAGCTCGGTGACACAGTGACGAATGAATTCAATTGAGTAGAGCACCCGGAAGTGAACTATGGTCAGGTTTACCGAATGCTATACTGGAGTTGGTATCTAAGGTCAGCATCAATATGGGGCCCGACTGGACACGGTGGCCGAATCGGTAGAGCACAGCCCTCGCATGCGGAAGATCGGGAGTTCGCGAGTTCGGTTCTGGGTCGAGTCAAAGCAATGACTTCAAAATTGATACTTGTCGCTTCCTAGCCTGGTGCTCGGCATTATTAGGATAGGGCAAGGGCTGGTTAGCTCGGTGTCAGGATAATGTGAATGAGTGGGGTATCAGGTCATGGTGCCGGCGGCCTGATTTCCCAGTGGGGCAGCACTATAAAATTGCCATGAGCGTGTACTGTCACAAGTCGGTACCCATCCTAATATGACCTTAGATGTTGCTAGGACATAAAACAACAACAAACAAACAAACTATGGGGCCCACGGTCCAGGCTTTGAATTATGCATGGTACCGGCAACATGGCCGTTATAGGCACTTTCCACCATCAACCTGCCGCCTGTTGTCAGGGAGGAGAACTACTTTTGTATTGGCTGTTCTTACCGAATCCATCATGTTATAGGCACGTTCCACCATCAACCTGCCCCCTGTCGTCAGGGAGGAGAACTACTTTTGTATTGGCTGTTCTTACCGAATCCATCATGTTATAGGCACTTTCCATCATCAACCGGCCCCCTGACGTCAGTGGGAAGAACTACTTTTGTATTGGCATCTCTAACCGAATCAACCATGTTATAGGCACTTTCCAGCACCAACCTGCCCCCTGTCATCAGCGGGGAGAACTACTTTTGGATTGGCTGCTCTTACCGAATCAACCATAGTATCGGTGCTTTCCATCACCAATCTGCCCCCTGTCGTCAGGGGGAGAACTACTTTTATATTGGCTGTTCCTGCCGAATGAAACATGTTATAGGCACTTTCCCCCATCAACTTGCCCCTATCGTCAGTGGAGAAAACTACTTTCGTATTGGCTCATCTTACCGAATCAACCATGATATAGGCACTCAGTTTAAAATGAAACCATGACTACCATGTTTAAGCTGAAGCTACCATCATTCTGATACTCAAATCATTTTGTTCGCAGAAATTGACACATCCCCTATGTAATCAATCAATCAATAGTTCCATCCTCTAGTCAAGGGTTGCATGCAATGGTTCTCCACTTGTCCCGATGGTGTGCTGTTCTGATAGACTGTGAATAATTCAAGCCTGTCCACTGTGAAATATTTGTAAACCATGATGTTCTTGGTCTCCCTCTCCCTCTGCTGCCATTCACCTTCCCTTCCAACAATGTACGGTATATTGAACTCTGACGAATGATGTGGCCAAAATAAATAAGTTTCTTTGTCTGTATAGTGGCAAACAAGCGTTTCTTATTTTAAATTTTAATGGGATGTTAGTGTAATACGCGACATAAAATAAAAATGATAGACTTCAACTGGAAAGCACCGGATCAAATTCTATTTGACAGAAAATAACGCAAATGGATTTGTCAGTTTTTGCGCCTGAATTCTTCATAAACCAAAATTATTATCTAGATATATATTGCAGATACCTGTTCTAAGTCAGCCTGGCGTGTGATATTGCATGTAGAAAACTGGCAAATGGCTGCAGATGGTTAAAACTGATTTTAAATAGGTCATGGCAACCAGCCTGTATGCATGACAGTGTAAAGTTTTCCAATATTATGGCATATGAGGATATATGAACTCTACTATATAATAAATTGCAACTTGTCTATACAATGGTAAATGGTGATATATAAAATCCAAAGGCATATGAGGGATATGTGGAGTTGGTAAACCTATTACTCATTAGGTATAGAAATTGTATAGTAAAATAGTATAGAGGAGGAGTGTCACTTCTTACATACAGTCTTTGGAGGAGTCACCTGACATACCCCCTCCCCCCAGGTGTTAATTAGGGATCACTGGCCACCACAAGGCACTGTAGCCAGCATGACCAGGCCTTGGATACAACAGATTGAACCCTGATTGGTGGATCAACCCATGTGACCACCACCATCTTGGATTCTAAAAGCTATATATATAATAAACTAAGCAAGCTCCTTCTGGTTCCTTCTGCACACTCTATCTCTTGCCTTCCTTCTCTATACTTGCCTGTAGTGATTTCTTATTTAACCTGCCTACACAACCACAGCAGCTGGCCGTCACACTTTACACTTTTAGCTTACACTCGGTGTGTTTGTGCTAACACTGCTCCTTGCATACTGAGTTTTCGCCGCTAACCTAGAAATCCCCGCCAAAACCAGTTTTGGCTCGCTAACACCGCGTCATGCATATGGGCCCCGTATCGTGGTAGTGATGAAGATGGGAAATATTGTACATTTATGAGTATTCAAAGCCATACTTCCTACCATCCCTGGGCTAGCGTGCTAACCATTACACTACCTAGGCTCCCTGATACACGGACCCCATTTAATTAATGCATCGATACATGATGGATATATGAGAAAAGGTGTACCGGTTTAGCTATCCTGCTTTCAAGAAGAAAAGTATGATTAAATGTTCCACAA
Source organism: Branchipolynoe longqiensis (assembly GCA_030323885.1). Taxonomy (NCBI): domain Eukaryota; kingdom Metazoa; phylum Annelida; class Polychaeta; order Phyllodocida; family Polynoidae; genus Branchipolynoe; species Branchipolynoe longqiensis. The sequence continues at coordinate 59,966,850 of CM059198.1, read as the reverse complement.
GCAATATTCTGATTGATCAACCGATATATATATATATATATATATATATATATGATGTCATGAAGAGGATAACCAATGGAAATATGTATTAACTATTAGTATTCCTACCTAAGCAACTATTATAATAATCAATATAATTCGCTTACCACCGGAAGTGCTTAGAAAATAATCATAATTTCAGAAAGTGGAAGGTGAACAGCATAATATATCGATCAATTTTTGTTATACTAAAATGTAGTTTATTCAAAGAATAATGCCTTTTGTTAGCACCAGGGGCCGTATGCACCAATCAGTGTTAGGGCCGTAACCACGGTTTGGCTAGCTCCACATGGCTAACTGTGGAAAATCGTATGCATCAATCGGTGCCAGCGCTAATCGCCGACGGTAGCCTAGGCTAAGCTAAACCACTTTCAGAGGAGGGGTAACTGCAAGCCGTGCCGGTTAGTGTGGCGGCCGCCGATATATTAGAGCCAAATCTATTCAATGCGATCATATTTAACAGATTTACATACGTAATAAGTGAAATTTAATCAAATTAACCCTAAAATCGAACTGTTATTAACGCTCCCGCCGCATTGGCGGCGTTATTCATATTGTCGAATTGACGAATGTAAATTAACAAATCGCCGGCGCCGCTTCAACATCGATATCCATACTGTCGCATATCAACAAAACACATCTATTCAATGCTGTCATATTTAACAGAATTACATATGCCATACATGAAATTTTATCAATTTAACCATAAATACGAACCGATATTAACGCCGCTGCCACATTGGCGGCCTTATTCATATTGTCGAATCTAGGGATTTCCCAAATCTATGAATAATTACACGGTTAGCTATCCGCCCCGGCTAGTACATTGGTGCATACCACATTGACCTATTTCTCCAACCCGCCGCTACCAGGAGGTAGCTATCCCAGAGCTAGCCCCTAGCACTGGCTAAACCTAATACTGATTGGTGCATATGGCCCCACAGCACTGGACTTCCGGCAGTTCAGTCCACTTTATTGGTACCTAAATGAAACCATCAGTCGCAATAATGACCCCATGCAAATCCTGTTCGATAATAACAGTATTTATTACACATAATATAAATGAAATATTAGTTGAAATAGTAACTGCATAGAATTCCAATTCAATAAAAGTATTATGCATTTGGTGAATATACATCACATGGTAGAGTGGCTGTTCGACTCTGTGGCTATGTAGGTAGGCTAAAGTTAAAATTATACAGACGTAGAGAAAGAGAGAAGGTAAAGCAAAAGTAAGTGTCAGAGACAGTCCAAGCACCACTGGCTTATTATATATAGTACATGGATTCTTGGTATAGGATCATGCCATTCACTTCAACCAATAGGGAATCAGCATTACCAGTTCCTCGGCTAGGGACTCAGCATTTATGGTTACCATGACCACCAGTGGTCTGCCCACCACCAGAGCTGGTTGACATGTGGCCAGCACCAACCCTGACCCTCTGTGCATTGACCCCTACCTCAGCAGAGAGCCAGGCCCTGAGTGCACTCACACCCATACCTGCCAATCATCCCTATATCTATAATGACCTGCCCTCAAGCATGGGCCAAGCTATATATATACACAACATACATATATACACACATGCTTGGTCGGCTACACAGAATAATAATACACTCCAACAACCAACCTCACGATCGTGTGGTTTATGCCCCAGACACACAAGGCCTGCATTCACTTACGATCGATTTGCGACGTCAAAACGTCCTCCTTGCGCCCTACTTACGCCCTCATTAAGTGCTGTCGCCACAAGGACGGCAACCTCCGAGCATCCATTTCAGAAATTGCTGACAGAAGGAGGTTGCTGCTGCTGCACGTGCAACCTCCTTGCATCCTGTTCCGGCGGCAGCATTAAAAAGTGGTTGGCAACCTGGTGCTGCCCTGGCATCACCAGGTCACCGACCACTTGGGTGGCAAATTGGCGCTGACCTAGCCCTAATCTGACTCCGACCTAGTGGCGCCAAAATATGCAATGCCACGCTCACAGGGTGGTCGGCGTTACGGCGCAATGGCGCCAACCTGGTGCCGCCCTGGTGCCACCCTGGTGCCCCTCTGGTGCCATCCCCGCGCCGCCCCAGTGCTGATGCGGCGACGGCCCGGTACCAACCTGGCGCCGATCCGGTGCAACCCTGGCGCCGCCCTGGCGCCGACCCTGCACCGACCACGTATTTGAATCAATATATCAAATGGAATGCTGGGAGGTTGGCGTCCTTTGGAGCGTAAGGAGCTTGGCGGCAAACGCTGCCTCTCGTGTGACTGGGGTATTAGTCAAGCTTGGTTTAACAGGGTTATACTGTATTACCTAACGGTTAGTGGGTTTGGGGTGTTGTGTGAGGTCTGGCATTACTGATCGTTTCAAAGGGGAATCCAATTTTAACCAAAAATAGCGCTGCATAATATTTGAGCGGTCCCTTACTGAGGGATCAGCAGAACTTGAGTACCAATATTCCAACAAGGTGATGAACTGCACACCATCCACCTCCTAGACCGGTCACGATAGCCGAATCTGTAGAGCGCCGGCTTCCCGTGCGGTAGGTTGGGAGTTCGGATCCGAGCTGACTCAACCCAATGACTTACAAAGTTGATACTTGCCGCTACCTAGCCTGGCGCTCAGCATTAAGAGAATAGGACAAGGACTGCTTAGCACAATATCAGGATAATGTGACTGTGTGGGGATATCGGTTCATGGTGTCGGTGGGCTGGTCTCACAGTAGGGCAGCACTATAAAAGTCACCATGGGTGCACACTGACCATACAACTATACCATACTAATCGGTTCACGGTGTCGGTGGTCTGGTCTCCCAGTATGGCAGCACTATAAAAGTCTCCATGGGTGCACAATAACGAGACAACCATACTAACAAGTTGGTACCCGCCCGTGTATGACCTTAGATGTTGTTAGGATGGAATACAACAACAAACAAATGCATCAGCTATCCGTGTTGCTAGTTTATAATGTTTTCTTTTGTGTTTTTTAAATGCAATGTTTGTTCTGTATCACATCCAGTGATGAACTCAGCCTGTGCATCCTGGACTGAGGCCGGGAGTTGCACCATGAGATCAGATTCACGGTTCTCTAATAGGCACGCTATGCGTATTAAAAATCTGATCACATGGTCATCGTTAGATACAAGATTCACCCCATACTGCTGCAGTAGGGGTGCAAACCAACCCTATCTAAAAGGTGGTGAAAATGCGGGTCAAAGAATTGAGAGCCTAATTTCACAATCTAAGAAGCAACATTTATTCTTTACATATGTATTATTAAGAGCCTGCTACCTTTGAGTTGAAAAATATAATATAATTTAATAAGATTTAAAAGTGAAATCGTCGGTGTTCTGCGGCCGCCATCTTGTCTTTTTGCATTCTCTCCCATTTCACCAACTCTGTGCCTACATGGGTAGCCATTTGATACTGGAGCCACAGTTTCTAGGTGATGTTCCATACTAACGCTATTTTTGCCCATATTTATATAAGGCTGATCTTCACCCGTGTACTACAAGTACCGGGTGAATCTTTTATCTAGGTCATCGTATGCTCTTTTATCATACATGCATATTACCAAAATAACCCATGAATATTATTGCATTCATTCGGGAATTACGTGTTTTATATTGTACCAATTAGTTTATCATATTATGCCTCCTTACAAGTGGACACTGAGCTCTGAACTGCAACTACCTTTATTGCGTATTACTATTAGTCAGTCCTTATCTCAGTTACTGGTCACGTGATCACTTTATCAGCTGGCTGGCCAATTAAGATGCACTACAGACTGGACATAATGTGAACATGTATACTTTCTTTTGTTTTGTTTCTTTGTTGGAATCTTCATTGTGGCAACAGACAGGATGGTCGAATGAGTTAGAGCGTCCGTCTCCCATGTTGGTAGATCGTGTGATCGTGGGTTCGAATCCTGGTTGAGTCAAACCAATGACTTAAAAATTGATACTTATCGCTTCCTAGCCAGACGCTCGACATTATTAGGATAGGGCGAGGAGCAGTGGAATGAGGAAGACCAGTCGTCTGCGACTGAAATTTCCCCTGCTTACTCAACTAATGTACCAACAAAAATACAAAAAAAAACCTATCTAAGCTCATATCAGGACAGGCACCGACTTGTGTCAGCGGACATACACTCATGGTGACTTCATAGTGTTGCCTCACTAGGATACAAGGCCACCTGCAATATGACCTTACACCCCATTCAGTCACATTATCCTGGCCCTGATCTAACCAGCCATTTCACTATTATTGTACATATTAGCACCACACTATGTAGTGACAAGTACACCTTTTGTAAGTCCTTGATTTGATTGGACCGGGATTCCAAGTCCAAATCTTCCGGATGGGAAGCCTATGCTCTACCGATTCGGCCACTGTATACGGTCTATACATGTGCATACTAATTTATGTATGTGTATATTGGGTCGTTCTCCGAAAATGGGTATCTCATTTGCGACATGGAAATCGAATGTGAAAACATTCCAAATAATAGCAGAATCCTTCTCCATATGGAGTTTCACATCTTGTGCATAATATATATGTCTGAGTTGAAATAAAGAAAGTTCACCTCTTAGGTTTGATCTTCTGCAAATTGAGAAAACCATTCAAATTAACCATGTTACAATACAAATATCTATCCATCAAATCATTTTTCAAACACATTCATGAGATTATTGCAACACCAAATAAATTCAAACAAGATTGTGTTGATTACGGTCCAGCAAAGAAGACTGTATTACATGGTTTTGATATGCAAATTTGTCCATTTTCACCATAACAGCAAAGATACCTTGAATACATTTTGTGGGATTTATTAGATACGTGTGTAGTCATCATCATAATGCTGTCAGTCGCAATGCAACAAAGACTGCTTTGGTTACTTAACCGCCGCTTTGTGCGGTTGTACATTTCATAAAAGCTGCTTGCAAAGTGTTGAAGTGCTGCTGGCTTTTGCAAGTTACTAGCGGCACTCTCTCAGGGAGCAAATAGAGGTCTCACACCAGTAAGAACATGTCAATCAAGACAGGCACAAACTATTTGTCCCTGCAGTGGCTGGTCAGGAGATGTTGGGAGTTCCATTCATCACCGCCCTTAATGCTGCCACGATAACATGGTTTTCTGTTAGGGTTTACTCCCTTAGCCTTTGATTCTATCAAGAACAAGAACTTGTACCACAAGGCAGTGGTTTACAGCTTTGCAAGGCAGGGGCATCAAACTCCCTGAGGTATTTTAGCACCTAAGGTATCCGAGGTACTTCATTACCCGCATACCGCTTAGTATTGCTAACATATTTAACACACGTGGTCATTTCTCACAAAACTGCAACATTTAGAGTTCTGAGGGGTTACATCCAATGTTCATTAAATAGATCTATAAACTAATGGAATGTTCAAGTTGCGTTGATTAATAAATATGGGTTACATGACATGTTCAAATTGCATTGAGTAATAAATAGGGGTTACATCCAATGTTCATTAAATAGATCTATAAACTAATGGAATGTTCAAGTTGCGTTGACTAATAAATAGGGGTTACATCCAATGTTCAAATTGCGTTGAGTAATAAATAGGGGTTACATCCAATGTTCATTAAATAAATCTATAAACTAATGGAATGTTCAAGTTGCGTTGATTAATAAATAGGGGTTACATGACATGTTCAAATTGCATTGAGTAATAAATAGGGGTTACATCCACTGTTCATTGAATAGATCTATAAACTAATGGAATGTTCAAGTTGCGTTGATTAATAAATAGGGGTTACATGACATGTTCAAATTGCATTGAGTAATAAATAGGGGTTACATCAAATGTTCATTAAATAGATCTATAAACTAATGGAATGTTCAAGTTGCATTGATTAATAAATATGGGTTACATGACATGTTCAAATTGCGTTGAGTAATAAATAGGGGTTACATCCAATGTTCATTAAATAGATCTATAAACTAATGGAATGTTCAAGTTGCGTTGATTAATAAATAGGGGTTACATCCAATGTTCAAATTGCGTTGAGTAATAAATAGGGGTTACATCCAATGTTCATTAAATAGATCTATACACTAATGGAATGTTCAAGTTGCGTTGATTAATAAATATGGGTTACATGACATGTTCAAATTGCATTGAGTAATAAATAGGGGTTACATCCAATGTTCATTAAATAGATCTATAAACTAATGGAATGTTCAAGTTGCGTTGATTAATAAATAGGGGTTACATGACATGTTCAAATTGCATTGAGTAATAAATAGGGGTTACATCCAATGTTCATTAAATAGATCTATAAACTAATGGATGTTCAAGTTGCGTTGATTAATAAATAGGGGTTACATCCAATGTTCATTAAATAGTTCTATTAACTAATGGAATGTTCAATTTGCGTAGATTAATAAATATGGGTTACAATGTTCATTAAATAGATTACTAAATATGGGTTACATGACATGTTCAAATTGCATTGATTAGTAAATAGGGGTTATATGAAATAGATCTAGACAATAATGTAATGTTCATTAAATAGATTACTAAATATGGGTTACATGACATGTTCAAATTGCATTGATTAGTAAATAGGGGTTATATGAAATAGATCTAGAAAATAATGTAATGTTCATTAAATAGATTACTAAATATGGGTTATATGAGGAGACTAAATAAAAAAAAACACTAAACAACTACAGCCTATCAAACTCTTTCCGTGTCATATAGACACGCTTTCCTTTGACAAGGATGTGCCGCCCTCGAGGTGTGGTCTTCTGCCTCGGTTTCGTCTTGGCCTCGGTTCTGTAAATAGTGAGTGGGCTACTGGGGATAACACGTGGGTAACATGCAGGTAAACTATACAGATGCAGGGAACATACAAGTAGACATGCAAGTGGCTACGGGCAAGTAAAATACTGCACATTATCATTGTTTATCCTAAATAAAAGTGACATGCTGATATCTTTAATGGTGGTAAAATACCTTTAAAGATTGGGAGTCTAATATTGTTACTTTATTCGATGCAAGGTAATGAATTAATAAATCAAGGGTATTATGTGAATAGGTAGTACCTGTAAAATGTAATTATTAAATCAAGGGTGTTATGTGAATATCACATTTACCTTGACACGACATGTGTTGCCTGTTCAGGTGCCCTCCTGGTCCGTTTCGGCAGTGCCACCTCCAGGACAGGCTTGCCCGCCAACCGGCCTGACTGCCTCCCCGCATCATTCTGAAAGCAGAAGTCTGTCCTATATTGGCACAACACTCAGGGAGCCAAATGGGAGGTTACATAAGAATCCAGACAATAACATTTGCGATTGAGTAACACTATTTGGGGAACACTATTGCCCAGGGCAAGAGCTGAAGTGGGAAAAAAGACACAGCCCTGGCACTATATAAAGAAAACTAAATTTAGCCATTGCACTATAGCAATATTTTACTCACCGTCTCTTCTGGTCCCTCGTCCAGCTTCCTCTTCCGGAACTCGCGACTGTTGCGAGCCTTCCTCTCATGATAGGCCTTCAGCTTCTCAGCGGGGAAGTTGGCCGGAACAGCCCGGTTTCTCTGTAAAACAAAAAATATAGTATTTATATAGGCATTACAGTAAACCACATGTGTATCTCTTCTGTTGGATGACCTTTAATAAAGCATATCCCATTAAATGTGTTGAATTACATAATTTACTCCCATTAACTAACTATATCTGCATTTGAATTATCTATAGGTGAAAATGACTATAGGTGAAAATTACTAACGAAATTAGCTTAAATTAATAATACTTACGGAAGCTCGGGCACACTCGCTGGCCTTGTAGTCTGCGTCGTCTTTCAGCCGCAGGCGGCGTTGCCTCGACCTTTCAACATCAGCTGCCTTCTGAGCTGCTGTCTTCACGCGCTTTGGCTGCACCATACTAAAAGAAGAAAAAAACCATTGTAAGTTAGTGATATAGATTGATAGAAGTCCAAAATCAGAACCGTCCGTCTCCCACTCCAAAATCAGAACCGTCCGTCTCCCAGCTAGTTTGTACCCAAATACGACCTAATATGGGATTGATATCTATGTATTTTTGCCCAATACATGTTTACCATCAAACAACCATTGGAATAAATTGTTATTATGTGCTAAAATATTTGTTATCACAGAATGCCATAAGGAAAGATATTTTTAGAATAAAAAATGTTTTCTCCAGAATAGAGCCACTGCTTTTATCCCAACAGCTAAGTAACTGCTACATGCTACTTTCATACCTCAACATGTCCTCCTTACACAGCTGAAGTCAGTTCATTTCTAAGTTAAATAGATTTCCCTACAGACCACAGAACTCAAACCGTGACTATTTGGTCTAACTGTCCGTCTCCCGCTCCAAAATCAGAACCGTCCGTCTCCCAGTAGGTTTGTACCCGAATACGACCTAATACGGGATTGATATCTATGTATTTTTGCCCAATACATGTTTACCACCAAACAACCATTGGAATAAATTGTTATTATGTGCTAACATATTTTTTATCACAGAATGCCATAAGGAAAGATATTTTTAGAATAAAGAATATTTTCTCCAGAATAGAGCCACTGCTTTTATCCCAACAGCTAAGTAACTGCTACATGCTACTTTCATACCTCAACATGTCCTCCTTACACAGCTGAAGTCAGTTCATTTCTAAGTTAAATAGATTTCCCTACAGACCACTGAACTCAAACCGTAACTATTTGGTCTAACCGTCCGTCTCCAGCTCCAAAATCAGAACCGTCCGTCTCCCACTTCAAAATCAGAACCGTCCGTCTCCCAGCTAGTTTGTACCCGAATACGACCTAATATGGGATTGATATCTATGTATTATTGCCCAATACATGTCTACCATCAAACAACCATTAGAATAAACTGTTATTATGTGCTAAAATCATTTTTAGCACAGAGTGACATAAGGAAAGATATTTTTAGAATAACAAATGTTTTCTCCAGAATAGAGCCAATGCTTTTATCCCAACAGCTAAGTAACTGCTACATGCTACTTTCATACCTCAACATGTCCTCCTTACACAGCTGAAGTCAGTTCATTTCTAAGTTAAATAGATTTCCCTACAGACCACTGAACTCAAACCGTGACTATTTGGTCTAACCGTCCGTCTCCCGCTCCAAAATCAGAACCGTCCGTCTCCCAGTTAGTTTGTACCCCAATACGACCTAATATGGGATTGATATCTATGTATTTTTTCCCAATACATGTTTACCATCAAACAACCATTGGAATAAATTGTTATTACGTGCTAAAATATTTTTTATCACAGAATGCCATAAGGAAAGATATTTTTAGAATAAAAAATGTTTTCTCCAGAATAGAGCCACTGCTTTTATCCCAACAGCTAAGTAGCTGCTCCATGCTACTTTCATACCTCAACATGTCCTCCTTACACAGCTGAAGTCAGTTCATTTCTAAGTTAAATAGATTTCCCTACAGACCACTGAACTCAAACCGTAACTATTTGGTCTAACCGTCCGTCTCCCGCTCCAAAATCAGAACCGTACGTCTCCCATAGTTAAAAGCTAACTGAACTGACACTAGCGGTTAGATTCACTTAATATCGCTCAGTACGCCGGCAAATCTGTCACGCGATATGTTGCGATAAGAAATTAGCACTATTAGACATAAACAAGTCGAGTAGAGTCATTTGACAGGATCTATAGGAACTTATAATAGTGTCTACGTTCAGTTAAAATGGCATAATTACTCAAAAACACTTACTTTGGAAGATTCTTGTCGCTGAGTTCAATCGATGTGGTTCCTTTGTTTATCTGGAAGCCTGTGGTACGTCTAGTTGACACCAGAGGGCAAATAACGCCGCGAAAGGCGTCAGGGTTTTTATGGCGACGGACGGTTATGTAGACGGACGGTTAGTGGAAATTTGAAAACGTTACCAAATCCAGAAAAATTGGAATAATCATCTACACTTTTGGCAAATATGAAGAGTACCTCGTGATAGGTAGCCATATGGAAAATCATTCAGTAATCATTAAAATCCATGCCACAGCGCATATGTGAGCGTAAGACGGACGGTTAGGGTCATATCTGCACCAAATTAGGTTTTGGATGACTATATGGATGCTAATTAAAATATCTGATTGTTATCACTCAATATGGAATGCGCCAACCATGTCAATGAAGTTATGTGTGCAGGTAGTGTTATTTATTGATAGGTTGTACCAAAAATCCACTATAAACCATTGCAGACGGACGGTTGTGCTAAAACTTCCCCAACACAAAGATGCTGATTATTATCCAGCCATTCGACTTGAACTCTTAAATTTGAGGGTTAATAATGGCAGAGACATAGTCAATGGTAAGAAAATTGTTTATGAATGCCCTACATATAGGCTTATCTAAAAAGGAGACATTTAAACCTACTTTAGGCCTAGAAATTGTCAAAAAAACATGGAAATATGACCATTTATGGGCCACCGTTTTATGAGATCACATCGTACACATACAAAACTGGTATCCCCAGAAAGCCCTAGGACAGCCGAATGCAGACAAGCTCATTCCAGCCTTCTACCTACATTATTAACGAACCTGTGTTATTAAAACACGTTTGTTGCAGTTTTGTGAGAAGTGACCACATATGCCACGGTAGCTATTTGACTTGCTGCCACCTCCGAAAATAGGCTTAGTCATTAAAAATGTAATGTGGAAACCAAATATGTGATACGCAGTTTCTGAGAACTACCCATTAAGCGAGTGGTACAGGCAAGAGAAGCTGCGTCATGACAGAGGGCCTGCCATTTGCTTGAGTTGTTGAGTGTCAATAGTTGTGAAGTGTCATTAAATGTGCCAACCAGAGACACAGTTCAAGGATAATCAGTTTATGGATAAGTATACTCGTATAATGCGTGTACAGTGTATATATATATATGTATATGGGTCACTCTCCTGAAAACTGGCCAGAAGTGTCACATGGAGAGTTACAATGTAATATTTGAATTTTTAACATCTTTGGGTTGCAAATAAAAGCTGGAACTCCGCTTTGCATTTATGTAAAATATAAATTGATGAGATAAAAAATAAAGGTGTAGTCCATGATTGTGCTATGTCTTATGGCAGTAAAACATGTGTTGCTCAGATGTAACTCATGTTTAGGACACCACACAGTCTGCTTAATAACAATCTAAGTCAGAATTAAATAATTTCATACTTAGAAGGATATTAATCATGGCATAATATACAGAAATATGTAGTGCTTATATTGATACAAAAAAGTAATTCCCAGCCATGCTTTATTCACTGAATAATTAGTGTACAATATTTGTGTGGCATCCAGTCACCGCTGGTTACATCTGTGATGCAAATTTGTAATGTTATTTCTGAGGACATCAAATATTTTTTTTAAATTTAAGCATGCCTACATGTTAATAAATACTTCCTTTTTGAGTTGGCAACTGTTTTGTTTGCTATATCAAACCAATACAATATGTTAGTAAGGATCCAACCATGTCCCATATGTGATGGAACAAATGGCTGTCTGTAAAATGTTTTTTTTTCGTACAGAAACAATTCATAACTAAAAGGACCAAAGTTGCACACAGTTTATTTGATTTCCCTTATTTCTAACATCAAATCTGAACATGAATATGAAAATATAAGGAACAAAATAAGTAGGAAGTCTTTATATTAATGTTTCCAGGAGAGTGACCCATATACATTGTGCCAGTGTATATATATATACATATGGTATACATGTATCCCCTACACATATCCATACTTGCACACAATATATATATATCGGTCATACATATATACATTGTATACTGCATGCTCTTGTGTTCCTGTCTTACTTCACGATTTGCAAAACACATTTAAAAGAAACCGACAAAAAAGCTGTGGGTGCTGTATATGATAAATCCAAACATCCGTGTCTCATATTGACTAAGCATCCACTCAGATTCGTAGCAATGGCAAAGATTCGCATGGCCTTTCTGGAACAGGATACATGGCTACATACACTGACATTACCACCCAGTGCAATATACCAGATAGAATCCATGCTCGTTCCACAATAAGGATATGTATTATACAGATATACTGATGACATGCTAAGTAATCAGAAATAACTTACGCATAGCATTGACTTATATTCTATTTACAATTATTGATTGAACAAAATCGGAGGCGGAATAGGCAGATGGTAGGGGGTGAGGCGCCACCTGGAGGGCAGAAGGGGAATCATGGGAGCTGCTTGATGGCAGAGCAGCCGTTCATGATGTTACATTAGTGATATTAACCTAATGCTCAAATTCTATGCAATCAAAATCAAAAGGTGAAATAGCTTTGTTTCAACTCTTGCCTATGTACAAGATGTAAACCTTCATATGACCATGCATTCTAATATTATTCGGAAGGTAGTCTGGTATTATTTGGAATGTTTGTCACTTTTGGTTTCCATGTCGCACTTTAGTGCCCAGTCTCAGAGAATGACCCATATATATATATATATATATATATATATATATAAATAATTACCATTTCCACATTTGCGAATGGAGATTAAAACACTCTACTTGTACTGCAGAACCTGCATAACAAATATAGAGAAAGGGAATTTAATCATCGGATTGAATATTTTCATGGTCCTGTGATTTTAGAATATCCTTCTGTTGCCACGCATGACCAGACGGGATAGCCAAATGAGTTACAGCGTCCGTTTTCCATGTTGGTAGATCGTGGGATCGTGGGTTTGAATCCTGGTCGAGTCAAACCAATGACTTAAAAATTGATACTTGTTTATTCCTAGCCAGACTCTAGGCATTACTAGGATGGGGCAAGGAGCAGTGGAATGAGGAAGACCAGTCGTCTGCAACTGAAATTTCCCCTCCTTAAACAACTAATGTACCCCCCAAAAAATAGACATTATACATAGGGACTATTGTGATGGGACTTGACGTCAGAAGGATACACTAATATCACGGTACTGTGACAACAGTAGATTATTCTAAAATCATGGTTCTGCTCAGGCTCAGGGTTAGGATTAGGGTTAGCTATTTTGGGTCAGTTACTGTAGACTTTGGATCTAAAACAACGCTACTGTGATGCTAGGTGAGAGCTCTATATCAACGGTGATGCTAAACTGCCGCACTAATCTCATGGTACAGTGATTTTAGAATCGAACCACCGACCCTCAGATTAGGAGTCTGACCTAGAAAAAAGTCAGACACTCTAACCACTCCGCCACAGAGAACGCCACATGAGAACAGAGTTTGTACATGCTAATTAACTGAGCAGAATTATGCATGGTATCTAACTACTTATATGACCATACTTACCGAGCATGGGATTAACTCTTACCCATGGTTGATGAGAACAGGCCGGATCCACTGGTCCCCAATCCTCATGATTACAAGACATGTTGACTGTATGCAAGGACAGCAGCATATCTATAACACATGGTAAGTACCCTGTTTTTGTGAGGTATAACTGAATTTCTGCAAATATCATTAATGCTGCATAGTCTGATGAAGCATCAAATTGTCAAAACCAAAGTGATTATCTAGATTTTATTCTACACATAGTAACTTAAATTTGCATACACTTATTAAGCATCTCTTCCCACATAGAAGGGGATACTGAGGCTCTCTTTTTAGAGCCATCTCAATTAATACAAACTAACACTACACAAATCTATTCGCGCCTGACAAGTTTTGATGCCTGTTTTTTTTTTCTTCACCAGACTACAACTGTCGACGAGCAGAGGTACCAAATCAGAATATGGCGAGTCCTCCTGTGATTCTCGTGCTGACAGTGCTATTGGCATGCCGATTAACCGAAACATCAGGCCTCGTTGGTGCAGAACCCGAACCATTGGCAAGTCAACCTGGCGAAGCAGATGCAACGGGAGATGACTACGAGAAGGACTGTCCTGTGACATGCAAATGCAAATATCAATTAGACGAAGGGCTTATTATCAGCTGCATGGATCAACCCACTGAGAGTTCTCTGTCCAGGTATCTCTTAGCTCATAGAGAAGTATTCAACTTACAAATTATACACTCATCACTTTTGAAATTCCCGATGGAAATTTGTCTCATGTCTCAACTGAGCAGTCTTAGTCTGGCGTGGAATTCTCTCTCTGACGTGCCTTGGGACTGCCTCCGGAGCCTCTCCAATCTCCACACGCTGGACTTGAGTTATAATTATCTTGCGAAGCTGCCAAATGGATCGCTGTATGACTTTGGCCCTAATTTCTGGCAGATTAATTTGGATAGCAATGAGATCAGCGAAATTGAAGCAGATGTCTTCCATCAGACGAATCGCCTTAAGGGATTGCGCTCGATTGATTTATCATACAACAACCTAACAAGTATCGATATCTGGCCACTTTGCATTGCGCTTCAAATTCCACATGCTTCAATTTGGCTGACGGGGAATAGCATCGCACGTGTAATGAATCAAGCCAATAAAACGTTCTCTGAATGCGATCAGAGAGTTCAGAGTGCTTCGATCAGTTTCAGTGAGAATGATATCAGCCATTTCATGGATATCTTCAAAGGTTGGGGCATTCCCCGGGATGAACAGGGATCTTGTCTACGTCGTCTTTACTTTTCTTTAGGGATGAACCCTTTGATTTGTGACTGCATTGATTATGAGGTGTATAAGATCCTGCAGGAAGCAACATGGGACAGTCCATATACGGAGCTTGTCTGCGTTAAACCAAGTCACATGGAAGGACTCAATCCTTTGAGGGTCGACTTATCGAGCTTTGTTTGCCAAATCACCGAGCACTGCCCAAATGGCTGTACGTGTATTAATACACCACGGTCACAAAACATCGTCGTGCTATGTGATTCCTACAATGGAACAAGCCTTCCAATGCAAATGCCCGCATTGCCAAACAAAGATTATGGCTATTTTCTTAACTTTAGCAATGGCAATATCACACATGTAATGTACAGACCATACCTAGAGCATGTGTCTGGGATTATCTTGAGCAACAATTCCATCAATGAGATATCAACCGAGGTAGTTGATGCACTTCACAATGTTAAACTCTTGCATATTGATAATAACAATATAAGAATGTTACCTCTGACCATCACATATATTGACTTTACATCCCTGATAGACATTCAGTTGGGCAACAATCCCTGGGATTGTGGTTGTGTATTTGTGGACCTGAAAATCTGGTTAGCAGCCTATTCAAAATTCATTAATGACATACCCTACATAAAATGTCATGCACCTATAGCAGTGAAGGGAAAGATAATCTTCTATCTCGACAAAGCAGACTTTTGTTCAAAGTTAAGAGAATACATGCAAGCTATCATATATGCTACAACAGCAACTGTAATTTGTATAACTTTTCTGCTTCTATTCATTGCGTTCCGCAATCGGGCTTTGATTTACAGGAAAACAAAGTGGCATCCAATTGACAAGGATGAGTGTGCTGGCGAGGAAAAGGAATTTGACATATTTGTATCATATGATAATAAGGATGAGGAATATATCGGTGCATATTTGATTCCTGAACTAGAGAGGAGCGGTTTCAAAATCTGCTTTCATCGAGTGCATTTCCTTGCGAGTAAGCCCATTACGGATAATATCTATGAGTGCATTTCAAAAAGCAAAAGGACCCTGGTTTTCTTCTCAAAGAACTTCTACTCTAGCAACTGGTGCATGTGGGAATTTTCTGTTGCCCATGAGTTGGATCTAAAATTTCGGCATCATCGCCTTATCGTCATTTTAGACAAAGACATTAAATTTGAGGAACTTGAGGTGACTCCACGAACATACTTTAACACATGCTCCTATGTCATTCGTGAATCACCCCAATTTTGGGCAAACCTGTTATACATGTTGCCTATTAACCGATTAGGAATTGGTGAAAATATAATACCAGCAGAATGAAGTGTTGGAGTGGAATAAGGACCAGCCATTGATTGCGTCATAACATAAGGATTTGCGCTAGATGAATGCCAGGTGGGTTGTACGTTTGATTTCGTCAGTCAACAGAATTCCCTGTGACCCCCACCTCGGCCAATTTGGATTTCCACCGCTGTGTATAATTTACAGCATCATCAAAGGCCAGTTGCTCTCATAACATGACTTGGGTCGGGAAAAGTGTAGGCTGGGGCTTTCTATTGACAAACTGTCTAATATTTAACACAAGTCTATTCAGATTTATCCATGATAGGCAGTATACATCGTCAAGGAAAAAAAAGAAAAATCTAGGCTGATAGAAATGATTTACTGTTCTTTCATTTACGAATAACCTGTGGTCCTCACTCCAAACACTCTGAAGCTAGACTGGACAAGATGACCGAATCGCTATATGAGCTATGGCTAGCTTCTCGTATGCAAATTCATGGGCTTGAATTATGGACGACTCAAACCAATAATGACTTACAAAAGTGATACTTGTCATTACCTACAGCATTACCAGCATAAGACAAGAGCTGGTTTGATCAGTATGAGCATAATGTGACTGAGTGTGATATTGCGTCATGATGATGGTGGCACTAGTCTTTCAGCGAGGAAGCACTAGAAAATTGTCATGAATGCACACTATTCCAAGTCGGTACCCTTTCAGATGTGACCTTATATGTTGCTAGGGTATACATCCCCCAAACAAACTTTGAATCTAAGCTAACCTTTGTGCGAAGAGAGGGTTGCACCAGACAAACTTAGAAAGCAAGTACACACAAAATAATTGCCCTCTGTGGTAGCTGGGTTACATTTCAATTTAGTTTTTTTTTGGTTTGTTTGTGTTGTTTTTGTACATTAGTTGTTTAAGCAGGGGAAATTTCAGTCGCAGATGACTGGTCTTCTGCCACTGGTACCACGTATATCATTTCCTCTCCAATGTTGTTTCCTTGTTCTCTGTGCCTGTGCCAGCAATGATTGCTGCGTCATTCTGTAAAACTTGGTACCACATACATGGTTTCCAAGTTACGATGCTAATGATTAATTATCTCTTTTAATAAAAGTTGTATTGTTAGCAAGTCAATTAGTAATGTGTGCCTATGTGTAGTAAGTATGTTTTCAATGCTACATATATGTAAGCTATCTCACATAGGATATACAATATATGCTTGTATACTTGTGTGCTAAAGTGGAAATGTGAAGATATATACTTAGATACCACACATCTCCCCGCACTTTTTTTCAATTTTTGTTCAACTTTTTTTCTCATGTGATATAATCTTCATTACTTGACTGTAATCAACAAAATCTAGTTTGAATTTGTCCATATTAAAATAATGTTCTGGATGTCTCTTTGATTTACATTTAAATCAAAAAGTGAAACAGTTGATTTTCAACTCTGATATATGCACAACATGCAAACCTTCATAGGGTCAAAGATTGTGTTATTATTTTGTATGTTTTCTGCTATTATTTGAATGGTTTTTACTTTTAGTTTCCATGTCATGTCTTAGTGTACAATATCAGAGAATGGCCCTGTTACATCAATACTAAACAAATTTGACTCATTACAGTACAAACTGTAACAGGTGTTTTCCAGGTGCCAGCTCATACTTCAGAACCTTCCCATGATGCATCTGCTACATCTCATTATCATGCCACTGATTGTGCACGTGAACAAGTCAGCCGGTACTTTCAGCCTACAAGACACAGCTTGCTTACTGAATAATCGAAAGCTAAGACTAATTGACGATGAAGATCTATCAGAAGCTCCCAAAGAAGGCCATATGATGGACAACTGCCATGAGGAATGCACATGCAAATGCAGAATTATCGAAAGGTTGACAGTTCAGTGCAATTCGCCCCCCAGTGATATAAACCTTGAGAGATTTCGCCGAACTCAATTGCATACAACTGACTTGCAAATTATAAACTCCTCGCTTTCTTGCTTTCCCATGGAAATCTGTACTATCTATGAACTATCTCGTCTGAATCTTAGAGGCAACATCATAGACAAAGTGCCCTGGGATTGCCTTCGCAACCTCTCCCAACTCTTCGCATTGGACATTGGCGACAATGCTCTCACAGAACTAGCAAATGGGTCATTTTATTACGTTAGTCCGAACTTTTGGAAGGTTTATTTGGATGGTAATCAAATCAATGAGATCGAGCAGGATGTGTTCATTGAGGCTGATCGACTGAGTACTCTTTTCATGATTGAATTATTAAAGTTGCATAGTCCGATGGTTTGCGGTTTCTGTCCTTTTCTGAGATAAATATATTAGGTTGATCGTTATAATCCACCTTACGTTAGTTTAAAGTAACTTTTATTTTAAATGGCTAACTTTGGAGATATTTGAAGTGCAAACATGTCAAATTAGTTTTGGCAAGCACACCATTTTTGCAGGAACTACAGTGACTCATTTTTGCATGAACTACAGTGACTCGTGCTATACATTATATAGCAGGAGCCACTCCCTTAATTCTACAGGATCAGTGATGTAACTAATACAGCACTGATCAAACTTAGATTATTTAGATTATTGAGACTGTCAATTCTAATAGTAAGATGGCCGGAAGACCAGTGCCCCGGCGCTGACAAATATCATGTTCAGATGAATAAATACTTTACCAAAAAAAAAAAAAAAAAAGCTCAGACACCATAGGCTTCTGCAGTAACATATTCTATTAAATTGCTTTAGTATTCCCTTCTACATTATGACAAATGTTGAATAAGTTTACCAGCATCAAAGTTAGATATGTAGACTAAAATCTAGATCATTGTTTTGGTTTTGACAATTTGATGTTTTCATCGGACTATGCAGCTTTAAATAACAACCTCCCAATCCTAGACTCATATCCACTCATTGCATCATGTATGCACGATATGGTCATATATCTTAACAATAATAGAATTTCTCAAATGACAAATCGACCAGATATGACGCTATACAGATGTCTGGAGAGAAGGGGAAAAACTGCCATTTTTTTGAGTGATAACGAACCATGTCACACATTTCATGGATTATTTCAATGGCTGGGGACTTATCGGAAATGAAAATAGGCATTGTCGGAAGGCTATATACTTTGACTTAATGCAAACTCCTTTTATGTGTGACTGCATTGATTATAACGCATACAGTGTAATGCAACAATTGCATGGCTGCAAACAAATTGAACACATTGTCTGAAGGTTGTGAGAGGAAAGGTTGGCAGAGCGAAGGTGTTGGGAGGGAAGGAGGGAGGGAATGTGAATGAGGGTGGTGGAGAGGAATGGTGGGGGCAGGTGGGGCGAGGAGACCATTGAAATACTGAAAAAAATATATATATAAAACTGGCTATGGTGGAGGATAGAAAGAGAGAGAGTCGAAGCGAGGAGTTTGAGGGAACCTTCTAATTTTATTTTTGCAATGAAGATCCATGGCCGGGCAAAAGAACTAGCACTACCTATACAAAGCTAAAATTGTGTAGTAGTAGCGAGCTGAGCGCCAGCGCAAATGAATGAAAAGCGGCGGCAGCGCCGTAGCAGCGGAGCAAAATGCGAGAACCGCAGAATATATAGAATAATCAAGAATAAATAATAAATGATTCAATTAAGGTACCCCGCTATTTATATGCGTATAATAAATTATATTTCACATAAAAACCGCTAGCCCCACCCTGATTGTTATCTCAAAAGGACCTTCAGCAACTTTTACAAATTTGTTTGGCCTTATAGAGATATATCTGGTGCGCATGTCAAATTGAGTATTGAATATGGAGGTAGGATTTCACATGGTGAGCCACTTTTGTGTGCAAAACATTTTGCTTCATTTCAATTGTGGCATCACTAGACATTTATGTGATGAATAACACATTACAATAGAGGCGTCGATGGAAATTATTTTATTATGTGCTATGTAATATATTATATGGATATAAATTACGGGTCTATTCAGGTGGTTATATTGTGGCGAATATGTCATGCGCAATGCAGGTATGTTATTTCCGGAACCTTGGCCCGCATTCGCCCAGCTAGGCGCCAAGACGGTCACTTTCGGCCGTCTCGAACGCCCCAGTTCTTGCATTTGTTGGTGATGTTTAGACTTGTTAGTGTTAAGGTAGAGCATTTATAGTCGAAAGGGCTGAAATAAACATCGGTTCTAACCCACACTTCCGTTATGTTCTCTTTCTCCTAAGTTCCTAAGCAAGGAATATTTCTATTTATATACTTTGTTATTGTACCGATTATTCTATGTTTTGCATGGTTAAACAGAAGGGATGGCCAAATGAGTTACAGCGTCCGTGTCCCGTGTTGGTAGATCATAGGAACGTGGGTTCAAATCCTGGTCGAGTCAAACCAAGGACTTAAAAATTGAAACTTGTTGCTTCCTAGCCAGACGCTCGGCATTATTAGGATAGGGCAAGGAGCAGTGGAAAGAGGAAGACCAGTCATCTGTGACTGAAATTTCCCCTGCTTAAACAACTAATGTACTCCAAAAAACAAAAACAAAACACCATTTGGGACCGCTGGTTCCACCGTCGCCGCCTCTCCCCCGCCCCCAACCCCATGACCCGAGATCCCATTCGGGCACATTGTCCATGATGTGCGCAACATGGGTAATTGAATGAACGAGACTGTGAATCTCAGTAGATTAGGGCACCATGGCGCCGACTATATTCTATTCTTAGAACTAATAACTTTGGCCGCTGATCGACGCGCCATCTACATGATACTTCTTGAACTACGCAGTTAGATTAAAATCAGACTGGTGGCGACATCTATATTCACTTTTAGAACTAAAATGGCCACCGATTGATGCGCCACCTATAGTGATTTCCAGTCAAAGCCGATGACGTGGCACTGGATATATTCACTTCGACCAGACTTTTCAAACCGAGAGGACGTACTTCTGCCGCCCAGATTTGCCGTCCCACCCACCCAACTAATATGATGTATCGATAGGGTTAAGTGCCTGTAATCCTTGAAATATCTAAGGTCATCTCATCATGAAAGAGTAATGTAACAAGCTAAGATAGAAAGAATTAAAATTGCCACTTTATACTACTGTCTCGTTCTGTTTTCAATTATCCTGACACTGAACCAGTCAGCATCCAGTACGATTTGTTTCAGTAAGCTCTAACTTAAAGCTTACTTCGAGCTCTAACTTAGAGCTTACTGAAACAATTTGAGTCTAAGTCAGCATTGCTGTTAGTAGTTGTGCCTTTTACTATGATCGTTTTTTGGTTGTTTGTTTTGTTGGTGTTGGTACATTTGTTGTTTAAATAACCAGACAGGATGGCCGAATGAGTTAGAGCATCCGTCTCCCATATTGGTGGACCATGGGATCGTGGGTTTGAACCCTGGTCGATTTAAACCAATGACTTAAACATTGATACTTGTCGCTTCCAAGCCACACACTCTGCCTTATTAGGATAAGGCAAGGACTGGTTGGCTCAGTGTCAGGATAATGTGACTGAGTGGGATATCAGGTCATGGTGCTGGCGGCCTGGTTTCCCAGTAGGGCAGCACTATGTAAAGTCGCCGGCTGGTGGTGTGAGTAGTGTGGACAAGCTAATGAGAAATCAATACAGGTAATGAAAGAAAGTAGAGAAAGAGTGAAATGTAGGAGAGTGAGACTCCCTGGTTTATTATCTTATATCGGTTTCTAGAATCCAAGATGGTGGTGGTCACATGGGTTGATCTCCAAATCCCTCACAGCTATTTATCTATCCACCAATCAGAGTTCAATCTCTTGTATCCAAGGCCTTGTCATGCTGGCTACAGTGCCTTGTGGTATGTAGTGATCCATAAATAACACCTGGGGGGAGGGGGTATGTGAGGCAACTCCTCCAAAGACTGTATCTAAGAAGTGACACTCCTCCTCTATACTATTTTACTATACAAGTTCTATACCTAATGAGTAATAGTTTACCAACTCCACATATCCCTCATATGCCTTTGGATTTTATATATTACCATTTACCATTATATAGATAAGTTGCAATTTATTATAGTAGAGTTCACATATATCCTCAGGTCATTATCGGAATATTTTACAACTATAAAGTTACCATTATTGCGCACTATCACATGTCAGTACCCGTCCTGATATGACCTTATATGTTGCTAGGACATAAAACAACAACAAACAAACAAGTTGTTTAAGCCAGGGAAATGTCAGTCGCATACCGCTGGTCTTCCTCATTTCACTGTTCCTTGACCTATCCTAGTAATGCCAAACTTCTGACTAGGAAGAGACAAATACCACTTTTGTTAGTCATTGTTTTGACCTTCGAACCCACGATCCCACGATCTACCAACACAAGAGACAGAGGCTCTAACTCATTCGGACATACCGTCTGGTTCTGGAGTGGATTTTAGTTTCAAACCCATATTCCATACCTAGGAGGGTTGCAATCAGTGAAAGTGTTTCGCACCTGGCAGTCTGTGTACGCATAGGGGAGTGATTGATTGGAAGGTTCGTTTGTTTCCCTCGCAAGGGTCAAGGGTCAAAGGTTGTGTTGAATAATGCAGACACCACCCAGAGCTGCCTGATTGTTCCGTCCACCGGACTTCCAGAGGACATCCATCCATGGGAAACTTTCTTGATGCACCGGGCGCGGTGGTCGATTCGATAGAGCGCGTAGATTCCATATGGGAGATCGGGAGTTCAAATCCTGGTCGAGTCAAACCAATCACTTACAAAATTATCACTCGTCACTTCCTAGCTTAGCACTCGGCATTAATAGGATAGGGCAAGGACTGGTCAAGTCAGTGTCAGAATAATGTGACTGAGTGGCATATTGAGTCAGGTCATGATGCTGGCTGTCTGATTTCCTAGTGGGGCAGCACAATAACATCGCCATGAATGTGCATTGTCAGAAGTATCCACCCGTCCTGATATGACTTTGAGGTTGCCAGGAAATATTGTAAAATATTTCGACTTTATATACATAGTTTGATTATAAAATAGATTCCATGTGTAACTCATTGCTGAACCCAGACTAATAGGGTGGGAGACATTCATGTTTGGTATTTAATGTTTAATGTGTATTTGATCCGGATTGAATTTGTATGGAGTGCACCGGATATGATAGAGGTGTCTGGTCAAGTTGCCATGACCCAGTGGTAGCTGGGATGTGGGAATGAGGTGCACCCATCTTTACTGTCCTGTAATCTCAAGATGGCCACCATAAAGAGTAAACTAACAATATGCCATGGATCAATGACATCACATACCTTCAATAATATCATGTACCTTCAATAATATCATGTACCTCCAATAACATCATGTACCTTCAATGACATGCCAGTAGGAGTGTTGGAGATATTAAAAGCCTGGGAGAGCTGGCAGTCACCACTGGGACTTTCATGCGACAAGAGGTACTTTTGTGTCCATCCTATATTCTGTGCTATACCCACTGTAGCCACTTCACTATTATCGATAGGCAACTATAGGACTCAGCCACACCACACCATTTCCTATAATACACCCTCTGATACTTTATAGTATTTTATATATATTTAAATTGCATTTCATTATAGCTCACTTCCATTCATAAAGATCTGGCGACCACCTTTTAAAAGGGATTAGCCCATAGATTACAATTTTTTTTGAATTTTTTGTTTGTAAAGTATTTATTCATCTGAATATGACATTTGTCAGCACGGAGCATCGATCTTACTATTGGAATTGACATTCTAAATAATCTAAGTTTGGTCAGTGCTGTATAAGTCACAGAACTGATCCTGTAGAATAAAGGGAGTGGCTCCTGCTGTATAATGTACAGCACCAGTCACTGTGGTTCATGCAAAAATGAGGAGCAGCACCGAGTAGAAGATGTATACTCGGGGCAACTCAAACAATCAGTGTGGGTTACATTTTTTCTCTTATAAAACAAGCTAAGCTTATAGTTGACAAGACATTTTGTCTGTCTTATATAATGTTTAATGTGTTTAAACAGATTGATAGTTGTGAAGGATGTTCGGTGTGTTGATGGTTTGTTCATGATGGTTAAGGGTGGTGGCAGGGGAGGGGGGCCCATTGAGGTGGGTGGTGGGGGGGAAAAACCCACAGGAGAGCAAGCGAGGATGCAGGGGGGAGCAGGAGCTCAGAGCTTTCCTAGTAATTACTGCAGTAGTCGTTCAAGGGCCTGAATAACCAGGTGGGCTCTATATGCATTTTTGAAGGCAAGTATTGTTTCTGTTCATCTGACTCTGATAGGGAGGTCATTCCACATGACACTACTTTGTAGATTGGTGCTCCAATATATTTATTTGTTGAAGGGTGTGGTACATTGAGCAGATTCCAATAGCACTCCAACAACCAGCCTATACCCACCAACCAAATTTCTTAATGTTTAATTGTGAAAGTTGCCCTGCATACAAAGGTTAGTAATTATATGAAGAGGAATGGCTAATGGTGATTCTCATTAAGCGCCTCTGACCAAGCATGTGTGTGTATGTGTTATTTCACCTCGAGCACTCATTGCACCCCATGACATCATGAAAGCTGCCTGCAAAAGTGTTGATGTGCTGCTGGCTTTTGCAAGTTACCAGCGGCACTCTCTCGGGGAGCAAATAGAGGTTTCACACCGGCAAGAACATGTCAAGACAGGCGCAAAACTATTTGTCCCTGCAGTGGCTGGTCAGGAGATGTTGGGAGTTCCATACATCAACCGCCCTTGATGCTGCCACAGTGACATGGTTTTCTGTTTAGGGTTTGCTCCCTTAGCCTTCGGTTCTGTCAAGGACCTGTACCACAAGGCAGTGGTTTAGAACTCTGCAAGGCAGGGGCGTCAAACTCCCTGAGGTATTGCTTTACCTGCATACCAACCGGTGAGATCCTTGGCTGGTCCGGGGTCCGCCCTGGATGTAAATGTTTAAAACATCCGGGGCAAGCGGGCTCGATCCGGACTCGATCGATCATGACAACCGTATAATAAATAATATGGACCAATAAACCATAGTGTAGCTAGGTCTTTTTGTTGGCAGATCAATTCTTGGGCTGGACTAGTGCCAAAGGCGTGAGACATTGGTCGTAATGCGAAGCATTACGCTTGATGCGAGGGAAGGAGGAGACCCTCCCCCGGGCTGTCACGCAGCCTGACACCTCGCCCGACGCCGCCGCGCGCCCCTCCCTCCCCCGCCCCCTTGCCGCGCAGCATTCACGCCTCACCAGACGCCCGCTGCTCACCCCCTCTCCCCCCCCCTCCCCCGGGCCGGCAGCATTCACACCTCACCTGCCGTCGCCGTCCCCCCTCCCTTCCCCTTATAAGGCCGCCCCCGGCCTCCCTCAGGCAGTCGCCCTCCTGCCGCCTTCCAGATCTCACCTTTTTCTTTGGCTTAACTCCTCCACCTCGGACCGCTACACTATGCCGCAAGGAAAAAGCAAAGGACGGAAGGGCTCCCGGGCGGCCGCCCACGGCACCCCGAGGCCGGCTGAAACCCCGAGGCGGGACGAGTCACCCGCATCCGTCCCGGCGTCTCCTTCGTCGCCGGGCCCCTCACGCCGCACCTCTGGCACCGACGCCATACTGGAGGAGCTGCAGCGCCTCCGACTGGAACAACGCCAGTCGACTGCGGACCTCCACGCAAGGATCGACGGCCTGGAGACCGGGGGGGCGCGGTCCATCCCCGAGGCGCCCTCCCCCGCGCCCAGACCTCGGGCCGCCCCGGCCCCCGCACCTCGGGCGCGCGCCTCGGGGGAACCCAGGCCGCCACCACCGCCGCCTGCAGCCCTGCCAGGAGCCGCCCACCCCCAGTACGAGCGCTACCATCACCTCGGCGGCCAAGCAGCGGCACCGACATCGCCGGCCTACCAGGAGGAGCCGACACGGCACACCCCGGTCTCCGCAGCCGACGCCGTCCGGGAGATCCTGGCCTCCGCCGAGGCGCGCCACTCGGTGAGGCAACAAGGTATACCTGCTGATTATGTCTTTCCCTCTGACCTCGTGCAGAGAGGGGCGGAGAGGAAGTCGGTGAAGAGGGGGGAAGCGACGAAGGATGAGTATAACCTTGCCCTTCTTACCCTCATCAACCACCCCGATTTCCCCGCCCACTCTGCTCCGGGGTTACATCACCACATCCTCACCGTCCTCCAGGATCACCTCGTATACCTGTGGGCGACCGTCCGCAACTATTCTGAGACAGTGTTTACGTGGATCGCGGACGGACGGCTCCCCCACGGGTGGGACGACCCAGTGGCCCTGAACCTCCTTAGGGTCGAGTGCATCGCCATGCCCCCCCAGCAAACAACCACCACCACAGCCCGCCCACTCGACCACACAAGAGCCCGGCCCCAGCCCCGCCCCCAGACCGACACCCGGGTGACCTACATCAAAGATACCCACGGAGCCCCCTGTTACCCGTGGAACCGGGACCCCTCCTCCTGCACCCAGGCCACCCCGGGGGAGGCCCACGGCCAAGGTGCCGCAAAACACCGCCACACATGCGCCTACTGCGCGAATGTGCGCAAAGTGTTTACTATGCACAGCGAGGCTGACTGCCTGACAAAGCGCGCACGTGACCGGCCCACAGCTTCCGCCTCACCGGATTTTCATTGAGCCGGCACCTCCCGCCCAGCCCGGAGGCCCCCAACCGGCCCATCTATCTCGACCAAGCCGCCCCGTCCACCACTCCCGGCCCGAGGGCTCCCAACCGGCCCAAGGTTCCCGTACAAACCGCCCAGTGCACCCCTACCAGCCCCCCTGACACTACTCGCCGGGGCACCAGCGGCTCCCCCGAGGCGCGGCCCGACCGCCGCCTCGGCACCACCCTCTCTTCCGGGGCTCAACGCCCCGCCCGTAAGGCTCCCATCGCCGACCAGCAACCCTTCACCATCACCCTCGACTCAGAAGCTCACCTCGACCCCGGCGACACCGCCTTTCTCTGCCCCCCTGACAACCACCCTCCCGACCTCCCCGACACCCCCGACCCCCCGCCCGCCCCTGACCCCCCCACCACCCAGCAGGATTTTGCTGCCCCCCTCACCCGCCCCCGCCGCACCTCCTCCCCCTCCCCGCCCCACCAACCCCCCATCCCCCCCACCATCGACGAGCCCACCGTCGACGTTATGGACCCCGACCTACAAGCTACCCTCCCCGCCGCCCCCTCCTGCGGCCCCACCCCCTCCCACTACCGCCCTACCATCATCGCCTCCTGGCCCCACATTTCCGGCGAGGCATGGGATCGCTACCCCACCTTCCGCCACACCTACACCGCCCTCCGGGAAGCGGGCCTCCCTAATTTGTTGGCCGCCCGCATCCCCCTCCCCTCAGGCCTTCACATCCCTGCCTGGCGCTCCCGCCTCCAGGACTACCCCGACCCCGCCGTCCTAGACCTCCTGGAGTTTGGGTTCCCCGCAAATTACTCCGCCTCAACCATCCCCCGCCCTTCCTACTCCAACCACCGTGAGCCCCCCGATTTCCTAAAACACATCCAGGCCTTCGTCGACACGGAGCTTGCCCTCGGCGCCCTCATCGGCCCTTTCTCTGTCCCCCCCTTCTCTCCCTGGACCCAGGTCTCTCCCATGATGACCCGCCCCAAGTCCGACTCGGAAAAGAGGCCGGTCATCGTCGACCTCTCTTATCCCCGAGGCGCCAGCGTGAACTCGGGCATCCCCCGACGCGAGTACCTCGGGGAACCCCACGCCTACACCCTCCCCTCCGTCGCCGACGTTGGCCTCGTCGCGGAAGGCGCGGGGGCCTACGTCTGGTCGGCGGACATATCCCGGGCCTACCGCCAGCTCCGTGCCGACCCCCTCTCCTGCCCCCTAGACGGTAAAACATACATAGACCTCGCCCTCCCCTTCGGCTGCCGCTCCTCGGGCGCGGCTTGCGTCCGCGTCACCTCCGCGGTGGCTTGGATCATTTGGCGCGAGGGCTTCCACGCCCTCGTCTACGTCGACGACTTCATCGGGTGCGAGGGCTCCTACCTGAGGGCGTGCCAGGCCTTCGACGCCTTCCTCGCCCTCACGGCAGCCCTCGGCCTCGACGTAGCACCCGGAAAGTGCCATCCCCCCGCTGTCCGCCTGACCTGGCTCGGCTTTGCCCTCGACAGCGAGGCGATGACCATCCGGGTGGCCCCCGACAAGATCCAAGCCCTTGTGGACGACTGCAACGACCGCATCGCCCGCCCCACCCTCTGGAAACAAGAGCTCCAGAGCCTGCTCGGCCGCCTTAACCATGTCAGCAGCTGCGTGATCCCGGGCCGCAAGTTTATGGCTCGGCTCCTCGGGGCGCTGCGCGGCTGCCTCGGGGCCTCCACTCTCACCCTCGCCGACGACGCCATCCGGGACCTGAGGTGGTTCGCTGCCTACGGGCGGATAACAAACGGCCTCTGCCTCCTCAGGGCCCCCGAGGGTCGCCGGCTGGTGTTTGAGTGCGACTCCTGCCTCGCCGGCGGAGGAGCTTTCTCATCCACGCACTTCTACGCCCGAGGGTACTCAGAGGATTTCAAGGCGCGGTACCCGACCATCCATGAGCTTGAGGCGGATAACCTCGTCGTCGCCCTCCGCGCCCTCCTACCGGTCGACGTCGCGGGGGCGACGGTCACGATCAACACCGATAACATGGCCTCCGCTGTCGCGCTCGAGTCGGGCCGCGCCCGAGACCCTACCCTCGGGACATGTGAACGGGAGCTCTGGCTCATGGCGGCCACCGGCTCTTTCCAGCTCCACATCGCCCACAAGCCCGGGGCGGACCTCCTCCTCGCCCATCTTCCCGGGCCCTCGGCCGAGACAGCGCGCAACAAGGTGGCCCGCCTCGGGCTCCTCCCAGTCGAGGTTTCTCATGACGCTTTCCCTTTCTTCCCCGGGCTGTAGGTTTCCCCCCCCGCCGAGGTTGCCGCCGTTGTCCGCTTCCGAGTCGCCGCCCTCGCCCCGGCAACCTGGAGGAACCGACGTCGCCAGGCCGAGGACTACGTCGCCTACGCGGTTGCCCGAGGCGCGGACCCCCTCGCGCCCTCGGCGTTCGACGTAGCCGCCTTCACCGCCGCCCTCTTCCTCCGCGGCCTCGCCCCGCCTCCGTCAAGAACACCGTCTCGGGGGCCCGGTCGTGGGTCGAGGGCACCGGGGGACTCACCTCGGGCTTTGACGCACGCCTCCCCAAGGACGTCTGCCAAGGCGGGGAGCGGTCCTCCACCCACGTGCCACGGCAGGCGCCCCCTCTCTCGCCGCAGCATCTCACCCTGATCATCAGCCACCTCGAGCGAGCGGGCCCCGCCTCCCTCGTTCCTCGGGCCGCACTCCTCCTCGGGTACTTCGGGATGCTCCGGCAGTCCAACCTGTTGGCCCCGAGTCCCGAGGGGTGGGGCGGCCCCCACACCCTCACCCGCGACGACGTCCGCCCCGCGCCCGGAGGGCTCCGCCTCCTGATCCACAGCTCCAAGACGATCTCCAGCCCCTCGGGCGCGGTCGCCCTCTTCATGCCCGCCATCCCCGGATCCACCCTCTGCCCCGTGGTGGCCTGGTACGGTGCCGCCGCCCTGTGCCCCGCCGCCCCAGATGCCCCCGCCTTCCTAATGCCCTCCGGCCGCCCGCTAGACCCGTGGTCCCTCACCGCGCTGCTGCGAGGGGCCCTACAAGCCCAAGGAGTGCCGACGCCCGAGGCCTACACCCTCCACAGTCTCCGCCGAGGCGCCGCCCAGGCCTGCCAACGCGCCGGGGTTCCCCTCCCCGAGATTATGGCGCAGGGCACATGGACCTCCGAGGCCGTCCACGCCTACGTGCCCCGCCTCGCTCCCTCGGGCGCGCCACGAGCCCTCTCCGCCATTTTGGTGGAGGGCTCCTCGGCTCCCCCTCACTGCCAACCTGATCTTCACCATGAACTCTGCTCCATCTGCGCCCACACATTGACTCTCTTTGCCTTGCTCCTTATGAGCCCTTACATCCATGTCATTGTTTATTCTTGCCTTGCTCCTTATGAGCCATTACCTCCATGTCACTGTTATTTTTGCATTGCTCCTCATTGTTGTACTTTACCTTGTTCCTCTGTATCCTACTGAGGCGTACAATAAACGCCTCTTTCCTCCACCCCTGCCTTGCTTTCCTCCTTTTCGCGCATCACGGGGAATCTGGTTGGTTGGTTTTTGGAGTTTTACATATAGGGTCATATAAGGGTGGGTACCGACTTCTGAGAGTGCACACTGATGGTAATTTGATAGTGCTCCCACGTTGGGTGACCAGGCGGACAGGACAATACAATCAATTAGTGGTGTCCTCTGTGGCGGAGTGGTTAGAGTGTCTGACGTTTTTCTAGGTCAGACTCCTAATCTGAAGGTTGGTGGTTCGATTCCCTGTGTCCCCACCTCTGCCAATTTGGATTTCCACCGCTGTGTATAACTTACAGCGTCATCAAAGGCCGGTTGCGCTCATACCATGGCTATGTGGTGTGGGAGATTAAAAACCCTTTGGGTCGGTAAAAGTGTAGGCTCTGGCTTTCTATCGACAAACTGTCTAATGGTGAAAACAAGTGTATTCAGACTTATCCATGAGAGGCAGTATAAATCTTCAAGAAGAACAACAAAAATACAATAAAATACAAAATTGGCAGATGGATGTGGATTAGAGACCCACATCACACACACTGCCAAATGCCAGGAATACAGCGAAACTTGTGAATTTTATTGAGGTTCTAAATTTGTTTAACTCGGCCTGAATTGAATATCAAGTCAGTATATTCATTCATTTGAAGAAAGTACTCGAGTTCTTAAATTGTACACGTCAGGATCGATTAAACACACTTCCTGCATCCTAGCCTTGGTTCAGTGTATATCCTCGAATTATTGTTATACTTTTAAATTGAATCTGGGACCTGATGGTTTCATTATGAATTCCTATTTCATTTTCTTCTTATATTTACTTCGTAGGGGCAGAGTGGGTGGAAAAGGTAAATGTTTAGCTGGACGGTCGCTAAGCCAGCAGGTGCCAATCAAATTAGTTTGGATGCGGTATCTCTAGAGCTTCTCGGGATATCCGCAAGAGGGTTCCGATGATAAATGTGTAGTAGTCTGCACTGACCTGTCAGGCAAGTAACCACATAGACAGGTAGGCGTGGGTAGTGTGGTGATATCATGGAACCTAGGTGGGGTAATGGTTAGCACATTGGCCCGGAATGCAAAGAGATGTGGGTTTGAGTCCCACTCTAGTCGCAATATTTCCCATTTTCATCACCACCATGACACTGGTTGCCGCGACAATGATCCTATACAAGCTACGCGCTGAATAATTGATGAACCTACCATGTGTATGTCTAAGTGCACTCCCTGTATGTAACTGTAAGCATTAAATGATCATTTAAAAGACTTACAATTCCAGGGGGACGAGTGTAGTAGTCTGCACTGACCTCTTAGGCAAGTAACCACATAGACAGGTGGCCGTGGGTAGTGTGTTGATATCAGGGAGCCTACATGGTGTAATGGTTAGCAGACTGGCCCGGAATGCAAAGAGATGTGTGTTCAAGTCCCGCTCTAGGCGTAATATTTCCCATTTTCATCACCCCCATGACAAATGCCTGGTTCTCCTGAACTGGCGTTGTGAATGCAGATTCATGAGCTACTTACCAGTCGCATAGTGCTCCCATTTTGCTCTGGGCCTACAGCTTTAGCCAAATCGACACTTCACACTAGACCGCCATTTAGCTTCCTTTTACCGGGTTCAGTTGTCCTTTCAGGTCACTTAGTGTGACGTCATCATTCAGGACCCCTGCCATCATAACCTAGTCATCACTTCATTACATAACTCCCATTTACTAACATTTGGCCCCATGCTCTATCGCTTCAGTCCTCCACTTACAAACATTTGACCGGACGCGGTGGCCTAATCGCTAGAGCGCGGGTTTCGCGTGCAGAAGGTCGGGAGTTCGAATCCCGGACGAGTCAAACCAATGACTTATCAAATTGATACTTGTCGCTTCCTAGTCTGGCGCTCGGCATTAATAGGATAGGGCAAGAAGTGGTGAGCTCAGTGTCAGGATAATGTGACTGAGTGGGATATCTGGTCATGCTGCCTGCGGCCTAATTTCCCCGTGGGGCAGCATTATAAAGTTGCCATGAGTGTGCACTGTCACAAGTCGGTACCCATCCTGATATGACCTTAGAAGTTGCCATGACGTAAAACACCAACAACCATGCAACCTTCATTGCACCACTCTTCCACTTGAGTAACATTTCGTCCCGCCTTCATCACTTCAGTCCTCAACTCACTAACATTTCACCACAACTGTGTCCCTTCTTTCTTCAGACAATCCGAGCAGGTCTGGAAGCGGTAGTGAACAGATGGAGCTGGTAGCAGGCTAGCCAGGAGCTACTCACAGGTGGTGCCATAGTGGCAGAAGCAGGAACTAACTCCTATGACCGTAGGATAGTAGGTTATAACTAATATATAGAAGAGAACTGATAAGTGGTATTGTCCTTGTTTATATTCGCATAATAGATTATACAGCACATAAGATTAGTTCAAGCGAACCTTGTCGTTTACTAACATTTCACTATAGACTTTGAGACATTCCGGTGGCTTAACTTTTCGCTTTTAATTCACCACTTCACTGTCCCACTAACTAATGGCCCTGTCACAGTACGACATGACGACCTTGGCATAGGGAGAGCAAATTTGGGCACAAGTTGAACGTGGATGCAGCATAGTTGACGAGAGCGTAACGTCGGTAAAGCGTAGTGATACCGTCATTCAACGAGAGAGGACAACTTCATTACGTTCACAGAATGTTATGAACGTTATTCCATTGCCAGAACTACGTTATGTGATGTTATATATGTCATGACACGGTGGCAAAACGTTGAACATACGTTTTCCTGACGTTCTCCTGACGGTATCCTGACATTCCCATTACGCCGCATGGACGTTTCCACTGGGCTTAATGTGGGTCAACGTAGTGGAACGTAGTGGAACGTAGTGGAACGTAGTGGAACGTAGTGGAACGTAGTTGAACGTAGTGAGCAGCATTTGACTAACGTCCGTTTAATGTCATTGACGTTAGCCAAACGTGTACAGAACGTACGGTGAACGTAAACCCTTACGTTTGAGTTACGTCGAAAGTTTTGAACAGGTTCAAAACTTTGACGCGCGCCGACGTCACACGATGTAACGTGACGTAGCTCGCCGTCAGTCTAACGTCATTCTGACATCATCATAACGTAACCCAACGTACGTCAATGTAATGATGAAACGTGATCACGTCAGCCCTAAGTTTGCTCGTTACGTTGTAGTGTGACAGGGGTATAACATTCTACCAGGACTTTCTAATTGCACCCCCTCCCCCCATTTACTAACATTTCACTAGGACTTCACTTCGCTCACCCACTTAGTAATGTATCAATATCACCAATTTACTAGCATTTCATCACGACTCGGTTACTTCACTCTCCCACTTACTAGCATTTCAACTGGACATTATTACTTCTCCACTCTCCCATTTACTAATATTTCACCACGACTTTAAGTCTTCAGTCCCACATTTACTAACATTTCACCACGACTGTGAGTCTACACTCTCGCATTCACTAACATTTCACCAGGACTTTGTGTCTTTACTCTTCACTTAACTGCTTAACTAACATTTCATCACGACTGGAATACCAAGTACCGGGAGTCAGGACCCGATATCCCATTCAGTCACCTTATCACGGTACCAGCCATTGCCCTATTCTAGTAATGCTGAGCGACTACCTAGGTAGTGATAAGTATCAATTTAGTAAATCATTGGTTTAATGCCGCTTGGATTCGAACCACCGACCTTCCGCATTTATCTAGCCACTGGGCCGCGCGTTCAATCTGTCTGTGCGACATTTCACCAAGAGAGCTCAGTGCAATTGAGTACAACACTAAATAACATTAGCTAAATAACGCCTTATTGTTTGCAGTTCAAAGGTCAGAGGTTAGGCACGTAAATACACAGGTAATAAACCATACACAAATGATGAGTCAGCAACACCCGTATCGGAGCGCCACTACTACCCACACATGAGAGTTGGTTGGTCAGTTATTGGAGTTGTAGGTCCTGACAACATCTCAGGTCATAGCAGGACAGTTCTCACTCATGATGACTTTATACTGCTGGCCCACTGAGCGAACTAAAGCAGAGCGCCAGGCTAGGTAGCGACAATTATCAATTTGATAAACCATTTCTTTAACTCGACCGGGAACCGAACTCCCGATCTCCCGCACGCAAGGCCCGTGCTCTACAGATTCGGCCACCAGGCCCGATCCCACATGAGAGTGATGGACGGCATTACCACAGGGAGAATATCAATCAGGTAAGTTAATCATATCCGTAGCCCTCCCACCCGCCGACTGTTTCACACCGCAGTGAGAAGCGATTTGTTTCGAGATGTAAACACGTGATGCGGCAGTGTGAAGCGATTTGCTTCGAGATTAAACAAATGATGGACCGCCATGTGTGAAGATTGGATTCCGTCCGAGGTGCAGGTGAGGCATAAAGCATGCCATGAAGGTGTGCTACCAGCCATATGATTGTTGCTGTCCTCGAAACTGTTAAGCATGACCAACAGCATGATAATGATGATGGGTGGTAAGCAGGCATTCCTTATCCACATTTCAAACTGGCTATATATAAGCCTATATTGCTTTAAGAGACAAGAGGGTTGGCGCCCAACACTAGATCTTGCAACTAGTCGCATGTTGGAAAAGTTCTCTGCCACTCAGGCTTATTGTCCTCCATGTCTTTAATATTGCATGGTGGATGGGTGGGTGGGAAGAGTACTGATGGACACCGAACCTGCCCACACCAGCTCGAGCCAGGGTGGGAAGTGGCTGAACTACTCTGGGTGACAGCGGTGACGACATATCAAGGTTGCAGGTTCAACACACCAGGTGGCGCATGTAGTCGGGGCTGATGCGATTTTGCCGCACCAGAAATTACCACAACCGTAGTCCACAACTGGTTCATCAAAGGATGTGGTATGTGCTATACTGTCTGTGGGAAAGTGCATATCAAAGTCCCCTTGGTGTTTGTCAGAAAGAGTAGCCTATGTGGTGGCAGCAGGTTTCCTCCAAAAGATATATGTCAAAATGACTATATGTTTGACATCCAATAGCCAATGATAGAAATATCAATGTGCTATTCAGGTGTTGTTAGATCAAACAAGCTTAGCTTTAAGAAATTACCAATGTTATAGATAACATGTACAATGTATGTAAGTCCACCTATCCTTTCCAAGCATGACCACAGAGACTCCATAGGTAGTGATTGATCTGTCCACGACTATTATGCTGAGCACACCGTAACTGTTCTTAGTAGATCCAAGTGCAAAGCAAATAATATTCATGGACTCGGAATATTTCGTTATTTCAAATTCTGCTATTATATATATATATATATATTTGTGTATTGAGGTTGTATTTATACTGTCGATAACATATAAGCCTGAGTATTCAGGCTTGTTTTCAATGCTGGCCAGCTGTAGTGTTGGTGTTATCTTATCACACAGTAGCTGCTGATAAGGTATTTGATTGCCTGCATTTCATAAGCAGATAGATAGTTGGGTGGTATGGTTAGTAGTAGCCTATGTCAATTTTTCAGGATTTTCTTGGCATATATGTGTTTTATTTTTGCTACTCTTAATACTAGACTAGCCTACTCCTATTTACATATCATAGGCTTGAACGTAGCTGTGTGGTGTGCTATCTGGGGAATACAATACGCTTAGATCAAGGGACCAATCTTTTAAGCTGAATTATCTGATGAAAGCATCAAATTTTCGAAATGAACTACTTATTTAGACTTGATCCTCCTTATCAAACTTACATTATGTACATTGGTACTCATTAAGCACTTGTTATTGCAGATAACTAATACATATCTATTTAATAGCGAATATCCCAGCCGGTGACCGCAGATACACTGAAAAGTCTTGTTTCATTTAACGATGCCTCTAGAGCACATTGATTTTTATCATTGTGTAAAATATTCTGATTTACAGCTTTGGGGGGAATGCAAATGTTCTATTACTAAACAGGTATATGTGACCAAGCATATGTGTGTGTATATATGTAAGTGCTTGTGGTGCATGAGTGGGATGTAAATAGACATAGTGGTGCTGGCAGGGCTGTGTGTAAGAGGCGCTCAGAGCCTACCCCCTGTCCCCCTCTGCTGGGTAGGATCACCACACTCAGGCTCAAGGTGGTGGCCAGGGGAGCCAAACAGCTTGATAGTGGTGGGCTGACCACTGGTAGCCATGGGGACCAGAAATGCTGGATCCCTATTGGTAGATCCAAGACTGCTTGTTTTCCATTGGGGAAAAGGGGTGGGGTGATACTGTACAATGCACCCATGTACCATATCATTAATAAACCAGGGGGCTTGACTCTCTCTCTTCCTTTACACTTCATACTCTTCCTTTCTCTTTGTCTGTATTGATTTCACTATAGCCTGCCTACACAACTACAGATTCAAGCTTTAGCCATTCTAGAATTGGGTATTGGACATCAAGCATATATATGGGCATTCTGACATATTTCTTTGGAGGAAACCCACTGCCACAACGTAGGTTACTCTTTCCGACAAGCACCAAGGTGTCTTTTATATGCACTTTCCCACAGGCAGGACAGCACATACCACAGCGTTTGATGAACCAGTTGTAGACCACCAGCTGGAATGGAAAATAGCCCTAACTGCAAATGGGTCCACTGAGCAGGATCGATAGGATGATCAACACCTTTACAGGTGGACACTCTACTGCCTGAGGTACGTCTCGCTCCACAGATACCCTGAGGCCTCAGTTCCGTCCTAAATAACTCATATGAAATAGGCTGTTCAAGGTATTCAGAGCATGATTCGTCTCAATTGATCACAATAATTCTAAACAAGTAAAGTTATTATGATCATGTCAGTGCATCTTCAACCTAATAGAGACGACGCCTTCAATGGGTTAGGTTAGTTCCCGAAGTGGCCGCTCGGGAGGGGTGGCGCTGCTCCCTTCTGGGTGCGGATTGTGTGAATGACACAGGCGAATTTTGCACGTGGCGGGAGTGGGCGTGTTGCCATAACGACCGGACGAGTGGAGGCAGTCGTCTGTCCACTGTACCGTCTGGCACGCGGAACGTGACCGGAATAGGAACTCTCCTGCCACCCTCGAAGG
The DNA here is from genome assembly GCA_030323885.1 of Branchipolynoe longqiensis. Lineage (NCBI taxonomy): Eukaryota > Metazoa > Annelida > Polychaeta > Phyllodocida > Polynoidae > Branchipolynoe > Branchipolynoe longqiensis. The sequence goes on along the minus strand of CM059198.1, from coordinate 59,929,815 downwards.
CGGAGGTAGTAAAAGAACGCCAACCTGGGATCTAGATATAGACTCGGATGTTAACGGGGCTTGTGGCTGATTGTCATAACTGTGACCAGCGTAGATAAAAGATTCACCCTGTACTAGTACACGGATGAAGGACAACATAGTGTAAAGAGGGGCGAACATAGCTTTAGTATGAAACAGGAACTAGAAACTGTGGTTCCAGGAGCAAATGGCTAAATATATTGGCAAAGAGTTGGTGAAATGGGAGAGAATGCAAAAAGACAAGATGGTGGCCATAGAACGCCATCGATTTCACCTTTAAATTGTATTAAATGATATGTTTTATTATATTTTTCAACTCAAAGGTAGCAGGGAAATAATAGAACATATGTAAAGAATAATTGTTGCTTCTTAGATTGTGAAATTAGGCTCTCATTTCATTTCCCCACATTTTCGACCATTTTTATATAGGGCTGGTATTCACCCTGTGTAGTGTGAGTACAGGGTGAATCTTTTATCTAGGACCAGCGGTGTTCTCACTCTGGGCAACTTAAACTTCACTTTAGCCCTGTTTACATGGGCGATTTAAAATGTTTCATATGAAACCACTTGCCTAGATCGACACACATTTGGTGTGTAAACGCGACTCTTAGGTGTTTTAGGGCTGAATCGATTCATATGAAACGTTTCATCTAGACCACCTCGCGAGGTAGTATAGATGAAGCATTTCAGCTGGTTCCCGGCAGTGTTAGGGCCCGATTAGGCCGAAATCTAGTGAATGCGATCATATTTAACAGAATTTCATACTCAAATAATGAAATTTAATTAAATTAACCTTAAATTCCAAGTGATATTAACGTAGCAGCTACATCTGAGTCGAATCGACGAGTGTAAACTAAACACATAGCAGTGCTCACCAGCTACAGGCGCACCACAGGCTGCTGGTTCCCGGCGCCAAAACACTTTTTAAATTCTGTCTGTGTAAACGCGCCTCTAAAACGCTTCATAGAAATCGCCTTGTCTAGAACGTTTTTCAATTCCCCGTGTAAACACGGCTTAAGACACCCTTACAAGTAGACCAGCTATTAACATTTTCTAGATCGAAATTTCGACGTTAAATATATTGAGGGGAACTTGATACACAGTTGTTGGTTGGTTGTTGGAGTTTTACGTCCTGGAAACATCTAATCTCATTTCACAACGGATACTACTGATTTGTGACAGTGTGCACTCATGGGAACTTTATAATGCAGCCCCAATTGGGGGCCAAGTCGCCAGCACCATGACCTGATATCTCACCCAGTCACATTATCCTGACACTGAGCCAACCAGTCCTTGCCGAGCGCCAAGCTAGGAAGTGGCAAGTATCATTTTTTGTAAGTCATTGGTTTGACTCGACCAGGGTTCGAATCCCATGATCTACGAAAAAAGGGAGATGGACGCTCAACTCATTCGGCCATTCCGATTGGTCACTTAATTGATACACAGTACTGGGTTTATTAAACTGGAACTGTATGGAGGATGTGCCTTTCTAAAATCCCCAGTCGCAATGGACATTTCTAATCTAGTGTCCGGTAGTGTTCTGATGGGTCTCGGTGTTTCCTATACTTCATCACATCAACTGTGAAGTCCAACCGGACGTGATGCCCTAATCGGTAGAGCGCAGGCTTCCCATGCAGAGTTTGAGTGAGGCAGCACTATAAGTATACCATCGCCATGAGTGTGCACTGTCACAAATTGGTCCCAATCCTGATATGACCTTAGATGTTTCAAAGATCTAAAGCTCCAACAAAACAAGCAATATAACAAACGAAGTCTCACCGATTTCATTAGTTCTTGCAACTGCCGTCAGATGGCAGCTTGGTTGGCGTCCTCTATTTGTCATTTATAATAAATCTTAGCACGGGAAATATGTTGTGTGGTCACTGCAGAGCGAATAAGAATATCATGCCTATAACGGTGTTCGAACCCACATTTCTGTCATTCCGAGGCAAGCATCCAGACCATTATTATATCTGGCCTCCCTGATGGAATCAACTAACTGATACCTACCTTTGTATATAGTGTAGTAGTCCACATATGAGCTCCACTACCATACGGTGGCAGCAAGGACTGCTCCATCACCTTCGCAGTTTACAGCGATAGGTGGCGGTACGGTAGCCGCCGGGCAGCACCACGACAAGCCTGCCACCTACTGCATGCAGCTATTGTAACCTCCCCCTCACCCCCCGAGGAAGTTCTTGTGGGACCTGACAGGGCAGAGGCATGTCACTTGATCATGGACGCCGCAGGGAGTGGAGAATAAAGACGACTGAGGAGAAAGCATACTCGTTCTCCTGCTTGCTTCGGGGGTCTACAGCATGAGGGTCGAGTTCCGGGTGGCAAACAAAGGGTCCCTATCACAGTAGCATTTCATCTGGGAAGGCGAGTGTACATCAAATCAAATAGACAGTAACAATTAGAAGCTTTTCATAATGTGTGCCTTTCTCAAACTCTCTCTTGCTTAGATTTCCAGGCTCCCTCTTTATTGGGGTTGCCTTCTTCAAAGGAGGGAGTAAGATTTTCCAACCACAATGGCCACCTTGCACAATGACCGGGCGCGCTGGCCAAATCGGTAGAGGGCAGGCTACCCATGTGGGAGATTGGGAGTTCAATTCCCGGTCGAGTCAAACGATGCAATGACTTACAAAATGTGTACTTGTCACTTCCTAGCTTGGCACTCTGCATTAATAGGACAGGGCAAGGACTTGTTAGCTCAGTGTCAGGATAATGAAACTGAGTGGGATATTGGGTCATGGTGATGACGGCCTGATTTCTCAGTGGGACAGCATTATAATATCAATTCAGCATGATTGTGCATTGTCGCAAGTTGGTACCCATCCTGGTATTACCTTAGATGTTGCTAGGATGTAAAATTCCAACAACCAACCAACCTTGCGTAATGGCTCACGTAGGAATGTTGGAACTGTAATGATTTTGCTCCCTGCTTTTTGTGTGTGTCGGTTTCTTGTCTCCTTTTCATTACCACAAATTGTTTCAACGTTACTTTGGAAATAGCTCACTTCCATCAAGCTCACTCTTAAAAGCAAAAGGCTGTCTTCATTTATGGCCCAATATAATCAGTTTGCTAATGGTGTACAGGTTCCACGATAGAAACTCTACTTGTGCCAATCCAGGAAGTATCACACTCCTACCATCTTATCTCCACACTCAGCCGAGATAAAATGTCAAGAATGCTTCCATTGATGCATACCTGATGTATTAATGGCAACAACGTTTGCTGATTGTTGTTAAAGAGCAGTCATGTGACCAAAATGATTCTATTTATTCAGTTATGATGATCAAGTGTGGCAGGTCATGATTTGCATAGCGTCGAACTTGTAATCAAACTTGTAAAGTGTTTGTTATGGTCCAGCGAGTCTTTGTGGTTAAGCTTTGGTAATTAGTGTCATTCATAAATAAGTTAGCTGTAATCAGATAATTATCCTCTCAGCTGTTAGAGTAGTGTAGAGTAGGGAATAATAAAGGACTTGGAAAGCAGTCCAAGTCCATCTATAAGCCGTGTTCACATGGGGCAGTTATTTCGAATCATAAAAATTGACTTGTATAGTTCGGCTCACATTTGGTGTGTGAACGCGCGGCTGAGGCAGTTTAAGCCTGAATCAACTCATATAATTCGGATTTTATAAACCACCTAAGTAGGTGGTTTATATGAACCAAATTTTATGATTCGACTTATATCGCCCGTGTGAACGCAACCGACTTACTTGAGTCGGATTAAGCACGTCACACTATATAATATAATTTGGTCTCTGAAACTGGTAGAGGTGCACATATATTTTGTTCATCATTTATTTTTAGGTTTTCACTGCCCAGCAGAAGTTTTGACCCTTCCAAAACAATATGATTCAGTCTATACATATCTAGGTTGAACCCACACTCTCTCATGCCGACGTCGACTAACCGAAACTGGCGCTGTTTAGTATGGACTTGCTCATGCGCTGATATCGATTTCCGGCACAAGTACTGCCCGTGTGAACACAATACTAATTCGGTTCATATTATCCGCCTTGTATAAATTGGCGTAAACCTTTCCCATGTGAACACAGCTATAGCCTCAAGTAAATTCCAATAATGGTAGCTGATCTTTAAGAATAATTCTTGGCATCGCCTAACAGCTGCATATATCAGTAAACAAAACAACACCGACATAATGATCGAACCAAAGTCTTTGACTCGAGATTTAGGATATGGATGCATCACAGCAACATGAACGTTTCCTGAGTGATCCGCTGGGTGAGTATGATTTCTTCACCGCATCTTCAGCACAATGTTTACAACTTAAAGATCCAGTTACTTCATTTCAACATCCACGTTTTTTTACTTGGGCACGGTGTCCGAATTGGTAGAGTGCAGACCTCCCATGTTCAATTCCCGGTCGAGACAAACCAATGACTTACAAAATTGATAATTGTTGCTTCCTAGCTTAACGCTCTGCATTAATAGGATCGGGCACGGACTGGTTGGCTCAGTGTCAGGATAACATGACTGGGTGGGATATCAGGTCATGGTGCTGGTGGCCTGATTTCCCAGTCGGGCAACACTATAACGTCAACATCAGTGTTCACTGTCACAAGTCGGTACCCGTTCTGATATGACCTTAAATGTTGCTGGGAGGTAAAAATCCACCAACCAACCCTCAAGACATTGCCTGGCCTACATCACTATAGCCGTTGAGGAGAGTCATTAATGTCGAATAAGCATAATAGTCACATGACCACATCAACCCTCAGACTTGATTAGGTTTGATTAAAGTCCCAAAGAATAGGCAGTTTCATGCTACCCCACCCAAGAATTGTCAACTTCAGTCACAGTGAAGAAGTAAGGTTGGTTTGGCCATGTAATTGCTCCTTTAATCTTGTACGCTTATTGAAATAAATGTTGTGAGTATCACTTGATAATTTCAGACAGCAAGTAAATTGGCAGAAACAATTTCAAACAAAGATATGCCATCTTATTGTTCTTCCTTTCCCTTCTCATATGACTTCATGTGTTGATATATTTATATATGGAACTATTAATTTATTATCAACATATTATTAATTATGTAATTGTCTTGTAGTTGTAATTGTTATATACTCTAATTGTATATGTGCTGATATATGTCAACTAACTAGTATAACAACATTAACATCCAACTGTTATTTGAGTTCCTCGAGGGAGGCGATGAGCGACCTGGGGGTGAACGGGTCTGCTACTAGGCACCCATCTTTCTGTTTCCCACTTCTGCCGCAAGGAGCTGCTGCCATCGCCCTGCATCTACCCATATCACCAATATACACATTACTGGTATGGGCAGGGAGGAACATGGAAGCATCAGTGGGAATAAAACAGCTTTATTCTCAAGACAATCATCGTCAACGGCTCAATCGGGGTTAGGTTGTACATGGTCGAGGTATCCCGCGGCAAAGTCTGACATGAGCATGAAGCTATGTAGGAATGATGAATTGATCATCAACATATGTACAGTATTTTTCATGAACGGACAAGTCAATACAGTAGTGACATAAATGTAACAGTAGTTTGTGATGATTAATTGTGAATCAAGCAAGTTAATTGAGTATTGCGATAAATCATAGAGTGTCTGGTGATGAGTAATTGTCAATCAATTGGTGAATGTTTTCATCAATCCAGGTATGATTACTGATGGAGTAGTGATATGACTGGATGACCTTATCTAAGGTATCGATAAATGACAATTGAAGATATAGGCATGTCATCATATGTTTAGGTGATAAGTTTTTGAGTATTAACAGTTTTTTGTTTATATTTGTTGTCTCGTTATTGGTTATTGTAATCGAGACAAGTGCAGGTAGAGGGTGGGTGTTTTTTTTAGAAGAGATGTGCAGCTGACGAGAGTCAGTGGAAGAGTGGAGAGGTAGGGGCAAGCAGACCGAGTGAGGAAGAGTGGCTCTGATTGGCTGAGGGGGAGTGAGCCACCTGGCAGGAGGTGAGTGTTTGGCAGGTGGGTGGCAGCTTCCCGGGCTTCCTCCCTGCCCCCAGTAATGACAGCAGATGTCCACCTTCGTGATCATTTAACCCCATTAATATCTTGTTTCAATGATCATATATAGCTGTATGACCCTTTTAAACACTTGTTTTAATGAAATACTTATTAAAACATGTAATGCTGTATAGAGGGAAATACTAAGTCAATTTAATAGAACTTAGGTCCTGGTACTGCTGAAGCCTATGGTCTAAGACTGTTGATGAAGTGGCCCCCTCCCATACTAAAGTGTGCCATATTAGTCTAACATAGCTACCTCCCCATCTTCTCTCATCTTGTTCTTTACCTGTCATTAATCTCGCTGCTGTAGAGTGTCCACCTGAGAAGGTTTGGATCATCCGATCGATACTGCTCAGTGGCCACATTTGCAGTTTCGGTTATTTTCTGTTTCAACCAGTGGTCCACAACTGGTTCATCAAACGCTGTGGTGTGTGATGTCCTGTCTGTGGGAAAGTGCATATAAAAGATGCCTTGCTGCTTATTGGAAAGAGTTGCATATGTGGCCGCAGCAGGTTTCCCCCAAGGAAATATGTCAGAATGACAATATGTTTGATGTCCAATAGCCGATTATAAAAATCAATGTACTCTAGTGGTGTCATTAAATAAAAGAAACTTGTTAATCTCACTACTCTGCTTATTATCTTGTAATTGTCTATCTATATTATTGTAGTTTTGTTTAGTCTGTAGTGGCAATCGTCATTAGGGCTGGAAGATCAGTGCATTAGCGCTGACAACATGTTATTCACAGGAATAAAAAGAGTTGAAAAAAAAAAAAGTGCCACACAAATTATCTTTGCACGTTTTCACTTCACATGTCTCCAACGTTAGCCATCTAAAATACAAGTTTCTTCAAACAAAAGTAATATTGATTATACTGATCATCTAATAGATCATAAAGAAAATTGTAGATATTCAAAGCCATCTGAATATGCAACTTTTAAATAATAACAACATACAAACTTACAACTGGTTTTCAAAATGAACCAACAATCGGGCATTGCCTGGAGTGGGCATGATCCACGGATATCGTCTATGGTTGTATTTCCATGCAGACTAGTAAGCCTTGGTCATATAGCCATGAGTGGACATAGTTGAACATATTGGAGGCTAATGTAGTTATAATTAGTTGAACATAGTTGAACATACCAGCATCGATACTTGTCATTGATGTTAACTTGGTAATAATGTGGGTGAACTGTGATCGTTGATTTAATGTTCGGACATATTCAAAAGAGCAGTACGTTAGACGCTGAATTGTTAACGTAGTATAAGGTACCTCTTAGTGTACTCTAGCATATACTACCATACTCTAGCGTACTCTAGCATACTTTGACCCACACAAAACCATGGCCGTTCATCACCGTGCATGCCATGGTCACATAACCATTAGTGGATGTAGTTGAACGTAGTTGAACGTAGTTGAACGTAGTTGAACGTAGTTGAACGTAGTGGAGGCTAATGTAGTTGAAAGTAGTTGAACATTGTTGAACGTAGTTGAACGTACCAGCATCCATACCATAATGTATTTAGCTTATCAAACATACACCAAGTTTGACCCACGCTAGTCTCCACTACGTTCAGCTACGTTCAACTATGTCCACTATCGGCTATGTGACCAGGGCTTTAGAGATCCACGGTGCGTTTGGTGGGATACTGTGCGCCATAGACGAATCGGTAGAGCGCGGGACTCGCGTGCAGGAGATCGGGATGTTGTGTGCTTGGTTCCCGGTCGAGTCCAACCAATGACATAAAACTTGCGACTTGTCGCTTCCTAGCCTGGTGCTCAGCATTACTAGAATAGAGCAAGGACTGGTTAACTCGGTGTCAGGATAAAGTGACTGAGTGGGATATCAGGGCATGGTGCCAGCGGCCTGATTTCACAGTGGTGCAGCACCATAAAATCGCCATGAGTGTGGACTGTCACAAGTCGGTACCCGTCTTGATATGACCTTAGATTTTGCTAGGACATAAAACAACAACAATCAAGAACTATGCATTTGGTGGGCGTGGCTAAAACGTGTTTGATGCGGCACCAGACAGCGAATATAGTGGAGATAGTTAGGGTGATTGATGGGTGGACAAAGCGAATTATGTCTAGGACATTGCCACACAACTAGGGACAGCGCTACAAACAAACCATCCAGCTGATATCCCAAATCATATTAGTTAATCACACAACACTATCTCCAGGACCAGCCTGCTAAGCAACCCGTTAGAAACAGTACAGTGACTGCCCAGCTTACCAAAAAACGTCATACTGACGTTAGTATGACGTTATAAAATGTTACAATAATGTTATTAAAACAGTCATATAAACATTATTTTGTATGGAGTAATAAACGTTATATAACATTATTTTTTTACGTTCTAAGGACATTTGTTTACATCATTGTGATGTTTTCATATAACATTGCATGTTAAACGATAATGGAAGAGTCATAGCCATATTGCCCTGAGTACCAGCTATACAATGCTAAACAACGTTTCTAATGGGTGCTTGCTGTGATCCCTGATTTTGGTTGCCCTGCAGTGGTCCTCCCTTATGTGTAAGTTGGTTCATTTACTTTTCTTGAATGCCATTTAATTTAATGCACGTTAGTTTCCCATTAAATGGCCATAAGGTGGTTGGCCCAGATCATCCTGCCCTAGTCGCCAAATTTGTAGTGAAGATCACACTGATATCAACTAGATTAAGTTTGATTAGGTTTGGGTATACTCTATATCTCACATGTCTTTGCAGTCTCTTCCAAGATGGCTACCCATTGTTTCAGTCACAATATACACCAAAACATTACAATACATGTTAGAATGTGTCTATAATGTTACTATGAGGTTATAGCATTACAACAGAAAAAGGAGCTTGAGCAGGGAGGACGGCTGGAAGGCGAGTGACTGAGGGAGGCCGGCGGGCGGCCTTATAAGGGAAGGAGCGGGGGGGCAACAGGCGGGGAAGGTGAGAAAGCGGCGGGGCAGGGCGAGAGGGTGAGGTGGGAGAAAGCTGAGGGAGGGATGACAGGGAAGGTGAGAAAGCCGGGCGGCGGCAGGAGAGGCGGGGGGAGGGTCTCTTCCATCCCTCGCATCAAACGCAATGCGAGCATTACGACCAATGTTACTATGAGGTTATAGCATTACAACACATGGTATAACGTCAGTATAACGTTACTGGACTGAGTTCTTATTTTATTCGTTCTCTGGCAGGGACTATAAATCTGCCCACCTGCAAAAAGAAAATTATACCAGGAGTGAGACAAATTCTGGCGCTATACAGGTGGCGCCTCATTCGCCCGCCCCGACTGGGGGTTGGTGCGCGACTCCTAATACATATAATATCGTACAACAGTAATAATAAATATAATTAAACCTTGGTATATGCTTCGTTATTTATATTGATATAATCAATTATAATTCACATAACCTAACTGACCACTAGTTGTTGCATAGAAGGGGCTACCAAGCCGATGTAATAGAACCTATTACTGCATGCTTGCCAAAACTAATTTGACATGTTTGCACTTCAAATATCCCAAAAGTTAGTAATTTAAAATAACATTTACTTCAAACTAATGTAATTTAGATTACAACAAGCAATCAAATTCTGGCGCTATACAGGTGGTGCCCCATTCGCGTGCCCCGACTGGGGGTTGGTGCGCGACTCCTAATACATATAATATCATACAACAGTAATAGTAAATATAATTAAACCTGAGTATATGCTTCGTTATTTATATTAATATAATCAATTATAATTCATATAACGTAACTGGGCACTAGTTGTTGCATAGAATGCGCTACCAAGCCAATTTAATAGAACCTGTTACTGCGTGTTTGCCAAAACTAATTTGACATGTTTACACTTCAAATATCCCAAAAGTTAGTATTTTAAAATAAAATTTACTTCAAACTAAAGTAATTTAGATTACAACAAGCAATCTAATGTATTTATCTCAGAAAATGGCAGAAGCCTGAAGCCACCGGACTAAGCAACTTTAATTTAAACACAAGCAAAAACTGCTTCGCTAGTAATTGACTGTGGCGGTAGTGGTTCTAATGGGCAGTGTTTATCTATATTGGCATAAAGTTGTGAAATTGAGAGAGTATACACAAAATATGATGACAGAGCAGAACGCTTTGACTTTACAAGTATACCAATCTACATGATTGGGTGACTACGATAAATATGTCAGAATTACCATATGTTTGACGTCCAGTAGCCAATGATAAAAATGTATGTGTTCTACAGGCGTTGTTAAATAAAACAAGCTTTACTTTTTTACTTAGATTGCGAAAACATGTGGTTATAATATAGATCTATAACCCAGCGTCCACCCAGCTAACAGATAACGTTAAGTAACATCAGGCTAACGTTATTATTTGGTTATGGTACAGTATAACGCCCAGTTACGCTATGTGAATTATAATCACAGTCCCAAAGAGTAAGGATATGTTCTGGCACATCTGATAACCAACCAACTTTTTTATATTATAAATGGGAATATTTTGCCGGGCTGCCAAACAAACTTTGGATTAACTGATCGTTTCGTTTAACCAAGCTTGGTTTAACGTGGTTATACTGTATATACATAAAAAACAATAATCAAAGTGTCCACATACATTGTATATTACATTCATATTGCACCCGTGTCTTTGCCAAAACCAAGTCAAAGTCGAAGGCAAAGCTCCGTTTAACCAATGATCGGTTAATCCAAACAAATTGTTAGGGTCCCTTCACATTTGGTTTAACAAGGTAATACTATATGCTAGTTGATGCCGGCATGGTGTTAGACAACCACTAATCAATCAATCATTAATCAATCAATCAACAAGGAGGCTACCCATAGTAAGAGCACACTGCCCTGTTATGATATCCCGTATTTGCGGGTCCCCGCATCTCATATATGCGGGTGTTTGAAGCTATTGATGGCCAATCCAGTTAGGTGGTATGCGAGGGCTATGGTTAATGATATTCTGCTCTCTATTTTTTCTATTAGCTGTAGTAATTGACCCTCTTATATGCCCAGACATCCTGCATTAGGCCTACTATCCTGCTTAAGGCATACTATCCTGCATAAGGCATACTATCCTCCCTTTTGATATATTCTATTCATATGAACTATATAGCAGAGCTTACCCCATAGTAGAGACACACAGGACACAACACGTGATTCGAGTCCAGCACCAGCAGAAGTATAGGTAGATAATGATCCTGATGCTTTGTTTTATTCAGTTTATATACATGCAACAGTGGATGTTATCAACATTCTTATCGGCTGCTTTCAGGGCTCACCCCCCACCCAGCTTTGACCACCACCTGGCTATCGTAAGCTTAGATAACATGTGGTGACTGTGTGTCAGGGTGAGATTAGGGGGAAGGATTGCGCTTAAAGGGGCATTGTTTCCCTCCCCCGGTGTGAGCCTTATAAAGGGAGTACTGTTTCATATTTAACCATCTCAATATTCAATATACACGTAATAGGAGAATTTTACACTGTGAGCTTAGCTTTCTACTCATTTGGAATAAAGTCTTCCCTTCCCCACTTGGGCTTGCTCGATCCCTTTGCCTTTAGTGATCATGATGACGCTGTTGATAAAAGGTTCACCCATACCCACAGTATTGCTTAGCATGAATCAACTATATAAACAAGCTGTGGCGATCCTTCTTCCAGAGTGTTCGTCTCCCGTTTTGGTAGATCATGGGATTTGAAACCCATGTGTTCGAACATTGGTCAAGTCAAACCAATGACTTAAAAATTGATACTTGTCGCTTCGTAGCAAGGCGCACGGCATTATTAGGATATGGTCAGGGTTGGTTGATTCAGTGTCAGGATAATGTGACAGAGTGGGATATCAGGTTATGGTGCTGGTGGCCTAGTCTCCCAGAGGGGTAGCACCATAAGGTCGCCATCAGTCTGTACTGTCACAAGTCAATACCCGTCCTGATATTACCTTAGAGGTCACTAGGCCATAACAATCCAACAAGCAACCAATCAGGCTATTTTGGGAAAAGAGCTCATAGACCTCAATGTTTATTTATTGTAGTGTAGAGTGTAGGAACTTGGAAAGAATGAAAACAAAGCAAAATGGCGGCCACTCAATGCTGTCCATTCAACTTTTAAAGTATATTAACCTACATGCTTTCATAAATTATTCACCCCAAAATTAGCGGGCTGCAATAGATAAATATAGTATCAATATATTTAGCATATTAGATTCCAAAATCCTGTGGTTATTTTCGTAACCCAACCTTTGGAAACTTGCTCGGCAGGGTTCTTTAGCAGCCATATTACAAAGACAATGCAGCTGGAGTGAATAATAATGGTGCTGGTGGTCCATCTATCATGATAGAGTAGTTGAGATATTGGTAATGGTGAAAGTATCTGCCACTGCTGGTGGTGGTGGTGGTGATGGTGGTGGTGATGGTGATGGTGGTGGTGATGGTAATGGTGATAGTGATGGTGGTGGTGGTGGTGATAGTGATGGTGGTGGTGATGGTGGTGGTGGTGGTGATGGTGATTGATGACGATTGATGTCGATTGTGACGGCCACGGCGACATCGGCGGCAATGGTGGAGGGGATGGTGGTGGTGGTGGTGATGGTGGTGGTGGTGGGGATGGTGGTGGTGATGGGGATGGTGATGGGGAGTGTGATGGTGATGGTGATGGTGATGGGGATGGTGATGGTGCTGGGGCAGTGATGGTGATGGTGATGGGGATGGTGGTGGATGATTGTGATTATGTGAGAATATGAAATGTGTGGACAATAGCCAGAGTTTACGCCGAGGTGTGCCTACCAGTGTTGACACTAGTTGCCCTAGCCGCCGCTAGGATTGCCTAAGTCGGCTAGCGCCACTGGTAAAGACTGTGAAGACCAACCGTTGGAGAGGAACCGATAAATCATAATGCTGACTGCTCCACACCACTTATTAGGTTAACACTGCACTGAAACACTACTTCTCTGCGGAGTCAATTCACCAACACCTCACTGGTTGTCCAATTGCAAGCATCTCGAGTGGGGTAGACTTACCAGCACACAAATGTTCAGCCTTGTACTAAATTGTAGCTTTCAGAGTCAACCAGAGGCGCAGTGGACAGAGAGAAGGGTACACTCCATCAGGTGATGAAGATGTTGTTATTGAAAACATAGTTTATTCATTGAATAAAGACTTGTGACTGCGCCGTGGCACTTGTCTTCCAGCCATGTGACAATACGGCTAGTTACAATGTGTATATTTATTCTGATATTGTCATCAGCAGCTAGGTCAAGTCAGCGGAAATTACTAAATTAATCACTTCCAGACTTACATATGGTATAGTTCATGTGTATAATTTGACAATTTACATACAAGTATATGTTGTATCTGTACATAAATACCTGTGATGCAACAAGGTCAAATATGATACGTAATAACAGGTATGATGCAATAAATCAGATAGATACAATATAGGTCAGGTATGATATCAGATATGTACAAATCGGTCAGGCATGATACAACATTGATAACGGGCAGTACAGAGCATTCCAGGCTTCCCCGGCCCATATTAGTCAAATGATTAAGGATCTGGACTCAAACTCTCGACTCTATCGTTACTCCTTGATTAAAGGTGTGTTGTGTGGGCAAAGAAAACCATTAGGGGTGCTGAGATGATGGCGGCTATGGCAGTTATATTCAAATTCAAAATTGTTGGTGGTCACATGACCGTAATGGTGGGTAAATGCCCTGGTCACCACCTGGAGGAATTTCCAGAAACTAAGTTATGCTTCGTAGTGTGTCTTCAGTTTGCAGTCAGGTGGCACCACCATACCGAGAGAGCCACTGGTCGATGGAGGAGATCCCAGCCATCAGGCCTGGGCCTATCTAGGTGCTGGTGTAAGTCAGTTTGTGTCGATCCTGTCTCCCCCGTGAATTACCAATATTACGCATAACATCCACAATTATTTATGCATTTATATTAATCAAATCGGGTCGATATTCTCTAAAATATAGGTAGCAGGTAGGGTGCCCCACTGATTGCCAAAGCTATCTGGGATTCTCAAGTGGTATCAAAGACCTTATAATACTAAGACGGCTCACTCAGCCTGTACTGTGTAATCAAAATGATCAAACCCACCACTTGGTGAGCTAGCTGTTCTCTTGGTTAAACAGTTGCTATATTATATGTATAAATGTATAAAATGAATGTGAAAGATGTGTGGTGATGGCAATGATGATGATGATGCTGATGATGATGTGTATTTGTTCATAGAAATTTCATATTGATGTGTATTCATACTCAGCTATATCATCTATAATATAATTGTATGTGTTTACATGTGAAACACCAACCAGCAGCCGGGCTGATCAAACCCACCACAAGGTGGCATTACAAAATTTAAATTACCATGGGAGAGATAGGGAGTGAGCCGTCTTAGTATGATAGGGTCTTTGGTGGTATTAAGATTGGTTAGTTGGTTGTTGTTGTGTTGCATCCTAGCAACATCTAAGTTCATATCAGGACTATTGACCAGATGGGATGGCCGAAGTAGGTGAAGATGCATTTTCCGATTTGGTAGATCGTGGGATTCGAACTCTTGGGATTGAACCCTGGTCAATCAAACCAATGACTTGAAAATTGATAATTGTTGATGCCTAGCCAGGCGCTCAGCATTATCAGGATATGGCAGTGACTGGTTGGCTCAATATCAGGATAACCTGACTGAGTGTGATATCTGGTGAGTCATTGGTTTGTCTCGGCCGGCATTCAAATGCCCAATGTTCCAGATAGGTAGAGTGTGCTCTTACCATTTCGGCCAAATCGGTAGAGCACGTGCCTCGCGTGCGGGAAATCTGGAGTTTGGTTCCAGGTCGAGTAAAACCAATGACTTATAAAATTGACAATTTGCGCTTCCTTGCCTGGCTCTCTGCATTAACAGGATAAGGCAAGGACTGGTTAGCTCACTGCCATGATACTCTGTCTGAGTGGGATGTTGGGTGGCCTGATTTCCCCCGGTGAGGCAGCAATATATAGTCACCATTAGTGTGCACTGTCTGTCACAAGTCACTACCTGTTCTGATATGACCTGAGATTTTGTCAGGATATCAAACTTCAACAATGAACCAAATAATCGTTCATTCTTCATTACTGGTTCATTAGATTATTTCTACAAAACAGAATATGTTGCCAGGACGTGAAATTCAAACCAAAACACGGACCAGACAGGATGGCCGAATGAGTTGAGCGTCCGTCTCCTGTTTTGGGAGATCGGGGATCCGAACCCATGGGTTCATGGGTTCGAACCCTGGTCGAGTCAAACCAATGACATAACAATGTGTACTTGTCACTTCCTATCCAGACGCTCAGCATTATTAGGATAGGGCAAGGACTGGTTGGCTCAGTGTCTGGATAATGTGACTGAGTGAGATATCAGGTCAGGTGCTGGTGGCCTGGTCTCCATATGGGGCAGCACTATAAAGTTGTCATGAGTTCACGCTGTCACAAGTTGATACCTGCCCTGATATAACCATATATGTTGCTAGGATGTAAAACAACAACTAACAAACAAACCAAAACACATCATTTAGACCACCGCGCTGGGTAACCGCTGGTGAAGTGAAACCCAAAGTAAGAGTGGTGTTTCTCAGCCGGGTGAGCAGCTCACGGGATGAGGGCCGGGAGGTGAGCAGCTGTCTCCACCAATCAGCACCTAATATCTCATCGGTTCTCCCTATTATCGTCCATAACAGTCAGCGTTGTGCAATTAAGATGCAGCTTGACCAGCTTCGCGGAGTTGGAACAATCCAACTCTCATTACACCGTGGTGACTCCCTGTGAATTGTATGACTCTTGTGTCGGTAGCAATTGCCTTTTGTTGCTCCTTTCTCCTTTTTTTTGTCTTTTCTTAGCAGGGTTATTTGTCTTTCTCTTTATTTTTCTTTCTCGTGGTAGTTATTTTTCCCCTCGTCCCTTTGGGACTAATGACCTTCTTATTTATGAATATACTGTTGTAAAATATTCTGATAATCAGCAGAGGGGGGAAATGGAAATCCTCTACTGTTATTCTGTATGGCTGGGCAAGAGTGTGTGTATATGTATGTTGTGTATATATATATTTATATGGCTTGGCCCATGCTTGAGGGCAGGTAATTATAGCATCAGGGATGATTGGCAGGTCTCGGGGTGAGTGCACTCAGGGCCTGGCTCTCTGCTGAGGTAGGGGTCAATGCACATAGGAGTCAAGGTTGGTGGTGGCCACAGGTCAACCAGCTCTGGTGCTGGGCAGACCACTGGTGGTCATGGTAACCAGAAATGCTGAGTCCCTATTGGAGGAACTGGGAATGCTGTGTCCCTATTGGTTGGAGTGAATGGCATGATCCTATACCAAGAATCCATGAACTATATATAATATACCAGAGGGGCTTGGACTCTCTATTACACTCTCACTTTTGCTTTACTTTCTCTTTGTCTCCATCTGTATTGTTTGTCACTTTATCCTACCTATATAGCCACAGACTCGAACACCCACTCTACGCTTGCTTTGGGTGAACGTAACGTACCTAATTTATTCCATCCCTGCTCCCACCTGTGATCGATTGGTTTGTTTGTTCGTTTACGTCCTAGCAACATCTAAGGTCATATCAGGACGGGTACCGACTTGTGACAGTGCACTCTTAGCAACTTTATAGTGCTCCCCCACTGGGAGACCAGGCCACCAGCACCATGACCTGATGTGCCACTCAGTCACATTATCCTGACACTGAGCCAATCAGTCCTTGCCCTATCCTAATAATGGTGAGCGCCAGTCTAGGAAGCGATAAGTATCAAAGTTTAAGTCATTGGCTTGATTCGACCAGGGTTCAAACCCACGAATCCTTGGATTCGGATCCCCCGATTTCCCAAAACAGGATATGGTGATCGGTCAACCTCTCCCATACAGGGACAATATTTAATGTGCAAAGCATCTTTGTTTCATTTATTTGTCCCTCTAATGGCAGGAATATTCTGTGTGTATTATATGGGGAAGAGAGAGGGGTAACGAGAGGTGCTAGGAGCTAGATAAAAGATTCACCCCATACTTCCAGTACAGGGGTGAATGACAATGTAGTCTAAATACGGGCGAAAATAGCTTAGTATGGAACAAGAAGTAGAATGCCTGGCACCAGTGTCAAATGGTTACTTATATCAGCACAGAGTTGGTGAAATGGAAGAGAATACAAAAAGACAAGATGTCGCCCAGAGAATGCCATCAATTTCACTTTTAAATTGCATTAAGGTATATGTTTTATTATATTTTCCAACTCAAATGTAGCAGGTAAACATGAAGACATATACAAAGAATAAATGTTGCTTCTTGGATTGTGAAATTAGGCTCTCATAAAGACTCAATTCATTAGCCCGATATTTCGACCGTTTTTATATAAGGCTGGTCTTCACCCCTGTACTACAAGTATCGGGTGAATCTGTTATCTAGCTAGGAGCATGAGGGTAGTTCTCCACAAGCCCATCCCTCTTCTTCTTCTTTTCGGTCGCCTTCAATTAAACTTGGAGCCCAGTTGAATTTGTCTCAAAGTGTCATATGGCTGTGTATGCGTGGTACCATGGTTTGTTAGGGTGCGCCTTGCGGCCTGCTACCTCCAACTTCAGCACTCAAGGTTTTCTGTTAGGGTGAGCTCACCCTTAGCTCCTGATCAAAGGACCTACCTTGGGAGCACAAGGGGCTTGAGCTTATAACGCGGCTCTTGCTCGCATGATGTACCTGTCATGGGACACATGAGGTATTTCAATGAGGACACCAGTGACAGCCAGTTGCCCACTCCTCGCCCTGTTAGGATCATCGCCAGTTGGTCCAGGGCTGTTTATTCGACTGGGCAAGCCCACCTTATTTCACAGCTAACCATATTTAAAGGCCATGTCGCTATCCGCCACCTGCGACCCGCTGGGTTGGGGATGGTCGCCCCGGGGATGATCGCCCCATAGCCCAGGAATTAGATCATTATAGTAGTATCGTGACGTTATCTACGAATACAATAGCATCATTTGTTGTGTTTGTTTCCGCTTGCCATGAAGGTGTTTTAGTAATCATCAACCGTGAGGTTGTTCTTTGGGAAAAAACATATTGTAGTATTAAGGCCTCGGTTACTTATGTGGTAAATATCACGTGTTTACTATTCTGATCCTGCTGCAAAACAATCTCATATGGGGTGAGGTAAGTAGCCGATAAGGAATAAGGATTAACGATATACTTACAAAGTAGGTAGTAATTACCACACACACAAAAGTAATTACCGCTCCTATATGGTATTGCCAGTTAGTGGATAGATATTGACAAATGGACGTTGCCTTGCCAGGTACAATTATGTAATCGTTGATGTTGGTTCCAACAACTGAACGAGGCGAATACGTATCCGCATTCCCTGATCGGCCGATGGCGCCACCTTTATTGAAACTCGAACACTAATCCACAGCATTTAGCATATACGCCGTCTGCCGGATCATTACTTAACATTGTACAAGTATCCATAGAGCGAGCCGGCGAATTTGCATATGTTAACTACTCTAACTTCAGCCTAATCTGTCTTAAGGGCCTGTCACACTATGACGTATAGCCTTAGTGTATGATGACGTATGTACATTTTGACCAACACATCAGCATATGCCGTCATATGTTATGTATACATTGTGCATACGGTGGGTACATTCCAGATACGTCATTATACATCGTCTTACGTCACCGCGCATTGAGGCTCTGAACAAATTGTGTGCATACTCAAAATTTCCAACGTGTGTTGACGTGTGGCTTGTACATTCCACATACATTATATGGATGGTAGGGGTATGTAGGCATACCTTAGGAGTATGTTAGGGCTACTTTGGGGTATGTTGGTACACGTTAGCTATATGTACAACCGGCACCCATAGCGTGTCGCTGACGTATATAACGTACTCCCAATATTATGTTAATGTATGCAAGCGTACCCCTAGCATATGCGAGCTTGCCCTAGCATATGTGAGCATGCCCCTAGCGTATCGCCAGCATATCGCCATCGTATTGCCAGTGTATCGCCAGCGTATCACCAGCGTATTGCCAGTGTATCGCCAGCATGTTGGCCGTTGGTATATCAACGCACCACTGGGCTTCTTCCAGCAGACCTGCTCAACTCTTCAGAGACGATGGATGTTCCTACACTCCATCTACAGTTCCAGCATCACTACCGAGTTGCCATTTACCAGCATGAGCTCAATCTCTACCTCATGGCTATTCTGGTGGCCTGTGTCGATAGGAGAATGAGGAGGCAGCAGTGGAGAATGTAGGTCAGACCCTGGATCAGGAGGCGACCACAGTTTGGGTTGTATGACAATCTTATGGTTGAGCTCTGCAGCGAGGACCCTGCATCATTCGTCAACTTTCTGCAGATGCCTCCCCAGATGTTTGACCAAATTGTGGCGAGAGTAGGACCCAGGATCGCTGAAAAGTACACAACATACAGGGTAAGGCTGGAGGGTGTGCTGAAGATTGCCCTTACTCTGCGGCACCTGGTGTCTAGGAACAAATACTTGTTGATGAAGTTTGGGTGGAGGGTCCCCCACAACACACAATTACTCATCGTGCGTGAAGTGTCCAGCCATTATCGATGAGTACCTGGACGAGATTATGACATGCACCATGACTCCACAAGGATGGCGTGCCATCGCCAACCAATTCCTGGAGAAGTGGAACTTGCCCCATTCCTGTGGTGCTCTGGATGGGAAGCACATTGCGTGCCGGTGCCCTCCAAAGAGTGGGTCACTCTATTACAATTACAAGGGGTTTTGCTCTGTGGTCCTGTTGGTGCTTGTAGACGCAGACTACAAGTTCATCTGGGCTGATCTTGGGGGTATGGGCTCTGCATCTGATGCCCAGATCTACAATGACTCGGAGCTGAAGGCGGGCACTGATGGTAGCACCATCGGTTCTCCAGACCCCAAACCGATAGTGAACGGCCAGAAGGATGTGACGTATTTCCTCATCGGTGTTGATGCCTTCGCCCTGCAGCCAACGACGATGAAGCTGTAAAACAGGAGGGGGATGATAAATGAGGAGCAACTCTTCAACTACCGACTTTCCGAGCTAGGAGAGTGGTGGACAATGCCTTTGGCATACTAGCCAACCGCTTCCAAGTGCTGCTGGCGACTATGCAGCACCAGCCCTCCACTGTGAAGATCATCATTACTGCATGCATGGTTGTGCACAACCTGATGAGGATGCGCTACCCAGGGCTGCAGAACCAGCAGCTGGATCGTCCAGAGACTGCAAACCACAACTTTGTTCCCGGAGCATGAAAACCTGGCAGACGTAGACATTCTTCCTACCACCAAGACTGCCTCCAAGACAGGAAAGGAGCAGCAGAATCTACTGAAGGACTAGGTCATCTGGACCACCGGATCACTTTCCTGGCAAGACAGCATGATCTGATGTAACAAAAATGGTATATGTCTGGATGCACTGTGATATGTCTACTGTTATGATCTATTTATATATACTTACATGTCTGGTATATTGCGAGATGTCTACTGTTACAATATGTCTATATGTCTATTGCTATAAATAAACAATATCAATTTTGTATATCAAAACACAATTACATGTCTGTTATATTTGTTATATACCTACAGGTATATTAGGTGTTGATATTAATTTGTTATAACATAATTAAACTCAGTCCAGAGAGGGAGAGAGAAACAGAGAGAGGAATTGAGTGGGGAAGAGAGAGGGAAAGAGAGAGGGAAAGAGAGAGGGGAAGACATAGGGAGAGAGAAAGGGGAAGAGAAAGGGGGAGAGGGGAAGAGAGAGGGGTTGAGAAAGGGGATGACAGAGGGAAAGAAAGAGGGGAAGAGAGAGGCTGAGAGAAAGGGGAAGAGAGAGGAAAGAGAGAAGAGAGGGGGAAGAGAGGGGGAAAAGAGGGTAAGTACTTGTGTCATTAATATAAATTTTTATTTTCATTAGCTAAATTCTTATCCTTTGTAGTTTAATTGATACCACAGCTCTATGACATTATTTAACTCAGACACCACACATCTAGTTTAACAAATATCTTTATTACAAAATAATAAGATAATAAACAAAAGAACATAACATAATAAACATGAGCAAATAATAAGTACTTTTTATACATATTTACACATTAACTTCACATTCTCATTGTTGGGCCCCCCCCTGCCCCGATGGTGACATCGGAGCTAACAAGGGAAAGAGGTCTAAATTAGACACCACAAACACACCAGAGATCCCCAACAGCCCACCAAGTTCAAGAGTCCATCACACGATTGGTTACGCAACCCTGTTGATGTTCCAGTTGCCACTGCTGTGGGAGTAGAACTGCCACTAGCAACTGGAGTTGAGTCCAAGGACACACTCACAGTGCTGGCAGCAGGTTGCCGGTGAGAAGGTACAGGAGGAGGCATGGTGTACACAGCCATTCCATGAGGCCGAAGTTGAGGCTGACCATGCGGCTGAGGTGCAGGCGCTCCAGAGGGATGTGGTACCAGCTGAGGAAGAGGCGGCACTGGGTGATGGCGCATCAGGAGAGGTTGGACAGGCAGAGGTTGAGGTTGAGGCTGCGGCTGCACAGACGGATGCTGCGGATGCTGCAGATTTTGTGGATGCTGCACCACAGACTGCAGCAGTTGCAGCATATACTGCTGGACATAGTCCTGGGTTTGTGACGCCTATGGTGATGCCGGTTCTGGCTGATGGGTCCACTGCTGAGGCTGGGGCTGATACAGCTCACTTTATGAATGCACATTGATTTTTATCACCAGCTATTGGACGTCAAACTTATGGTCATTCTGAGATATTTCTTTGGAGGAAACCCGATGCAACCACATAGTCTACTCTTTCCAATAAGCAGCAAGGGTTTTTTTACATGCACTTTCCCACAGACAGAACAACACATACCACAGCCTTTGATGAACCAGTTGGGGACCACTGGTTGGAGCGGAAACATTTAAAGAAGGCATATCTCACTCACCACGCCCTGCCTGTTAGCTCTACCAGGAGGCTCTGTAGGCCCCTACTTCAATTAGTTCCCGGGCTTCTGTATCAGCTTCCCCCGGAGTGGTCTCCTTGACAACCAATTATCTGGCGTCTGGGCATGGATCGGTGTGCTAGATTAAAGTGCCGCTGCAGGAAATGCTCTCACCAAGAAGATCACTGACTGTCATCTTGATACTTCTGTCGTTGGCCGTGATGCAAGCAATTGGCAACATCACACCCGGAGTGGTCTCGAACCCACGTTTCTGCCACTCCGGGGAAAGTCTGCTAACCTAGGCGGAACTCGAACCAATATTTCGCGCATTCAAAGGGAAACATCCTAGTGATTAGCATATCTAGGGCGGTCTTGCACCACTATTTCTGCCATTCCGGGCCAAGACTCCTAATGAGTAGGATACCTAGAACAGGAATCGAACCTATATTTCTGCCATTCCAGTGCGAACCTCCCTATTACATAGCATACAACGAAGGGCATTCGAAGCTATATTTCTGTCATGCCGGGGAGAGTTCACTAACCATTACTTTACCTAGAGTTCAGACTTTCCATTGGAGCAACATCATCCTTAGCATAACTAGAGCGGTATTCGAACCCCACCGTCCCGGCATCGAGTTGAATCGACCTTGCCTTTATCAGTATACCTGTAATGGGACTCCAATGTACACGTATGCGATTCGGGGGGCAATCTTAACTATTACCATGCCTGAGGTGGGACTAGAACCCACATTTCTGGCATTCTGAGGAGAGTATACTAACTTTCAAAATCCCTAGAACAGGACTGAAGGCGGCGAAACTGACATTTCAGGAGAGTGCGTCTAAACACTTAGCATACCCAGTGTGGGATTTGAACCCACGTTTATGCCATTCCTGAGCGACCGTCCAAACCATTAATGCCATCTAGAATCGATGCTGTAATTTCCCGCTCCGCACCTACCTGTGTATGTGGCATTTCATATGGATATGACTACCCTCTTCCTCCTTCTCCTCCCAAGACAACTCGCGATTGGATGTACCGTGTGGGTATGATACCCCACCAGCTCCTATACTACCACCAAACCACACTCCCCCCTAGTCCATTCCGCTAAAGCCTAGGCCACACCTATCCAGATCAGGGGCCGGACGAGGCCCGGACCCTGATCCAGCGTGGACCGTGGCTCATCCGTGGCTGGTCCTTGGTGATCCCGCGTTATCCCGCATGATCCTTGGCTGGTCCGGCCTCATCCCGGGTCGGCCCCATATGTTTTAAAACGTTTAAAACATCAGGGGCGATCTGGGGAATATTGCAATCCGGGCTCGATCCGGCATCATCCGGCATCATCTGGATGTAATCCGGGGATGGTGCTGGTAGTCCGTGGGTGCTCCAGGAGTAGTCTGTGTACGGTCCGGGGCAGTCCACGTGTGTTTTAAACCGGATGAGCCACGTTTTAGCCACGGTTTAACCCAGACCACCCCGGGACCTGTAGATGTGTGTGTTACTGACTGTAGATTTGTGTGTGAGGCTGACTGTAGATATGTGTGTGTGGCTGACTGCAGATGTGTGTGTGTGTTGCTGACTGTAGATATGTGTGTGAGTTTCTGACTGGAGATGTGTGTGTGTGGCTGACTAGATATGTGTCTGACTGACGGTAGATGTGTGTGGCTGAATGTAGATATGTGTGTGAGTCTGACTGTAGATATGTGTATGAGACTGACTGTTGATATGTGTGTGAGGCTGACTGTACATATTTGTGTGTGGCTGACTGTATATATGTATGTGTGTGTGGCTGACTAGATATGCGTGTGTGACTGACTGTATATATTTATGTGTTGCTCTCGGTAGATATTTATGTGTGGCTGACTGTAGATGTGTGGGTGTGGCTGACTGTAGATATGTGTGTGACTGACTGTAGATGTGTATGTGTGGCTGACTGGATATGTATGTGTGGCTGACTGTAGAGGTGTGTGTGGCTGACTGTAGATGTGTGTGTGGCTGACTAGATATGTGTTTGACTGACTGTATATGTGTGTGGCTGAATGTAGATATGTGTATGAGACTGACTGACTGTTGATGTGTGTGTGGCTGACTGTAGATATGTATGTGAAGATGAATGTACAGATGTGTGTGTGGCTGACTGTAGATGTGTGTGTGTGGCTGACTGTAGATATGTATGTGTGGCTGATTGTAGATATGTAGGTGTGGCTGACTGTAGATGTGCATGTGGCTGACTAGATAGGCGTGTGACTGACTGTAGATATGTGTGGCTGAATGTAGATATATGTGAGGCTGACTGTAGATATGTGTATGCGACTGAATGTTGATGTGTGTGTGTGGCTGACTGTAGATATGTGTGTGTGGCTGACGGTAGATTTGGGTGTGTGGCTGACTGTAGATATGTGTGTGAGGCTGACTGTAGATGTGTGTGGCTGACTGTAGATATGTGTGTGAGGCTGACTGTAGATATGTGTGTGGCTGACTGTAGATGTGTGTGTGTGGCTGACTGTAGATATGTGTGTGTGGCTGACTGTAGATATGTGGGTGTGGCTGACTGTAGATGTGTGTGTGTGGGTGACTGTAGATATGTGTGTGTGGCTGACTGTAGATGTGTGTGTGTGGCTGACTGTAGATATGTGGGTGAGGCTGACTGTATATATGTGTGTGTGGCTGACTGTAGATATGTGGGTGTGGCTGACTGTAGATGTGTATGTGTGGCTGACTGTACATATGTGTGTGTGGCTGACTGTATGTATGTATTTGTGGGTGGCTGAGTGTATATATGCGTGTGTGGCTGACTGTAGAAATGTATGTGTGGCTCAGTGTAGATATGAATGTGTGGCTGACTGTAGATGTGTGGGTGTGTGGCTGACTGTAAATGTGTATGTGTGGCTGACTGTACATATGTGTGTGTGGCTGACTGTATATATGTATGCTTGGGTGGCTGAGTGTATATATGCGTGTGTGGCTGACTATAGAAATGTATGTGTGGCTCACTGTAGATATGTATGTGCGGCTGACTGTAGATGTGTGTGTGTGTGGCTCACTGTAGATATGTGTGACTGACTGTAGATGTGTATGCATGGCTGGCTGTGGATATGTATGTGTGGCTGACTGTAGATATGTGTGTGACTGACTGTACATATGGGTGGCTGAATGTATATATGCATGTGTGGCTGACTGTAGAAATGTATGTGTGGCTCACTGTAGATATGTATGTGTGGCTGACTGTAGATGTGTGCGTGTGGGTGGCTGTAAGTAGGTGTGGATGTGTGACTGACTGTAGATACGTGTGTGTGGCTGACTGTAGATATATGTGTGTGTGCACGACTGTAGATGTGTGTGTGGCTGACTGTAGATATGTGTGTGTGTGTTGCTGACTGTAGATATGGGTGTGTGGCTGACTGCAGATATGTGTGTGTGGCTGACTGTAGATGTGTGGCTGACTGTACATATGTGTGTGTGGCTGACTGTATATATGTATGTTTGGGTGGCTGAGTGTATATATGCGTGTGTGGCTGACTGTAGAAATGTATGTGTGGCTCACTGTAGATATGTATGTGTGGCTGACTGTAGCTGTGTGTGTGTGGCTGACTGTAGATGTGTATGTGTGGCTGACTGTGCATATGTGTGTGTGGCTGACTGTATATATGTATGTTTGGGTGGCTGAGTGTATATATGCGTGTGTGGCTGACTGTAGAAATGTATGTGTGGCTCACTGTAGATATGTAGGTGTGGCTGACTGTAGAGGTGTGTGTGTGGCTGACTGTAGATGTGTAGGTGTGGCTGACTGTACATATGTGTGTGTGGCTGACTGTATATATGTATGTTTGGGTGGCTGAGTGTATATATGCATGTGTGGCTGACTGTAGAAATGTATGTGTGGCTCACTGTAGATATGTAGGTGTGGCTGACTGTAGATGTGTGTGTGTGTGGCTGACTGTAGATGTGTATGTGTGGCTTACTGTACATATGTGTGTGTGGCTGACTGTATATATGCATGTTTGGGTGGCTGAGTGTATATATGCGTGTGTGGCTGACTGTAGAAATGTATGTGTGGCTCACTGTAGATATGTATGTGTGGCTGACTGTAGATGTGTGTGTGTGGCTGACTGTAGATATGTGTGTGACTGACAGTAGATGTGTATGCGTGGCTGGCTGTGGATATGTATGTGTGGCTGACTGTAGATATGTGTGTGACTGACTGTACATATGGGTGGCTGAATGTATATGTGTGTGTGTGGCTGACTGTAGAAATGTATGTGTGGCTCACTGTAGATATGTATGTGTGGCTGACTGTAGATGTGTGTGTGGGTGGCTGTAAGTATGTGTGTATGTGTGGCTGACTGTAGATATGTGTGTGTGGCTGACTGTAGACATGTTTGTGTGGCTGACTGTAGATATGTGTATGTGACTGATTGTACAGATGTGCGTGTGGCTGACTGTAGATATGTGTGTGTGGCTGACTGTAGATATGTGTGTGTGGCTGACTGTAGATATGTGTGTGTGTGGCTGACTGTAGATGTGTGTGTGGCTGACTGTAGATGTGTATGCGTGACTGACTGTAGATATGTGTGTTGCTGACTGTAGATATGTGTGAGGCTGACTGTAGATATGTGTGTGTGGCTGACTGTAGATATGTGTATGTGACTGACTGTACAGATGTGTGGCTGAATGTAGATATATGTGTCTATGGATGACTGTAACTGTGTGTGTATGTGTGGCTGACTGTAGATATGTGGGTGTGGCTGACTGTAGATGTGTGTGTGGCTGACTGTGGA
Source organism: Branchipolynoe longqiensis (assembly GCA_030323885.1). Taxonomy (NCBI): domain Eukaryota; kingdom Metazoa; phylum Annelida; class Polychaeta; order Phyllodocida; family Polynoidae; genus Branchipolynoe; species Branchipolynoe longqiensis. Next base: position 59,903,020 of record CM059198.1, on the reverse strand, counting down.
TATGTGTGTGTTACTGACTGTAGATGTGTATGCGTGACTGACTGTAGATGTGTGTGTGTGAGGCTGACTGTAGATATGTTTGTGTGGCTGACTGTAGATATGTGTGTTACTGACTGTAGATGTGTATGCGTGACTGACTGTAGATATGTGTGTTGCTGACTGTAGATGTGTGTGTGAGGCTGACTGTAGATATGTGTGTGTGGCTGATGGTAGATATGTGTGTTACTGACTGTAGATATGTGTGTGACTGACTGTGGATATGTGTGTGTGGCTGACTGTAGATATGTTTGTGTGGCTGACTGTAGATATGTGTATGTGACTGACTGTACATATGTGTGGCTGAATGTAGATATATGTGTGTATGGCTGACTGTAACTGTGTGTGTATGTGTGGCTGACTGTAGATGTGTGTGTGTGGCTGACTGTAGATATGTGTGTGTGGCTGACTGTGGATATGTGTGTGTGGCTGGCACGGTGTCAGCTGCTCCCAGATCCATCACGGTTTGGACTGAGGCTCCGTTCAATGTGTGTCACGTGTGAATGACACCTCAGTGCCTATCAATCTCGCCTCCTGTATAGGAGAATGTCAAAGATGCATTAAGGGTCTACAGACCGGCCACCAGCCATCATGCCGATGGATATTTTGCAAGACGCAGTGGGATTGAAGCCCATTCAATAGCACCCCATTGATTGCACATCAGGATATTATCTGAGGTGCTATACATAAATGTATATGACACGCCAGCTATATTTATATATACCTCGTCTTAATATATACATCCCTCTCCGTTTGCTTCATACGGGGAAGCGTTATATACACACACATATTCATCTGTCAATCTGGATATATATATATATATATATAATATATATATTTATATGTAACACCTCTTAATATGTGTATTCATATTCTGCACGCACAAACGGCAATATATTTCATATATCCAACTATATATATATATGAAGAGTTCAGGCGCAAAACCATGTAAACGCCAAACCAAAAATGTAGTTTAAATAAAAGATTTGTACATGACAATAATTATATTTCTCACTAATTCCACTTTTCCTATTATCATATGGGTATGGAGCAATGAATACAAATATGGGAATATTGTAGGTTTTGATTCCAATGTATATCTCCATTTTTGCATTGTGGTTTACGTGGTTTTGTGTCTGAACTCTTCATATATATATATACATATATATATATGTATTTATATATAATCCGTCTTAATATATGTATCCCTATTCAAATTTTGCACAGTGATACATACATTTCATGTTCATCTATCCAGTTATATGTTAACAGTTCAGGCACAAAACTACGTAAATGCTAATCCAAAAATGGAGATAAACATTGGAATCAAACCTCTAAAAAGTGTTTTCTTTTTTTATATTCCTACTTTTGTGTCCATTGCTCCATAACCATGACATTGTAATCATATGACAAGTAGAATTAGTGTGAATTTAAGTTATTTATAGGTACAATATTTGATTTAGACTACATTTTTGGATTGGCGTTTATGTGGTTTTGCGCCAGAACTCTTCATGTGTATATGTATATATAATTTCTCTTAATATATGCATCCCTATTCATATTCCACCAATGAAATACTTATATATAGACACACATATTTCATGTTCATTTAACCAGCTATACATGCATATTTATATATAATCTGTCTTAATATATGCACACCTATTCATATTTTCGCAGGGAAACGCTACATATATACACAAACAAATTTCATGCGTGTCTATCCATATATATATATATATGTGATGTATAAGCTATTATGTGAGTATAAGGGCACGGAAGGGAATTCCTGTCTATTACCCCTTATTACCTACTATAATTCATCTTATGCTATGTCTGGTCCACCATATGTAGAACCAGTGGCGCCACCACCGCCGCTAATCCGAACCGAAAGCCACCTTCTGTACCATTTGCGCCCAGGTTTTTTTTTTTAGGCTAGGGCATCATATTCCCTATGCCAGAGAAGATAATAATTATATATCTCATCTCAACCCACTCCTTTTGTCTTGTTCCTTATTTCTACGACAGTCATACTTTATGTGATATATAATGCATTATACGAGTATAAATACAAGGGTAACATGTGCAACCTATATTTCCTCTGTGCGCATTGGTGGAGTGCCTTTGCCCCCCTCCCAGCTGTCGGTTAAATAGCCGGGCATGCGCCCCCCTCGCATCACACACTGGAGGAAATCTATACACATACATATAAATTGTAGCAGAAGTCTATATCAACAAAATGGCGTTGATGTTTTTCAGCCTAATCAAGACAGATATTTAATCACCAATGTACACACATAAAACCCATAAAGGCAGAAGAAGCACAACTAACAACAAACAGTGAGATGTACTGAGGTCCATATTGTTGAGATGATCAAATATCGAAGAACATACGCAATCGTGCAGCACGAAGCATGTCGCTTCACATACATTGCCCCTGATGGTCTGGTCACGTGACAGGATGTGATTGTGAAGGCCTGGAACCACAGGGAGGGCAGGCCCGTTATACCAGATCAATCGCATCGCCAGTCAGGCCAAATACAAAAAGAATTGATGATCGTCCTTTTCAAATAAAAAATCAGGGTCGGGCGGGCGGTTTTTTATTTATATTTTTTATGTAGACGTAATATGTAACTAGACACGATGGCCGAATGAATTGAGGGTCCGCCTACCGTTCTGGTAGGTCATAGGATTCGAACTACTGGGTTCGAATCCTGGCCAAGTCAAACCAATAACATAACAATTTACACAAAAGTTGAATTGCTGTTAGACCGACGTATTTTTAACAGTTACATTATATATATATATATATATATATATATATATATATATAAAAGTATATATATACTGTAGGGAGGTCCCTGCTCCTGATGCGATGACCTTCGAATTCTCTCTCCCAGATGGGGACTCAGCCCCCCTTCCTTACCCTTACTACCTGGCGAACCTGAAGTTGTTCTCGTTACAGTGAGTGGTGGTTACAGTGTGCAAGGGTGGGGAGTCTGGAGCAGTAGATGACCATGACAGACTCTATCAGTCCATGGAGGTGAGTGAGTGATGAGGGAAAGGAGGGATATTCTGGGTTATTATACTCATATAATTCTTATACAGCATATATATATAATTCAGACGCGGGCGATTTTTCAGGCCTGTGCGGGCACGATCACAAATCTTTTAAATTTGGCCTAATGGTATGTAGTCCGCCGTCACATACGGTTATCCAGTAACGTACCGCTGCGCGTGGGAGATCGGAAGTTTGATTTCTGGTCGAGTCAAACCAATGACTTACAGAATTGATACTTGTCGTTTCCCAGCCTGGCATTCAGCATTAATAGGATAGGACAAGGACTGGTTGGCTCAGTGTCAGGAAAATGTGACTCAGTGGGATATCGGGTCGGGTCACGGTGCGGTGGCCTGATTACCCAGTGGGGCGGTACTATAAAGTTGCAATGAGTATGCACTGTCACAAGTCGGTACCCATCCTAATATGACATAAGATGTTACCAGGATGTAAAACTCCAACAACCAAATGAATATAGGCGATATCAAGGCAGAGGTGGTGCATCCTGGGAACCCACTGCTTTGCGACTGGTTTGGACCGGTTGGCCTTCAATTGCAGATCAGTCGCGAATCAGTTCCCGACCAGCCACCGACCACTAGCTAACTGATCGTCAACTGATCACCAATATTATTAAGCATTTATTGCTGAATAAATTAAATACTAACTCAACAACTCAACTCAACTCAGCTGCCCACCCATCCCTTCAAACGAACATTCAAATGCGTAGAGTTGAGGGCCTGAGTCAAACATTCTTGAACATTCACATCGATCATAAATTATACTTCTCTACTGTACTCACTATCATATCAACTTTGTTTATGGAATATGGCGGAAGATAAAAACCATCAAACTACATGACTTTAATATGTAATGTGATACAAAAGACAGGAAAAGGGATAACGAGAAATGTAATCTGAAAAGTAATTGATGTAGCTCATATTCTTTGCTTATTGCATCATGTCTACTTGAATTAGACGCTATAAATGATGTCAGAAAGCCAAAGGAAACTTTGTGTAAATACCTGTAACACTTATTGGCTACTGCACTGAGAAATGATGTGTGCATACAATTAATTTACAGAAAAAAATAATCTCAATTATTGTCTGTATATCCATTAAACTCATTGATTGATTGATTGGTGGTTGATTTACACCCTGTCGGCAGCATAGGCCATATTCACGGCGAGAAATATTAGTTTGTTGTTCAAACCATCGCTTTTACATGTAAAAGCAGACAATCAATTATGTGCCAATAGACACTCATTAAATTAGAAAGTTCACAATAATATATTTGTGGTCAAGGGAAACAAATTCCCATAGAAAAAGAAAAGTTTGATTAATAATTGATAGAATCTATTTAGTAAACTATATGAGGTGGTACAGTCCAGCTGCCCTCAAAAAGGCTAAGATGTTTTCCTGTTTTACCTTTGTAAAAAGGTCATGCATACTGTCTGCAGTGTAGAACTGTTGGCACAGGGCCAACAAATCAACTCAACTTACTCAAATGTGTTTGAGTGTCAGCGGGGACTGACACCCAATACATTCAGGTAGAGGTTCCCCCTTGAGCAGAAAAGCATGTGTAAGCCACGAGTGGCCAATACGGCAGCGGCTAAGGACCACTTCGTCCCGCCGACCTCCTGCATGAGTCTGTGGTGGTTTTCCCACAGATGGTTAAATTTCTTTAACTTTAGTAATGTTTTCATCCCACTCATGTTACCATTTGGATTGTATATGGGTGGCTATTAGTGGTTTCAGATCAGAGTGAGGGATCAGACATGGTTCAAGATCACAGTTCAGGGCCTTCTTCGCAGCCCGATCAGCTCGTTCATTTCCTTGTATGCCGGCTTGGACAGGCACCCAACACAGGTGGATGTCATACCCATCCGTTGTCAGTTGGTTCATTTTATAAATGACTGTTACTAGAATAGGGTGATTCGTTTTCAGTCCAACAACAGCCAGGAGGCAAGAGAACGAATCACTGTATATAACATAGTTAGTGTGGTTGGATACCTCGACACACTCCAACACAAGAAGGTGTGCTCGGGCTTCTGCAGTGAAAATCGAGCTCTGATCGGGCAACCCTACGCTAAATTTTTCCCCTTGGCAGCTACCCGGCTTTGGTCTTTTGAACCATTAGTGTATATGGAGAGGTGGTCTGCAAACTGGCCTTGAATCTCTGCATGCAGTCCTTGGTACTCTAGTGGATGTGTCCGATACTTCCTCAGTTCTGTGAGTCAGTGGATAACGGATGGCTTCCTCAATGACCACGGGGGATGTTGGCATCCTCCAACACATCCAAATCCACGCTCAAGGCCTCCAAATGAGGTTTCATTCGGAGCCTCAGTGGCCGGATGTAATTCGGCCTGGCTTCATACCTGTATTTGTAATGTTGCTCGAATAGACAATTGTGTGCAGGATTCAATGCATTAGTTTTTATCTTCACTACATATTGCATGGCCAGTTTGATTCTCCTGTTGTTAAGTGATGGTTCATTGGCTTCGACGTCGAGGCTCTGAACCAGTGAGGTGCGGAAGGCCCCAAGGGCGAGGCACAGTCCCTGGTAGTGGATCATGTCTAGCAGCCCAATATATGATTTCCTTGCGGAACCGTATAATATGCTGCCGTAATCCACTGGTGACCGAACCAAGGTTCTGTATGCGAAGACCAGAACATCTCTGTCCGCTCCCCACTCTCAGCTGGACAGCACCCTCAGAATATCTACCGCTTTCAGGCATCTTGTTTTCAGGTAATTTATGTGTATGTATAAATGTTTAACTTTATGCAAATATTATATAAGCGGTGAAAGTGAATCTATTGTGTGCTGATTCTGGAAGAGTCTATGGGACAGCTAGCGCGGCTTTGAGCCCTGTTGCTTGTTGGGGCAGGTAAGCAAGGCGACTGGTCAGCAAGTGCTCCCTGTCCTAACACTGGTTGGTCACTTCTACCTGAATTTTGAGTCTATTTACTCATTCCATTTACATATATGACTCTTGTCCTTATTGTGTTTTATTATTATTATTACTATCACTACTTAGCGCAGATAATATGTGACATGAAAGACAGTTTTGCGTTGAGAATGAGGCCCAGAAATTTGGTTTTCTCAACACTTTAATGGGATGCCCATCCAGGGTCAGCTCCGGTTCTGCATGAATTCTACACAACAGGCAGAAGTGCATTCAGACTGTTTTTGTCTTGGACAATTTGAAACCGTTCAGAACTGACCATCGATGGATCCCATTTATCCTTGGTTGCAGCTGTCTCTCTATGACATCCATGTTAGCACCGCTGTAATATAAAACTAAGTCGTCCACGAAAACACTACAGGAGACCCCCCTCTTTACAGCAGCAGCAATACCATTTACCTTGACCCCGAAAAGGGTCAAGGCCATTATGCTGCCTTGACATACTCCTAGTTCCTGTGAGTGTAGGCTGGAATTGGTAGTCTTGACCCAGACGTGGAAATGCCTAAAGGCTAGAAAGTTCCTGATGAAAATTGCAAGTGGCCACGAAGGCCAATCGCATGAAGATCCTCCATGATGCCATGCTGCCATGTTGTGTCATAGGCTTTTTCGAGGTCGAAGAAGACAGCCACAACGTGCTCCTTCTTAAAGAAAGCATCTCTTATGAAGGTCTCCATGTGCACCAAATGGATCTAACCCTGAAGGAGACATTCAATGTTATTATCCCCAACACGAGAAAGGCAGTCAATAAATAAATTGCAAATATTGAATTTTCAAGCCATGAATAAATCTGTAATAAAATGAATTGCCCTATTTTCAAATTAAATAAGGCTTCATCATCATGAATCCAACTGGTGTCAAAGTGAAAATGGGACATCTGTGGTCCATCATACAAAGCACATGAATGCAATGAAATAAACCAGGCGCGTTGCCCGAATCGCTAGAGTGCGTGCCTCGCGTGCAGGATATCCGGAGTTTGGTGCCAGGTTGAGTCAAACCAATGACTTACAAAAGTGATACTTGTCGCTTCCTAGCCTGCCAGCTTGGCATTAATAGGATAGGGCAAGGACTGGTCAGTTGAATGTCAGGATAATGTGACTGAGTGGGATATTGGATCACAGTGCTGGCACTATAAAGTTGCCATGAGTGTGCACTGTCACAAGTCGGCGCCCGTCCTGATATAACCTTAGATGTTAGCAGGATGTAAACTTCCAACAAGCATCTGACCAACCAATAATGAAATAAAATATATAATAATAGAACAAAATGAGTTATCCTCCAAAGACAGTTTAGTTTTTGTTTTTGTTCATTGTCTCTAGGTCCCATCCCTCCTGTTAAATTATGTTCTCCTTTGAATTCCACCAGTTTCCGAGGCCACCAAACTCGATTCTCAGCCCCAGTTGAATGATCGGATGGAATTTCAGAAGGAAGCAACTCGCTAGTATCGAAATAAATAATCCCCCTTCATTTCTGTGACACAACAGGAAATGGCTCCTGCATTGTTTGTGATGCTCAGCAACACGGGTAATTTGGCATTCGATCGCAGCCCTAGCCTCATAGCAATAAGATAATACTTATGCTACCACCTATCTAGTAACGGCCAACCTACCTTATGACTTCTGCGTCAGCAGCGCCTATATATTTGTACTTTAATACGAAATACTTTGAAATGGTAACTCTATCTTACTGACCTGCCATCTGCAGTCGCCTGCTCGAACTACTGGCCCCAGTGCCTATATAAGGACTGACTTAGCGGTGGTGAGCTCACTTCGACACGGCTGCAGGAGGACACTAGCTGGCTTTGAACAGCCATCCCACCCACCCCTGCTAATATTATCTAGGGCTAAGGGTTAAAGCTTATTGACTTCATTGTGCTTAACTCATTGTGCTTATCTCATTGTGCTTATCTTGTTTAAACTTAATATGTGCTTACTAAAATTAACATGTGCTTACTAGAGACTGTTATTTGAAAAGAAATAAATCCAACTTTAAACTTATATGCGGTGTCGGTGTCAAATTATGCACCATTGCATGTTCGTTGTGCTTGGACCAGTGCGCGCTCAATTTGTCCCTTATGAAGTAATAGATCAAATATTCACCCCTCTCTCCAGTAGTTGTGAATGGCAAATATGCCACATTATTCTGATACTGAGAAAACCAGTCCTTGTTCTATCCTATGTGATTTTAAGTTCAGAATGATCTTAAAGCTGCATAGTCCAATGAAGCATCAAGTTATCAAAACCAACATAATTATTTAGATTTGATTCTACATATCTAACTGAGATACTGATGCATTTATTAAGAAGCATTTGCCACCACATAGAAGGGACCACTGAGTCAATTTAATAGAACATGTTACTGCAAACGCTTATGGTGTCAGAGTGTTGGTGTGCTTGCCAAAACTAATTTGACGTGTTTATGCTTCAAATATCTGAAAAGTTTGCCATTTATAATAAAAGTTCGTTCAAACTAAGGTAAGGTAAATTATAACAATCAAATTAATATATTAACCTCAGAAAAATGACAGAAAATCAAAACCATCAGACTATGCAACTTTAACATTTTGAACATAGAATCAAAGATAGGACTGTAAATGTATATCCCACTACTTCCAGTATGGTAGCATGCCAGTAGAGAACAGGTTAATGATGGAAAAGCCTCTTAAAGACCTTAGGGCAAGTTAGTGGTGGAAGTCCTCTGTACAATCTTTTCGAGGGAACATTCTACACAGTGGGTAAAATTGTCCGATATTATGAGATATGGGATATATGAACTCTACTATAATAAATTGCAACTTGTCTATAAAATGGTAAATAGTATATAAAACCAAAGGCATATAAGGGATATGTGGAGTTGGTGTTCTATTACTCATAGAGGATAGAAATTGTATAGTAAAATAGTATAGAGAGAGAGGGTCACTTCTTAGGTGGGACAGTCTTTGAGAAGTTGCCTCACATACCCCCTCCCCTCAAGAGTTATTTATGGATCCCTGCCCCAGAGACAGACCTAACCATGCCTTGGTAACAGGGATATTGAACCCTCATTGGTGGATAGAGGAATGCTTGTTAGGGATTGGAAGATTGGATCATGTGATCACCACCATCTTGTTCTGGAAACTATAAAAGTAATAAATGAGAGAGTCTCACTCTCCTACCTTTCACTCTTTATCTACTTTCCTTCATTACCTTTCACTCTTTATCTACTTTCCTTCATTACCTGTCTCCCGTGGGGAACCGGGGTAGAATAGTTCCCTTGTACCCCCTTGCAGATTGTAAAAGGCAGCAAATGGGGCGGATTGTTTGCCGTGAGTCGTGACTCATGTCGGTGGAGGAAGGGATCCTGGTGCATGAGGACAGCAAGGGGCCAAGGCTCCTTGTGGACCAACACTTCACTTTGACCTCGACTTCATCTAGGCGAGAGGTTGAAATGGCCCGTTCTAATCAATTTGCTGGTTATGCCAAGCCCTAGGTAGATTAATGGAGAATGGATATATATATAGTACAACAACTGTATTTATATTTATACTTACACAATTACCAAGTCATTCTTCACTTCCTAGAAGGCGGTGGCTAGGGTCAATCTAGTACTGGTTATGCTTTGTTGCCTCCATGCTAGAGTATATTATCCTCGTATCCCTGGTGTGTATCTGTCGGTTACCACAGTGCTACACACCCCAATTTTGAGGGCTCCGTGGTGGGTGGGGAGCGAGGATGACAAACCAAAAACAATTAAATATGGATACTCAAAACCCCCCAAATAATAAGAAAAGATTACCAGACACGGAAATGAGATCAGACTCTGATTCGGACTCACGTCCGGATGCTGATGATTGGCCATGGTTCATTATGATTGAATCATTGAATAATGAGGCATCAGTTGCCAAACTTTCCCCTTTTGCCATCCACAAGGGCATTATGGGAATTGCTGGCACAGTCAAAGACGTGAAGAAACTACGAAGTGGACATATTCTGGTGGAGTGTGCTAAGAAAGCGCATGCCAACAATCTGCTACGTGCAAGCACACTAGCAGGCGTCGGCATCAAGGCCACTCCTCATTGAACTCTCAACTCTAGCAAAGGAGTAATCCGGACTAGAGATCTTGATGGTTTTGATGAGGATGAGATAGCACATGAGCTCAAGTCTCAAGGAGTGTTAAACGTACGAATAGTAGTTATAAAGAGGGATAACAAGTCCATAAAAACGGGGACATATATCCTCACGTTTGGCAAGCCTTTTCTGCCCAAGAATTTGAAAATTGGATACCTTAGTGTGAATGTGGATATCTTCATCCCAAACCCACTTCGATGCTTCCAATGCCAGAAGTTTGGTCAGGGCAAGGATAAATGCAAAAATGAAATCATCTGTTTTAAGTGTGGTCAAAAAGGTCATGACAACACCAGTTGTCAAAACCAGGCAAAATGTTCCAATTGCCTGGGTGACCATATGGCCATATCAAAAGACTGTCCTGTCTGGAAAAAAGAAAAGCTAATTCAGCAGATCAAGACTGAGAAGCAGCTAAGCTACCCAGAAGATCGAAGGCTGGCTGAGGTGAATACTCCCTCGCCAATCACCAAGAGCTATGCTGCGGCAGCCAAAGCCTCCATCAGGACAATTGAATGCCAGACTGAACTGACATGGTTGACTGCAGGGAAGCCCACTGCCTTCACCCCAGTCCCAAATCCGACGCCGGTTTTGATCAAAAGTAAAAATAGTAATACTAGTATTACGGTGCAAACGCTGGCCGAGCCGGCGATGCCCAAAAAGAAGAAGAACAATTTGTCGGAACGAGTTCCGAAGGGATCTTTGACCCCTATGGACAAAATGTCCAGGGGGTCATCGATCTCCAAAAACTTAACATCAAATAGATATCAGGCGCTGGCTGATATTGAGATGCCTGAGACTGTGGAAACCCGCAGTCGAAGTCTCTTCCTCAAACCAAAGGCGAGGGGGAGAACACCTGTCACTGCTCCAAAATGACAGTGACAGGTGCATCTCTTATTCAATGGAACTGCCAAGGTTTTAGGAGCAACATCGAAGAGTTGTCTCTTCTTTGTTGCAACCTCAATCCATTCGATGTTTGCCTACAAGAAACTTATATAAAAGCTTCTGAGAGCACGCACCAGATGGAGACCGAGCCGCTGGCGGCTCCTCCATCTTGGTCAGACGTGATGTGGTATGTACGCCAGGGGAGTTAGACACAACACTACAGGCTGGAGCTGTTCATCTGACGCTGCATAAGACTGTAACTCTCTGTTCCATTTACATTCCTCCCAGCTCTGTTCTCACTTTACAAGAACTGGACGCCCTTGTGGACCAGTTACCGTCCCCATATTTACTTATGGGTGACTTTAACGGCCACAACCCATTATGGGGGGGGGACAATAGGAACGCTAAAGGCAAAAGAATTGAGGACCTTGTGGCCGCTCATGCTCTGTGTGTATTGAACGATGGTTCATACACATATTTGCATCCCGGCTACGGAACATACTCCGCCATCGATCTCAGCATTGTAGAACCAGAACTGGCTCGATTTTCACTGCAAAAGCCTGAGCACTCCTTCTCGCTTTGGAGTGTATTGAGGTATCCAACCACAATAACTATGTTATATACAGTGATTCGTTCTCTTGCCTCCTGGCTGTTGCTGGACTGAAAACGAATCACCCTATTCTAGCAATGGTCATTTATAAAATGAACCAGCTGACAATGGGTGGGTATGACATCCACCTGTGCTGGGTGCCTGGCCATGCCGGCATACAAGGAAATGAACCAGCTGATCGGGCTGCGAAGAAGGCCCTGAACTGTGATCTTGAACCATGTCTGATCCCTCACTCTGATCTGAAACCATTAATAGCCACCCACATAAAATCCAAATGGCAACATTAGTGGGATGAAAACATTACTAAACTTAAAGAAATTGAACCATCTGTGGGAAACCCACCACAGACTCATGCGGGAGGTCGGCGGGACCAAGTGGTCCTTAACTGCTGCCGTATTGGCCACTCGTGGCTTACACATGCTTTTCTGCTCAAGGGGGAACATCCCCCTGAATGTATTGGGTGTCAGTCCCCGCTGACACTCAAACACATTTTACTAAGTTGCGTTGATTTTTTGGCCCTGCGCCAACGGTTCTACACTGCAGACAGTATGCATGACCTTTTTACTAAGGTAAAACAGGAAAACATTTTAGCCTTTTTGAGGGCAGCTGGACTGTACCACCTCATATAGCTTACTAAATAGATTCTATCAATTATTAATAAAACTTTTCTTTTTCTATGGGAATTTGTTTCCCTTGTCCACAAATATATGATTGTGAGCTTTCTAATTTAATGAGTGTCTATTGGCACATAATTGATTGTCTGCTTTTACATGTAAAAGCGATGGTTTCAACAAAAAACAAACATTTCTCGCCGTGAATATGGCCTATGCTGCCGACAATGCGTAAAGCAACCACCAATCAATCAATCAATCATTACCTGTATTGATTTCTCATTAGCCTGTCCACACCACTCAAACCGCCAGCCGTCGACATTACAGTGGGTTGCTACCAACAACATTAGAGCCTACCATTAGAGGGCGGGTTGGTGCTATAAATCCCCTATAATACCTTTCCCATAGTTCACGTGCATTGTGTTACATGGTTCAAATTATGTATTCAACAGGTACTGTACACCTTATTCTATATACCTTTTGTGTAAATAACCCTGAATTGAAAAATGGCTGAAAGACCAGTGCTTCGGCCCTGACAAAAGACTTATTCAGCAGAATAAACATATTTACCACATGTTGCACAGTCAGCTGTTATCCACAACATTAGTTCATGCTGCTGCCATCAGAGGGCAGGTTGGCGGTGTAAATCCACTAGAAGACCTTTCACACAACCCATGCTGCAGAATTAGCTGTTATCCATAATAATAGTTTCTGCTGCTGCCATCAGAAGCCAGGTTGGTGGTGGAAATCACCTATTGAAACTTTTCCATAGTTGCCATCAGAGGGCAGATTGGTGGTGGAAATCCACTAGAAGACCTTTTCCCACAGCGCATGCTGCAGAATGAGCTGCTATCCATAACAATAGTTCCTGCTACTGCCATCAGAGGGCAGGTTTGTGGTGGAAATCCTCTATAAAACCTTTTCCCACCGATTATGCAGTCGAGTGAGCTGATATCGCCATCATTAGTTCCTGCTATCAGAGAATAAGTTGGTTGGTTGGTTGTTGGAGTTTTACATCCTGGCAACATCAAAGGTCATATTAGGACAGGTTTTGACTTGTGACAGTGCCCACTCATGGCAACTGTATAGTGCTGCCCCACTGTGAGACCAGGCCGCCACCACCATAAACTGATTTCCCAATTGGTCACATTATCCTGACACTGAGGTAACCCGTCCTTGTCATATCCCTATAATGCTGAGGACCTGACTAGGAATCGACAAGTATCAAGTGTTAAGTCCTTGGTTTGACTCGACAAGGGTTCGAACCTATGGGTTCGAATACCATGATCTACCAAAACGGGAGATGGACGCTCAGGTTGAGAACAAGTTGATGATAGAAATCGTCTATAATACCTTTTCCACAGAGCATGCTACACAGTGAGCTTCTATGCACACCATTGCATCTTGTTGCTGCCATGAGAGTGTGCGTTGGCACTTGAAATCAGCTATCACAACTCTCTCTCTACACAGACTCAAGCCCCGGTCAGATAGCCGATAGTGGACGTAGTTGAACGTAGTGGAGGCTAATGTAGTTGAAAGTAGTTGAACATAGTTGAATGTAGTTGAACGTACCGGCATCCATACTTGTCCGTGATGTTAACTTTGTAATAACCTGGGTGGGCTTTGAGCTCTGATTTAATTGTTGGACATGTTCTAAAGAGGGCTACGCTAGCGGCTAAAAATGTATCCGTGATGTTAACATACTCTAGCATACTCTAACGTACTCTAGCCTACTCTAGCATACTCTAGTGTAATCTAGCATACTCTAACTACTCTAGCTACTCTAGCTAATCTAGCTACTCTAGCTACTCTAGCTACTCTAGCATACTCTAGCATATTCTAGCATACTTGAGTGTACTCTAGGGTATGCTAGCATACTCTAGCATAGTCTAGTATACTCTAGCGTAATCTAGCATACTATGTCATACTGTATCATACTCTAGCATAATCTAGCATAATCTAGCATACTCTAGCATACTCTAGCATACTCTAGCATACTCTAGCATACTCTAGCATACTCTATCACACTCTAGCATACTCTAGCACACTCTAGCATACTTGGACGAAGCCCCGGTCACATATTGGTTAGTGGACATAGGTGAACATGGTGGAGGCTAACATAGTTGAACATAGTTGAATGTAGTTGAAGGTAGTTGAACGTAGTTGAACGTAGTTGAACGTAGTTGAACGTAGTTGAACATAGTAGAACGTAGTTGAACGTACTGGCATCCATACTGTAATGTATTTATCCGTAATTACTGTCTTCTCAGTGATGTAGCCTAGGGCATATTGCGGACTTTGAAAGTATTGCAAACTCTGCTATCATGTAAAGTAATTTAGAAGGTTAATTATTTAAAGTAATTTAGAAGGTTAAGACAGTTAAGTCCACCCTTTCCTTCCTTCTATGCTGTGATATAACTGCCAATAATACCGACCCCCCTCGCCCCCCCCCCCACAAAGAGGGAGGCTGAGCACTAACATTAGCACATGTATGCATAAACAATAGCCATACTCATAGAGGTGGAAAATTAAATCACCAGAATCCAGCAACCAGAAACGGAAACAGTTCATCAAATGTCGCTGCTCAGCAAGCCGGGTGGATGACAGCAATTGGTTAATACTGGAGTGGAGGACGAGTGGTTTGAGGCAGAGGGCATAGGGAGGAAAGGAAGGGAGGGGAGGACAGGAGGATGGTGAGGAGTGGAGGGAGAGAGACGTAGGGAGAGCGGATAGGGAGTAGTGGAGTGGAGGGTGATGGGGAGTGGAGGGACTGAGAAGGGAAAGGAGTGGAGGGAGAGTAGGAGACAGAGGAGATAGGGAGCGGTGGAGTGGAGGGTGGTGGGAAGTGGGGGGAGAGATAAGGAGGGAGAGGAGATAAGGAGTGGTGGAGTGGAGGGTGGTGGGGAGTGGAGGACTGAGAACGGAGAGGTGATAAGGAGGGGAGGAGGGGAGGGTTGTGTGGAGTGGAGGGAGAGTAGGAGACAGAGGAGATAGGGAGCGGTGGAGTGGAGGGTGGTGGGAAGTGGAGGGAGAGATAAGGAGGGAGAGGAGATAGGGAGTGGTGGAGTGGAGGGTGGTGGGGAGTGAAGGGTGAGATAAGGAGGGAGAGGAGATAGGGAGGGGAGGAGTGGATGGTGGATGGGGAGTGGAGGGCGAGATAAGGAAACAGAGGAGATAGGGATGGGAGGAGTGAATGGTGATGGGGAGTGGAGGGTGAGATAAGGAGGGAGAGGAGATAGGGAGTGGTGGAGTGGAGTGTGGTGGGGAGTGGAGTGTGAGATAAGGAGGGAGACGAGATAGGGAGTGGTGGAGTGGAGGGTGGTGGGGAGTGGAGGGTGAGATAAGGAGGGAGAGGAGATAGGGAGTGGAGGAGTGGATGGTGGATGGGGAGTGGAGGGTGAGATAAGGAGGGAGACGAGATAGGGAGTGGTGGAGTAGAGCGTGGTGGGGAGTGGAGGGAGAGGAGACAGGGAGTGGATGAGTGGAGGGTGGTAGTGAGTTGAGGGAGAGATAAGGAGGGAAAGGAGATAGATAGGAGGGGAGGGAGAGTGGGGAAGGGGTGGGAGGATGGGGTGCTCCATCTATCTATATATTCAAAGAGATGAAGAATTCCTTGATCATTCCGCCCCATGTTGGATCTCACCATGGACCACCTTTCTGCACAGAAGACAGATCGCTTGTCATCAGAGCGTGGGAACGAGATGCGGAAACATGCAACGCGCTGTGGAACTAATCCTCCCAGCGTACCGCCCCCCCCCCCCACATTCCCCACACGCTCAAACAACTCCCTTCCACCCCCACCCCGCCTATTCACTACGCAAAAGGTGGGATCACGCTACGCGGTAATATAGATCTCAAAAAGGTGTTTGTGTCTGTGTATATATATATGCCAGTGTAGAATATACTCAAAGTATACACAGATTTAGGGCGAGCATGGTGCTTCCTCCCTGCATTTGCTGGGTAAACTAATGTGGGGTTCGAGAATGAGCCGCCAGGTGTGTCCCGGTCGATACATATATATATATACATATATATATATATATATATATGTATATATATATATATACTTATATAGATGCGCATCTGTTGGGGGAGCGCCCCAGCTGATCTATACTGCCATGTGAGTGTGTGAGTATGTGAGTGTCGCGACTGGATTTGTCGATTTCTCTTTTTTTATTCTGCTGTGATGTTCTTGCTTGATGCTGGCAAAGTTCTACCCTATAGACTGGTTGTGTCAAGCTACATGCAAAAATTACTGTGCCATTTATTCGGATGTTATTGTACATCTGGGCTCTTTACATATATATGTATATAATATATATAAAGTTGGACTACATAGAAAAGGAGAGAGACAACGAGGTGATGGGTGGGACACTTTATTTGCGTCAAGGCTAAGCGTAATACAGGCTTACCGGTAAAAGTGTGAACTCAGGGTTAACAGTGACTGCGTTGCCTGCCCATAAGCTGGAATTCATCAGGTTACAGCTCTGCCCCTTTTATATACCCATAATAAATTATACAGCCTATATATATATATATATATATGTAGTTCTGCGCCGACAAGGAAGACAGTAATGACAATGCCTGACATGGATTTATTCAAACAACAACAATCGGATGATGACATCCCAACAATTTCTCAGTGAACCATATCTGGCTGGGACTAAAAGCCCTACCGAGTAAAAATAGCAATAATTTTTCTAGTACCAACAAAAAAAGCACCCACCCCTTGCCTGGCGCCGCAGCGCCATCTGGCGGGTCCAGGTGGCAATAATCAGAACCATATAGTTGTAGCAACTAGCCAACAGAGGGAGACTCTGTGCCGTCATCAGACCAGTTCTCAATCACAAGGCCCTCCCAGACCGTAAGTCAGGGGAGGGGGAGGAGAGTGAGAAGGGGGGGGGGGGGGGGGGGGGAAGTCCATGCCGTCCCTACACCAGGATATAGGATATATCCCAGCTATATATGTATATGTATATGTATAAGTATATATATATATAGCAGTCAGAGTGTGGGTAATTGAGCAGACAGGTGAACGTGTGTACAGACAGGTGGCCTGAGGTTGTCAGAGCATAGTACTTAGTTAGCGATGATCAATATCATGA
Source organism: Branchipolynoe longqiensis (assembly GCA_030323885.1). Classification (NCBI taxonomy): domain Eukaryota; kingdom Metazoa; phylum Annelida; class Polychaeta; order Phyllodocida; family Polynoidae; genus Branchipolynoe; species Branchipolynoe longqiensis. Next base: position 59,885,656 of record CM059198.1, on the reverse strand, counting down.
AGAACCCTGCAGTTGATCACTGAGGAAAGCTTCAGATTAATTATACTCATATAATGCTTATACAACATACCAGAACTTCCTACTTAGAAAGGAATCACATATCGGATGTACCGATGTAAAAAGCAAAACTGTCGCTTAAGAAGAAACAAGCCGCAGGCGTTTATTGGGTATGAGTTCCCGGATGTCATTTCTAACTAGGTCATTACCAGCTCCTGTTTTAAGCCAGTTCCTAATTGGTATTTAAGTCATTGTCACACCTCACCAGACTGAGCACCGGACACAGAATGTTCTAGTCCGGTGTTGTCCGGTGAAGAAATCTATCGAAATGTATTGAAATGGAGCCTAAAATTGGGTTAATTGCCACCAGACAACCGGATAAGTACCATAAATGTACCGTACATGTACCTGATGAGAACCGGACGAGAACCGGACGAGAACCGGTCACTTAACGGATGGGTACCGGACATGTACCAGACAAACCGGACAAACCGGACACCAACGAATAGGTACCGGACATGTACGGATGGGTACTGGATGGGTACCGGACATGTACCAGACAAACCGGACACCAACCGGACACCTCAGTCCGGCGTTGTCCATTAGAAGTTTTGTGCATGTTCAAAACTTGTACCGGACACCGCCGGACACCACCGAACACTGCCGGATGGTTACCGGATGGTTACCGAATGGTACCCGAACATCGCCATACACAACCGGACAGTGTCCGGTTCTCGTCCGTTTCCCCCAATCCGGTGAGCTGTGACAGGGCCTTTACCCATTCATATCCGCTCATGCTAAATTACAATTTCTTCGATTACAGTTGATTAGGAAATTGGTTGAGGGGAACGAATGTAAACACCCAATATTTGAGAGTGGGTTGAAGATTTACCAAAATATGGGGCTTCCAGTGGCAAACGCAGATAGTCAAGAGGGGTGGGGGCGGGGGTTCAACAATTGCAGGCCTGTAAGCAGGTATAACTGGAGGGTTTAGATTTGGCCTTTTGGGGGTTCCTAATTGTTTTCACTGGCACCTCCCCCCCCCCGACTTGTAATGTAATTTGCGTCTTAAACAGAGCAATTCATAATTTGTGTGCTCGCACGTTGATGGTATTCTCCCAAATGGTCACCCACAGCCCAATGTAATGACCATTTTATGCAATGGAGGCAAATGCAAAGGCTTAATAATTGATAGTTTGAGATCCTACTAAATAGTGATATAGGATACGCTGATTTTTGTTGGGGGGGTATGAAGACTTTGGCTCAGCCGGATATCGAACCCACCACCTGCAGTTCAGGAAGCGGATGCTTAACTAATTATACCATGACATCCGGTGTTCTATTTTACTTTGTAACTGAGACCCATTATCACTCTCGATTCTTAATAAATGGGGTTAACTTGGAATTGCCGTGCAGTATGAGGCTGCCTTAAAAATGGGTGTATATATTATATTATATAAACAGTGACATCTACAGGAGGGATTGTTGACCAGTAGGGACAACCGAATGAGTTGAGCGTCCGTCTCCTGTTTTGGGAGATCGGGGATCTGAACCCATGGGTTTGTGGGTTCAAACTACAACCTATCTGTGATAAAAATCATACAAAAAATAAATAACAAACTCTGGTTATTTGCCAAATTAAGAAAATTCATGACACAAGAAATGTCAATAAAGGTCTTCAAAGGAATGGTACTCCCGTACTTTGACTATGGAGACACAATATACATGGGAGCAAAGCAAGAACTGCTCAACAAGCTACAAATCCTACAAACTAAAGCAATACAAATATGTCTCAGGGTGGACAAAATGCACCCCACCTATGACCTGCACATGCAAACCAAAGCAAAATTGTACACCTCAAAACACTCGCATTTGGGTACAGTCGCTATAGGAAATACCAAAAGCATCCAACCAGAGATACACAAATAAACAATGCACCACTAATAAAACAAACAACGAGCCGCATAAAGGCCCATGAAAGAAGTGCATTAGAGATGGCTGCTAAGGCTTGGAATGCCCAATCAGTAAAAGAAAGGCAGATCCCTGATCTAAAGACATACAAAAAATATCTCTGTAAAAAAGAGAGGACACTGATGACACCCTAGGGCCAGAACCCCAGATGGTCATGTGATATGTCACAGCCCACAAACAGGGCTGCCCCAAGGGAGAAACCTGGACCACCCTCAGTAGATAACAAATAACAACAAGAAATATAACCTTTAGCTATCTAATGGTCCTTCCCTATTTCGGATCGAACTTGGATAGCCAAACCCAAGACAAAACAAGCTCAAACATCTATGAGCCAAGAACACACTTAACTGCCAACAGCTACCTAGCAGTCTTTCCCTATTTCGGATTTACCTAGAATAGCCAAACCCAACACAAAACAAGCTCAAACATCTACAGATACTAAAGAATCACCATGTAACCACAAAGGGTTACTAGAGCAAATAATGCACCACTACTAAAGCAGACCTGAAGCCAAATAAAAGCTCATGAGAGAAGCACGCTGGAAATGGCTGCCAAGGTGTGGAATGCCCAAATGGTAAAGGAATGACAAATTACAAAAAATATCTGCGCAAAATAAGGCCAGGAAAGCCCCCACTAAGCTGCACTGGAAAGCGGCATGTGATATGTCACGGCCCACCAGCGGGACGCCCAATGGAAGGTAACCATACCAAAAGTCGCCAGATAACACACCACACAGCTACGAACAAGCCTATGATATGTAAATAGGAGTAGGCTAGTCTAGTAATAAGAGTAGAACAAAATAAAATAATACATATATGCCAAGAACATTTTTAAAAAGCTAACATAGGCTACTAACCATACCAACCAATTATCTATCTGCTACTGAAATGCAGGCAATCAAATACCTTATCAGCAGCTACTGTGTGGTAAGATAACACCAACACTACAACTGGCCAGCATTGAAAACAAGCCTGGGTACCCGGGCTTATAAAGTTATATGCTATGGACAGTATATATACAGCCTCAATAAAATAAAAATTAATTTTAAAAACCCTGGTCGAGTCAAAGCAATGACTTAAAAATTGATACTTGTTGCTTCCTAGCCTGGCGCACAGCATTATTAGGAATAGGCAAGCACTGGTTGGCTCGATGTCAGGATAATCTGATTGAGTGGGATATCAGGTCACGGTACTGGTGGCCTGGTCTCCTGGTGGGGCAGCACTATAAACTCGCCTGAAGTGCGCACTGTCACAAGTCGGTAGCCATCCTGATATTACCTTAGATGTTGCTAGAAGGTAAAACAACAACAAACAAACAGACAGGATTGCGAGGCGCATGCGATGAACTTCCCACATGTCGGGGGCTCGGAGGTCAGAGAGATGCATGCCTGTTGGGCGGTGGAAACAGCAAAATAGTCTATTGTATTTCTGCCTTTGTCCTCCTGTCCCAGCAGCTCTGATCATAGTGGACATACTTCATGGCCTATTTCCCCAAATTGAAATGATGGTTGGTTGGTTGTTGGAGTTATATGGTATCATCTATGGTCATATCCGGACCGGCACCGATTTCTGACAGTGCACACTCATGGTGACTTTATAGTGCTGCCCCACTGGGAAATCAAGCAGGTGGGCACCATGACCCGATATTCCACTCAGTCACACTATCCTGACACTGAACTACCCATTCCTTGTCCTATCCTATTAATGTTGAGTGCCAGGCTAGGAAGCGACAGGTATCAATTTTGTAAGTCCTTGGTTTGACTCAACTGGGAACCAAACTCCTGATCTCCCGCACGCGAGGCCCGGATCCGGTGAAGAGCGAATATAAAGGTGGGACTGTTTGATATATAGAATATTGGACATGTAGGCGAGTGCAACCAGGTTACCCACCCATGCACACTATATAGCCAGCCAACGCAGGGCCACAGCACAGTTCAGCAACACAGACTCGCAACAAATATAACAAGTACAACAAATATATAATTCCAGAAACCTCTATCTTCAAATATTTCCACCTATCTATATTTGTATAATAACACACTACCCCCTCCCCCCTCTCCTAGTCAGGATCACCACACACATGCTCAAGGCAGGTGGTGGCCAGGGGAGCCACACAGCTTGGTGGTGGTGGGCAGATCATTGTAACCATGGGGACCGGGAATGCTTGTTTCTCATTGGTGGAGCTAGAAATGCTTGTTTCTCATTGGGAGAATGGGGTGGGGTGATACACGATACTGGATCCATGTACCATATAAATAATAAACCTGAGGACTTGGCTCTCTCTCTTCTTTCACTCTTTATACTCTTTCTTTCTCTTTGCCTGTATTGATTTCACTATAGCCTGCCTACACAACCACAGATTCGAGCCGTGGACTTTACATACTGGCGACCACAACGGTTATTAAAACGATATGGTGGGTAATATTATATAGTGGTACAGTATTTTACACTATGGTCACCCTGTTTGTAAACAAAGACCAGGAGATTATGCCAGTCTGTGCTTGTTGAATCTTCATCGCTGCTGCAGCAGGGTGTATTATGCTTATGCGGAGTCAGCTCTTTCTTTCATTCTCATCTTCTTTCTCTCTATTCAGTTTTAATTAGTATAATATGTGTATGCTATTTATTTCCATTATCAGAATTGTGTGTAGTACAGGTTGAGACTATACCTTTAATAATGACCTGTTATGTAGTTACTCCTGCTGCACTATCTCAGTGTTGCAAGGAAGGGTTATAGCAATAACCATATGATTTTGCAATCTATCATGATGCAAATATTGTTCGAGCACTTATCTATCATAACCTGCTACTTTTGGGGTGAATAATGTATTATTGTAGAGTAATCGAAATGCTAAGCTATATATGCACATGTTGAAATGCACAAGTCCCTAGTAAAAGGGTAACGTCAGGCCATGTTCCTTAAGTTGCACTGCTTGTACTTCACAAAGCTGGGTTGTTTCCAGAAGTTTGGATCACTTGATCAACTGAACCAGCCCGAGCCCATCCAGTCTTCCTCGTTGCGGTGTTCATTATGTTTATGAATAGGCATGTTGAGTATTGTTGCATACATCATGGTAGATAAAGGATTCACCCTGTACTCGCAGTACATGGGTGAATACCAGCCCTATATAAAAGCGGTCGAAAATACGGGGAAATGAATTGAGAGCCTAATTTCACAATCTAAGAAGCAACATTTATTCTTTATATATATATATATATATATATATATATATATATATTCATATTTCCCTGCTACATTTGAGTTGAAAAATATAATAAAACATATAGTTTAATAGAATTTAAATTTGAAATCGATGGCGTTCCAATGCAGCCATCTTGTCATTTTTGCATTCTCGCCCATTTCACCAACTCTCTGCCGATATAAGTACCCATTTAATACGGGAGGCAGGCATTTTACTTCCTGTTCCATACTAAAGCTATTTTCGCCCGTATTTACACAACGTTGTTGTTCACCCGTGTACTACTTACTAGTACAGTGTGAATCTTTTATCTAACATCATGGATGTCCAACACGTGCACATTGGCTGGTTGACAGAAGCAATTTGTAACCATAGTCAATAGTACTAGTATCTGGATCATAGGCTTCTGTGATTTGTATATCGGGAGGGACTGACACTGGGCAACATCCGGGGGAGGTGAGGTGGGCGAGATGGCACCACTGGTAAAGTGTTGTATCTTACGGAAGATAGCAATAATATTAATACAGTATAACCCCATTAAGCCAAACTTGAAGGGACCCTAGAAATTTGTTTGGATTAACCGATCATTGGTTTAACCAATCTTTGACTTTGACTTGGCTTTGGCAAAAACGGAGGTGCATTATGAATGTACAATGTATTTGGACACTCAATCAATCAATGGGTGCCGTCTTCTCGAAGAAGGTTGGCTGCAATGGACCTCCATCTCTTCCTGTCATTCGTTCCTCTCACGCATTCCGCATAGCTCATTGCTGTCCACTCAGTGATGTTGTCCATCCAGGTTGTTCTCCTTCTCCCTCTTGGTCTTTTCCCTTCTATCTTCCCTTCCAGTATTCTTCTCTGTGATTCCTGGTGTCGTATCATGTGGCCAAAGTATTTAATTTTTCTGTTTTTGATCGTTTGTATTATCTGTCTCTTTATTTTCATTCTTGTTAGGACCTCCACGTTGCTTATCATTGCTGTCCATGGAATTTTTAACATTATTCTGTATTGCCACATTTCAAATGCCTCAAGCTTTGTTGTTATTGCTTTCTTCAAAGTCCATGTCTCGCAGCAATATAAAAAGTGTAGACCACACATAGCATTTTAGCAGTTGGAGTCTTGTTTTTATATTTATGTCTCTAGATGTTAGTACTTTCTGCATCTTTAGAAATGTTGTTTTGGCAATGTTTATTCTCAGTTTAATCTTTCTTTCACATCCGCCATCACTAGTTATTAAATGGCCCAGATACACAAATGACTCTACCTGCTCCAAGATTACACCATCAACTTTTATCTCTGCTCTTGGTTTGTATTCCTTTCTGCTGACAACCATGGATTTTGTCTTCTTTGATTTGGACACTATGATTATTGATTTGTATGTATACACAGTTTAACCCCATTAAACCAACCTCGGTTAAATCAAACGATTGGTTAATCCAAACTTTTTTCGGCGACCTGGCAAAATACTACCATTTATCATATAAAAAAATCTCAGATGACGTTAAAACCACATGAAAGTTTGCTTTAAGTGTACCGGAAGTGGCCTGGGGCCGACAATTTTGTTTGGATTAACTGATACTTTGGATTAACCGACTTTGGTTTAACCAACTTTTTTATATGATAAATGGTAGTATTTTGCCGGGCCACCGAAAAAAGTTCGGATTAACCGATTGTTTGGTTTAACCGAGCTTGGTTTAACAGGGTTGTACTGTAATACGTAATATTCCCTTATGTATCCTTATACTCACATAATACGTTATACATCACATATATTATAACTTATTTATTCAAAATCTTTTGGACAGGTAAACCCATTAACCAAAACCAGGGGAGCTGTGGCGCCAACTGTCAGTAGTGTAGTATGGCAGGCCGACCAGCTCCGTCCAGCCGAGAATTGCCCATGTTGAAGTTGCATAGTCCGATGAAGCATCAAATTTAAAAAACCAAAACACTCATCTAGATTTGATTCTACATATCTAAACTTAGATACAGGTGCACTTATTATGCATGTGTCGCCACATAGAAGGGGATACTGAGATCATTTAATAGAGCCTCTTACTACTGAAGCCCATGGCGTCAGAGTTTAGGCGTGCTTGCCAAAACTAATTTGACATGGTTGTACTTCAATTATCTCAAAATTTAGTCATTTAAAATAAAGGTTACTTCAAACTAAAATGAGGTAGATAATAACAATCACTTTAATATATTTATCTAACAAAAATGACAGAAAGTGAAAACCGTCGGACTATGCAACTTTAATCTAACATGAACAATGTGGCATGCCACTAAATATAGCGATATCAACTTAGAGATATCTTATTTCAAATAAAGCAGAATGTTTATTTAATATTACTTTGATTTTATTTACAGTGTTTAGTCTATTATTACAGATTCCTTTTCCAACTACAGTGGAATTACTCATCTGGTAATTCACTAATGCGGAGGCATGACTGGTATGATATGGCTTCATTGGCCCCTTGAGGATCAGAAGAAAATTCAAAAACATATATAGATTGATAGCCTAATGCAAAATATTGTATAAGCCAGATTGTGGACTGTTTGGAAGCTACAATTAGGCCTACAACCCATAAGCATGTGACAAGAAGACCAAAATTATTGCTAACACGAAATTCAAAAGATTTGAATCAAATGGGACTAGTGCTACCCTGTGTTGAAAACAAGTGTTAAAACACTTATCCGTTATGGGCAACGTACATAAATTCATCACAGAAAAAGTAAATGTTTATTGTAGAAAAGTAGAAAAGTATTTAGCATTGGCAAATGTCATCAAGTGATGTAAGGTTTCAAACTATATATATAATGTTGGTTGGTTTTATAATTATATTTATAAGCCCATTGGTTATCAGCCTTCATTTGTTTGTATTGTCTACAACTTTTCTCATTAAGCAATGAACTCATCTTAACAAACATCTTAGGGAAGCAGTGTTCATGAAATAAAAGACCTAATAGCTTATGATGCCACAAGCGAGTTCTAAATGAAGTGAATCATAAGACATAGACACACTCTAACATATATAAAGGATTCACCCCGTACTTGCAGTGCACGGGTGAATATCAAGCGTATATGAAAGCTGGCAAAAAAGTGGCAAAATGAAATGAAAGCCTAAATTCAAAATCTAAGAAGCAACACTTATTCTTTATATATGTCTTCATATTTCGCCGCTACTTTTTAGTTGAAAAATATAATAAAACATCTAGTTTAATAGACTTTAAAAGTGAGATCAACAGTGTTCTATCACTGCCATATTGTCTTTTTGCATTCTCTCCCATTTCACCAACTCTGTGCCGATATAAGTACCCATTTGATATTGGAGCCAGGCATTCTACTTCCTGTTCCATACTAAAACTATTTTTGCCAGTATTTAGAATACCTTGTCATTCAGCCATCTACTACAAGTATAGGGTGAATCTTTTATCTAAATCTACCACTGATACAGAAATGTTTTATGTTCTGGATTTTGGAATCTTTGTGAAATGTTTTGGGTCGATCCTTCAATACAACAAATTGGGCGATGCCTGTATTGCATGTTGTTGGAGTTTTTGGAGTGTTTAAGTTGTTGATAGTATTAATCATTATAAACAGTGGAAATTTCAATTACGGACAAAATTGCTCTTCCTCATTGATTTAGATCCTTCAGTAGGCCTAATATTTGTGGGGTTTCTCTCATGAAAACGATAGTAAACACTTGGAGTTCAATTACTACTGGGAAAATAAGTGGAGCCTACAACGAATGTGTTGTGCTCTTGAATGGCGTGTACAATAATTTAGCTGGAAACTTTGAAGAAGGATGTCGGCCATCCGCCAGTGTGTGTCCAGCAGCGCGTGTCAGCGTTGTTTATTGGGTCAGTAATGTCTCCAGGGGAGTGAGCAGCTCAGCTTAGGTCAGATGGGTTCAACTCATACTAGGTCAGGTCAGGTCATGTTAGCTCAGGACAGCATAGATCAGTTCAGCTCAACTTAGGTTAGTTGGGTTCAGCTCATATTAGGTCAGCGCAGGTCAGGTTAGCTCATGACAGTAAAGGTCAGGGCAGCTCAGCTCATCGCAGTTTCGGTCAGCTGGGCTCAACTCATATTTGGTCAGCTCAGGTCAGGTTAGCTCACAACAGCATAGGTCATGTCAGCTCAGCTCAGCTTAGCTCAGCTGGGTTCAGCTCATGTTTGGTCAGCTCAGGGCAGGCTATCTCAGGACAGTAAAGCTCAGCTTAGCTCAGCTTATATCAGCTGGGTTCAGCTCATACTAGGTCAGGTCAGGTGAGCTCAGGACAGTAAAGCACAGGTCAGCTTAGGTCAGCTGGGTTCAGCTCATATTAGGTCAGCTCAGGTCTGGTTAGCTCAGGACAGTAAAGGTCAGTTCAGGTCAGCTAAGCTCAGGTCAGCTTGGTTCAGCTGATATTAGATCAGCTCGGGTCTGGTTAGGTGAGGACAGTAAAGGTCAGGGCAGGGCAGGTCAGGTCAGCTCAGCTCAGCTTATATTATTAGGTCAGCTAGGTTCAGCTCATATGAGGTGAGCTCAGGTCAGGTCAGCTCAGCTTAGTTTCGGTCAGCTGAGGTCAACTCATATTAGGTCAGCTCAGGTCAGGTTAGCTCAGAACAGTAAAGGGCAGATCAGGTCAGCTCAGCTCAGTTTAGGTCAGCTCATATTAAGTGAGGTAATGTCAGCTCAGGTCAGCTCCGCTCATCATTCGAACCATCAGGTTCGAACCCTGGTTGAGTCAAACCGTTGATTTAATATTGTATACTTGTCGCTTCCTAGCCAGGCGCTCAGCATTATTAGGATAAGGAACGGACTGGTTTTGGCCCAGTATCAGGTTAATGTGAGGTATTGGGTTATCAGGTCATGGTGCTCGGGGATTGGTCTCCCAGTGGGACATCACTATAAAGTCATCATGATCGCGCACTGTCACAAGTCGGCACCTGTCCTGATATGACCTTAGATGTTGCCAGGACGTAAAGCTCCAACAACCAACCAGCTCAGCTCATCTCAAGGGAGCTCAGCTCAGTACAGGTCAACTCAAGTTAGTCGGGTTCAGCCTACATTAGGTCAGGTCAGCTTGACTGAGATCAGCTCAGGACAGCAATGGTCGGCTCAGGTCAGGTCAGTTCCGTTCGACTCAGGTCAAGTGGCTCAGATTAGGTCAGTTCAGCTTCGGTCAGTACAGGTCAGATCAGCTCATGTCAAATATGGTTAGCTCAGGCCAGTATAGACCAGGTCAGGTCAGGTCAGGTCCACTCAGGTCATGTTAGTTCAGTTCGGATCAGGTCAAGTGGTTTGGTTCAGCTCAGGACAGTGCATGTCACGTCATGTCAGATCAGGTCAGATAAGGTAGGGTCAGCTCATGTCAGATAAGGTCAGCTCAGGTAAGTACATACAAGGTCAGGTCAGTACATACCAGATCAGGTCAGGGCAGGTCAGTACATACCAGCTAAGGTCAGTCCAGGTCAGAACAGGCCAGTTCAGGTCAGTACAAACCACCTCAGGATCAGCTTAGGTCAGCGCAGACCAGGTCAGGTCAGGTCAGGTCAGGTCAGGTAAAGCATTTAATCAGGAGCATCCACAGAAGACTCGAAGATACCTTCAAACCAAACAACTGCATAAAGCTTAAGACTGTTCATCATTTTGAGATTCAAGTTTATTTGGCACTTGGTACAGATTGTCTAGTCAGCAGTATGTGACAAACAGGAAGTACATGGTCAACAGTAACCACGGTAACATCACACCCAATATATAATGGACTTTAGCATCTGAGGTAGATGTGCATGTGTGTCAAGGTTAGCAGCATGCATTAATAATACAGGATGAAAGATCGCGATTCCGCGGATTTCTGGGATTTGTCAATCCCGCAGCACCATCAGTGTATAGTAATATGTGGTGCAGACTCCGCAGCACTATCAGCATTTACTACTAATAAATTCACCAAGCACTGCCACACTATCAGCATACACTACTAATACATGCTTCAAACGGCACAGCACTATCAGCGTATAACAATATATACGAAACCCGACTTCTGGGAATTTTCCGCAATTCCCTGACAATGCTAAACCTATGGGAGGATATCAGCATTTCCGCTTTTTTTCCCTTGAGACCACGTTCATTCCTGATAATATATACATTATTTATATCTGTTATGTAATTCTTTATCTGAATATAATAAATGATGCATCATTGATGCATGCTCACCAAGTGCATAATACATATGTTGAACTGGAATTGCATGCAGTTACTATTACGACAAATAGTCAATTTATATTATGCTTCTATTATCGAACAGGTTTTTCATGTGGTTATTATTGCAACTAATATTGTCATTTATGTACCAACAAATTGTAATTAACGGCCGGAAGACCAGTGCTCTGGCGCTGACAAAAGACATTATTCGCTGAATAAAATACATTTAGTAAAAAATAAAAAAAATAAAATAGATATACCTTAAAATGCATCTGCGTTATTCTCTAAAACTGAGAACCATATCTTTGGTTTGCCCATTATAATGCTGATAATTAATTATTTCTTTTATTGATAGCAAGTTAAATAATTATTGTTGGTTTTGTGTATTAAGCATGTTAAAAAGACTACATATATTGAATCTAGCCGACAAAATATATCAAAAGCATGCTTGTGTGACTTTGTGCTAAAGTGAAAATGTGAAAATTTACACATCTACATCATGCATTTATCCTAACTTTAATAAAAGCTTTTTCAACTTGTGTCTTGTAAGACATATTCTTGTTTGCTTAACTGTAATCAATTAACTCTTGTTTGATTTTGGTGCAAATGCTAAAATGATGTTCTGGATGTGTCTTTGATTTCCATGTTGCACTAGTGATATTAATGTATTGCTCAATGTGTATAAGACCTAATTAAAAAGGTGAAATAGTTGGGGGGATTTTTCAACTCTGACATTTGCACAACATGTACACCTTCATTGCAACATGGATCTGCTATTATTTGAAATATTTTTTACAATTATTTGGAAGGTTTTCACATATGATTTCCAAGTCACACTTCAGTGCCGAGTTTCAGAGAATGACCCATAGTATTATGTACATGAACTTATGTGATATGCATATGCGTGTATGTGCTGCATAAGAACATATACAAATATAAATAATGATAATTCCAACAAATATATATATATATATATTATATATTACATATTATTACTGGCACTGCAGGTGGTGCCCCCACCCGGTGTCCAATATCGTAGCAACCTCACTGTGGCGTGTCCCAGTTTCAGTGAAACATACAGTAACAGATCTCTTCAAATTTGAAACCAGAGTAATGTTGTTCGGATATGGTAACATGTCCAGTCATCGGAACGAATCAAATGAAATCGGTATTAAATGAAACAAGAAACTGTTTCTATGTTGACAATAATTTGCACATGACACAGCTTCACCAATCACAAGAGTCTTGCGGTGTTCTCTGTGGCAGAGTGGTTAGAGTGTCTGACTTTTTTCTAGCTCGGACTCCTAATCTGAGGGTCGGTGGTTTGATTCCCCGTGCCCCCACCTCTTCTAATTTGGATTTCCACCACTGTTTATAACTTACAGCATCAACAAAGGCCAGTTGGTCTCATACCATGTCTATGTGTGTCCGAGGTTAAAAATCCCTTGGGTCGGTGAAAGTGTAGGCTCGGGCTTTCTCTCGACAAACTGTCTAATGGTGAAATCAAGTCTATTCTGACTTATCCATGATAGGCAGTATAAATCTTCAAGAAAAAGAAAAGAGTCAGTGAAGACAGGGAACAATTGTTCGACCATGGTAGGGATTTGTCCCTAATGTCCTTTGTCTGCCTTGTGTTCTCCCCCCCCGCCCCCGTTCACTGTTCCCTGTAAGATCTTTTTTGGCTAACAGTGATTGGTTGGTTGGTTGTTGGAGTGTTATGTCCTGGCAGCACCTTAGGTCATATCAGGACAGGTACCGACTTGTAGCAATGCACACTCATGGTGGCTTTATAGTGCTACCCGACTGGGAGACCTGTCCGCCAGCACCACAGCCTGAGATATCCCACTCAGTCACATTATCCTGATATTGAGCTAACTAGTCCTTGCCCTAATAATGCCGAGCGTATGGCTAGGAAGTGACAAGTATCAATGTTTAAGTCATTGGTTTGAAACCTGTAGGTTAGAAGACCATGATGTCCAAAAATGATAAATGTGAAATATGGTCAAACACTATGCAACGTCAATGCTAGTATTTAATGTGATGTGTCACATAGTTATTTATATTAACGATGTCAGCACCGATTTGTGATAAGTATGTCCACTAAGACGGGGGCGTGGGAGAGGGCGGAGGAAGGGGCGCCCCCTGCCGCCTCTCCTCGATCACTAGCCGCCTGAATGGCCCGGTGCCGCCCCCTATTAGCAGAATGTTGGAACTAACAAAGCCGACTCTCCGAGATGTGCTGTGGTACCACACTGCAACGGGCTTCAGCGCTCGACCACCTAGCCGCCACACGCGCACCGTGCCGTCAAGCGATGCAGTGGCGAGGTGGCGCGAGTCTGGGCAGACGCTGATTGGGTGGATCAAGTCCACGTGACCGGAAACGACGTGTAGCCGCCGGTAGTTCCCAGCAGTGTTGCTGGCGACGATGGTGACGTCACCCTGCGAGGTGTAGATGAGGTGATTGCCATCCTGAGTGAAGTCGCACTCGTGAATGATGTCGGGCGACGTGAGCTGAGTTCGCAGTGAGACTCCCAGGAGTTTCCTGCAATACCGGAAATGAAACTTGACGCAGCTATAAAGAGAACATTTCTGGGTCATTCTATCTAAATTTAAAAAAAAGAAGAAAAAAGTGATATGTGATGTATATTGAATTATGCGAGAATAAAGATAGGTAAGGGTTAATTATTATTATTTTGTATACTCTGTAAGACCAACACTGTACCAGTGGCTCCACCTTCCCTCCTCACCTCCACCGGATGTAGACCAGTGTCAGTCGCACCGGAGGTAAATTATATATCTATATATATACATATACATATATATATATAAATATATATAGGCCTACATATATATATATGCCCTCGGCTTAGTTGTGTTTCCTTTAGGCCAAATACAAAAAAAGTTGGCGATCATCCTTTTGATCACATAAAACAGGGTTGCGTGGGCAGTTTTTATTTGTATTTATATTTGTTCAGGGTTTGTATTCAATATTGGACCATGCTACACTGATAAAAGCATTCCATGTCATGCATGTACACATCACAATATTTTCAGTCAAACAATGGCCACTATTCCGATTTCAAATGTTTAAGTTGAATTGCTGCTATCCCGACGCATTTTTAACAGTTAAAACAAAAACATTTAAAAATTAGAAATCAAGGGCGGGCGAGTTTTCAGCCATGAGCCTGGGCGATCAACAAATGTGTTTATTAGTTGGCCTTAGGAATACATGGGTTGATTAAAGCTGTATAACACCCCCCTCCTCATATGACCTAAGATGTTCTAGGACGTCAACATCATCATCATGCTGTCGGTCGCGATGCGACAAAGACTGCTTTCATTACTTGACTGCCGCTCTCCATTTAGCTCTCTGCTGTGAGAGTTGCGTCCATGAGTCGGTCTTAATGTCGCTCAGCTTCAGGTTTCTCTTAATGAATTGTCAGTAGTTGTGTTGTGTTGCGTTGTGTTCTAGGACGTAAAACCTCAACGATCAAACAAGCAACATCATAACATTTATGAAAGCAAAGCGTTGACCTACATTTTATTTTTATATATCCAATGTTGATACTAGATACCGGTGAACTTATTAAAATAGTATATATCTGTAGTCCGTTAGTTTCTGTCATTTTCCAACTTAAATAAATCAGGCTGATTTAGTTTGAATTTAGTTTGAGGTAACTGTGGGTTTTTTTCTTGAAGAGTTATACTGCCTATTATGGGTAAGTCTGAATAGACTTGTTTTCACCATTAAACAGTTTGTCCATAGAAAGCCTGAGTCTACACTTTTACCGACCCAAGGGATTTTTAACCTCCCACACCACATATACATCGTATGAGAGCAACTGGCCATTGCTGTCGCTGTAAGTTATACACAGTGGTGGAAATCCAAATTTGCAGAGGTGGGGGCACGGGGAATTGAACCACCGACCTTCAGATTAGGAGTACGTCCTAGAAAAACGTCAGACACTCTAACCACTCCACCACAGAGAACACCACACAAAACAACTTTGGATATATTTGAAGTGTAAACACAATAATTAAATATTGGCATGTTTGTCGAAACTCTGACCCTATAGGCTTCAGCAGTAACATGTTATATTACCTTAATTTAATTTGCCCTTCTATGTAACAACGAATACTTAATAGGTGCACCAGTATCTAAGTTGGATGTGGAGGTTCAAATCTAAATGAGTCCTTTCCTTTTGAAAAATTGATGCTTTTATCAGAGTATGTAATTTTACTCATGTATTCCAGTTTGTCGCTCCTCACTACACCCAAAAGTAGCTTAACGAAGTTGATTCCCAACATTCCAACACGTACTGCCTTAATTAATTTGGAATGTTTTCATTCCAATTATCGCCAAAGTTAATCTTTTAAAAATAAATTTCATCTCAAATTAAAGTAAAATAGATTATACAAATCAACCTAATACACTTAGATGCCACTAGGTCATAATATAACATGCGCAAATAGATCAAACCTGCTGGGCATACCTCGCTAGTTCATTCCTCTGACACCATGCGGCCTTAAACATGGCGCCCGGGGAGCAGACTAACGACACTTGATAATGGGTACTTTCGGAGTCACCAGAGTAACGTGACACGTGCCGGAAGGTATGTGGTCTCAACAGGTATGGTGGAACCTTTATGTTGTTTAATATTAACCAATCAGGTCATCTGAGCTGGGTATTCTAGCCTTCTACGGTTCTAGCAAAAGTGCCTGCAGCCAAGTCAGTATAGCAGGCGAGGGGTGGCGCCACCGTCGGAGTTGAGGCGAGTAGGCATGAGCAGTAGATGAGTAGTCCGAGGCTCAACCACCCGATTACTGGAGGGTGGGTGTTAGGAGCGAGTATAGAATTCCGGGTCATTATATTCGTATCATTCTTATGAAGCATATTTAGTTTTTAAAGTGAGCAGAGTGACAGTTCGCTCACGGGAATAGGATGTGGGGGAGGAGAGAATGCCAGCTCCGCAGTGAATAACATGGAGGCTAAGGTGGTTAGAGAGAAACATTAAGGGGCTGCCGTTATTTATATCCACATACTAAAATATATAGTATATATGCATATATATATGGATAGGGATAAACCCTTTATATTGTGTAATAATGCCTGTAGTGTCCTGCACTCACCCCCACCCCCCACACTTGTTTTAGATAATGACTACAAAGTTGAAGTTTGTCAATGAACTCCAATTGTACACATATCCCACTACAGTACAACCCTGTTAAAGGAAGCTCATTTAAAACAAACAATCGGTTAATCCAAACTTTGTTCAGCAGCCCGGCAAAATAGTACCATTTATCATATAAAAAGTTGGTTAAACCAAAGTCGGTTAATCCAAATTATCGGTTAATCCAAACAAAATTGTCAGACCCCAGGCCACTCCGGTATGGTTAAACCAAACTTTCACGTGGTTATAAGGTCATCTGACATTTTTATATGATAAATGGTAGTATTTTGTCAGGCCGCCGAAACAAGTTTGGATTAATCGATCGTTTGGTTTAACTGAGTTTGGTTTATCGGGATTATACTGTACATACATAACAAACAATAATCAAAATGTCCACGTTCATTGTATATTACATGTGCAAACCAGTCTTACTCAAAGTCAAAGTCAAAGCCAAAGCTTGGTGAAAGCAATGATCGGTTAATCCAAACAAATTTCTAGGGTCCCTTCAAGTTTGGTTTAATGGGGTTATACTGTATATGGAATGGATGGTACCACATCATTCATTGAGGTGAATGTCTCGCAGTCATATTTTTAACAAACATTTATGATCAGGGTACCAACTTGTTACAGTGCACACTCATGGAGATTAAATAGCGCCACCAGGACCAGGACCACGTTCAAATATGCCTCCGAAGTGCCTCAGAGAAATTGCTGAGGTCATGCTAGTCTGAACGACTTTAGCTGTTGATCACCTCCAAAATGGCGGCCCCCATAGGAGGCCACCATTTGCAATGGAAAAGAGGAGCTCTGATTGGCTGAAACCTCAGAATTTGGTGGCCATTTTCAAGGCACTTTTGCCTCCTGTCTGAAAAGGGAGACGTCTCCGAGATGACTCAGGACCTATTTGTGACATTGCATGCAAACATGGTATCAACATACACACATATGTGGATGACACAGTTGTATTTGCCGTTTGATGTATCTGATGACATGTCTGAATGTCTGAAGATAATGAAGAAATATGTTGGTGAAATTAGAGAGTGGATGAGGAAAAATATGCTCAAACTCAATGATGAGAAAACTGAAGTTTTAGTCATCTCCACTCCCTGTTTCACTGATAGGCTAAATAAAACCCATCTCAGAATTGGTGATGCTAGTGTTCAAGCGAGTGAGTCAGCCGGTAACCTTGGTGTGATCTTTGACAATACTCTTGATTTGTCTAATCACATCAAGACGGTGTGTGGGGCATCATTTATGGCAAAAAGACGTCTCAGAGCCATCTCGGAGTCGACTCTGAGGCATACCATGAACGTGGCCCAGGTCACTATTGGCATGACCTGATTCCTCAATCAGTCACATTATCCTGATACTGAGCTAACCAGTCCTTAACCATTCCTATTGATGTAGTGTATCAGGCTGGCTAGCGACAAGTATGAACTCTGTAAGTCATTGGTTTGACTCAGCTAGGATTTGAATGACCAATCTTCATAGCCTTCATCTAGTTAATGACCATTGAGTCTAGATATGTGTTGG
The DNA here is from genome assembly GCA_030323885.1 of Branchipolynoe longqiensis. NCBI lineage: Eukaryota > Metazoa > Annelida > Polychaeta > Phyllodocida > Polynoidae > Branchipolynoe > Branchipolynoe longqiensis. The sequence goes on along the minus strand of CM059198.1, from coordinate 59,867,594 downwards.
TTATGTTTCACGTACGAATCATATGTGTATGTAATCACCACATCACAGAAATAGTTGAGAAGAATAAATAGTTACCCTAATAGAGGTTGATGCTGGATGCACTAAGCTTTCATTAGACCCTAAGTAACTCGATGAACATCCATTTACAAACACTCCGCTACCACACTGTGGTGGAAACCGTTACACGCTTGCACACACAAAATACATGTCATCTGGTTATAATAATTATCATCCTGCAGTGCAGTGTGACACTGACAGAGATAGGTGATCTTCGTGGACCTACACTGCGCCGCCCCTTCACCCACCTGCAGGTGAACGACCACACCTTGAGCTTGGTTCCACAAACTGCCGCCACATGGTCCTGGCCCGGATGTAGAGCGACACTGACAATCCTCTGTGCTGGTTCTGATGGCCCTCCACTTCTTCTCGTTCTGACACCTGTCCCAGCCCTGTGCTTGGAATCCGATGCATGGCTTTGGTCGCTGGCACTATTGCTTCGTTCGCTGCCTGCATTTTCTCGGTCGCTGCCATTGTGACCTCGGTCACTAGCAGCTTGACCCCGGCCAGTGTTGGTATTTCCTTGGTTGACGGCAGCATTGCGTCGGTCACTGCCAGTATTGAGTCGGTCATTGGCAATGTGACCTCGGTCACCACAGGAATTGTCTCGGTCACTGGCTACCTGCCCTCGGTCACTGCTAGCATTGCTTCGGTTGCTTGACGCCTTGCTTCGGTCACTGGTGGCATCACCTCGGTCTTTGCCTAAAGTGTACTTGTCCCAGATAATCTCACTGCACCGCTCAAGATGTTTCAAATTGAACAATCTGACCGTCTTGCTGCAAGTCCCTGATAAGCAAAGACTTAACGATTAGTGAAGGCGAGAGAAAGAAAAGGAGCATAATAATGAAAAGCAAGAACTATGGTGAAATAGTTCATCCTAATCAGCGCCAGGCATCTGCAGGGAGTGCGTGCTCCCTCCCCCCCTCCCCAACAACACTCAATGAACTAAAAATATATATTAAGAAAAAAACAGCATGACAATATCAGGTATTAATCGTTATAGTACTCTGCATTACATACACTATTCCCGAGACCTATGGGCTAATCCCTTTTTAAAGGTGGCTGCCAAATCTTTATAAATGGAAGTGAGATATAATGAAATGCAAGTTAAATATATATAAAATACAATAAAGTCCCAGAGGGTGTATGTAATATAGGAAATGGTGTGGTGTAGCTGAGTCCTATAGTTGCCTGTCTATAATAGTTAAGTGGCTACAGTGGGTATAATACAAAATACAGGATAGACACAAAAGTACCTCTTGTCACATGAAAGGCCCAGTGGTGACTGCCAGCTCTCCCAGGCCTTTAATCTCTCCAACACTCCTATAGGCATGTCATTGAATGTACATGATGTTATTGAAAGTACATGATATTATTGAAGGTACTTTATATTATTGAAGGTGTATGATGTCATTGGTCCATGGCATATTGTTAATTTACTCTTTATGGTGGTCATCTTGAGATTCAAGGACAGTAGAGATGGGTGCAGCTCATTCCCACATCCCAGCTACCACCAGGTCATGGCAACTTGACCAGACACCACTATCATATCTGATGCACTCTGTCCAAATTCAATCCAGATATGATAGACATTAAACATTAAATACCAAACATGACTGTCTCCCACCCTATCAGTCTGGGTTCAGCAATGAGTTATATGGGTACTTTAAATGGAATCTATTTTCTAATGTAACTATGTGTAGAAAGTCGAAATATTCTACACTGCTCAAGTCATAATTAGCTGAAGTAGTGAACAAGTTTCCGATGAGAATATCTGGCACGGGCTGCTATCACCTTGTGTTTTAGTTAGTTATTTGGGGGTTTGTGACCTAGCGGTCACTGGCTGCAGAACTGCAGCATTGATAAACGGTGCAGTTAAAACGGCCCATTTTTGGTGGATTTGTTTTTTTGGGGTCTTTCTTTTCTCTTCGTCCAACTTCAGGGGTGGTAGGGGGGGGGGGGGGGTGGGCAGGGTGCTCTTCGCGGCATCTTGTGCAATGGTGGCATGGTGTCGTGGTGGCCCGGCAAGTGGCAATACGTTCTTGGGGCCCACGGTCCTGTACTCTGACCGGAGAGCAAAGCGGGACCCGGTGTCGTTGGAAACAGGGTCATGGGTGGTGCATTGGTCCTCCAGGCCCCCATCACAAGGTGGCTGGTCCAGGGCCAACAGAGCTCCTGGACCAGTGTTTGGTTGGTGGGTGTGGTTGGCCTCCGCAGCCCCAGCACCCACTCCATCAGCGATTGAAGCAGGAACCAACGTTTTAGGCGTGGGGGTCGAAGCTGTCACACCTGGTGTATCCGGGACCACACGAGGCTCCTGGTGTAGGTGCAGTGTCCGGTTTGATCTCACGGGGCTCCCGGATGGGACCTCAGAGGGCTCCCTGACTGGGGCCTCATGGGGCTCCCTGACTGGGGTACCTCACCGGGCTCCCTGATGGTGGTTGCTAGTAACCGTCGTTATTGTCGGGTTCAGGGCCGCCACCAATTTCGAATGTGTGGCTCCCAAGTGGCTCCCAAGAGGACTCAGAGAGCCTCCTGAGGATGGCAAGCACAGCTCGGTTGTCAGACAGGTTGTGTGGTGGGCTTAGGAAGTCTCGGATGGCAGTCCTGTCAAAGGCCATACATCATGCCAGGATGTGGGCGACATTGAAGATTTGGTCACCGCAGGGACAATGTTGCAATGCAGGGGTGTAGATGAAGCACCTGTATCCAGTCCTGAAGCGTGTGACCACCTCTTGCACAGATGCAGAGATGTTTCTCGGGACTAGTAGGTGCTCCCTGACATTTTCGTGCCAAGCCCAACTGATGGAGTATGGGTTCCTGATGGTGGTGCGGTGGAGGGAGGCCTCCCACAGGGCTTTGGTGGGTCTAGCATGGGAGGCTTTAACCTTGGACAGGGAGTGGCCTATGACAAGGTCGATCTCAGGGTGGCGAGAACTGTCCAGAGCAGCTGAGTTAGCCTGGTCATTTCCGAAAAGTCCTATGTCAGAGCGAACCCAGGCCAGCACTGTGTCCAGGAGAGCTTCATGCCTAGTGGCAATGGTGTTCTGGATCAAGGTACCCAGAGAGTGGCCAGCTCTGTGGTCTTTGATCTTGCGTACTGCATTGAGTGAGTCAGTTACTACTATGCAGCTGTAGTGACGCAGGCGAGTCAGTGCATGTTGGATGGCGCCAAGCTCTGTATCAAGGGTGTAAGCATAGTCCCTGAACCTGATAAGGCGTCTATCCTGCCCATCTGGTATGATGTGTCCAGCCCCGGAACGGCCTGTGTCAGGGTTGAGCGAGCCATTGGTGTAAACTGTGGTGGCTTGAGGGAAGTCCTCTTTGGCCCGGGCAATGGTTTCCTGTACCAGGGTTCTGAGGACTATGGTCAGGTAGTTGGCTTTGCTTGAGCAGAGGCTGGTGAGCCTGACCTCTCTGGGCATGGAGTACCAGGGAGGTCTCGCCTGGAGGTCAGGGACATCAGTGAGTGCCAGCCCATCGGTTTGTTTCAAGGTGCAGATGGCCGTCTGCTTTCCCCAGGAGAGGCCGAGGCGCTGTCTTGGAATGGTTTGTAGGTAAGAGGCTGCGGGAGAAGGTGGAATGGCCTACAGACAGGGCTTGGCAGTGGTGGTTTGCCAGCAGCTGTTGTCCGCGTAGGTGGAGTGGTGCGAGGTTGTCCTCAAGGAGGATGATCTCAACCTTAGTTGTCCTGCGAGTTTGGGTTATGAGTTGAGCTGCCTGGTATTGGACTCTTTCCAGGGTGAGGAGGTCTTTGGTCAGGGTGCTACTGCGAGGGAGGCATGCCCTATGGTTGTCTCTGCAGTAACCAATCCAGGAAATGGTGTGGGCTACATAATGGTAAAGGGCCCGCAAGGCCTGTTTGTAGAAGAGACTGAGCGCTTCAGCTGGGGCTCCCCAGTTGAACCCAGAGATTCTAGTCATTAGAAGAAGTCTCTTGTTCATTCTGGAGGCCAGTTGCTTCACAAGTGGTCTCAGGGTGAGTTTGTGATCAAGCGTGACTCAGGGGTAGTTGAAGGTGTCTACCCATTCGACATCCAGGTCTGCTGCATGGAGTGGGTGGGGAGGCTGATCGGTGAACATCATCATGGCTTTGGTTTTATTTGAGGATATTTTGAGCCCCAGATCATGACAGGTGTCACTAAGTAGGAGCAGGACATCCGACGTGAGGATGGGCACGTCCCTGTTATGTGAGCAGACTACAGCAATGTTGTCTGCATAGCACAGGATCTTGACATGTTTGAGGTGGCGCTCAGTAATGCCTGCTTTCAGTCAGTTTATGAGGGCAGTGACTACATCATTATAGAAGAAGGGGCTGAGGACAGCTCCCTGGAGGACGCCATTTATTAGATGGTTAAGGAGAGAGGTGCTGCCCTGGAAGCGGATACTGGCTCGCCTGACATGTAGGTAGCTCTTCACGAATGCCAGAGGCTTCGAGGTTACTCCCACCTCAACGATGGAGGCAAGGACCATGTTGTGGTCAACCAGCTCAAAGGCCTTCTCGAGGTCAAGGAACATGACAGCCACGCCAAAGCCTTGTCCACTTGCATGTACAATCTCCTCGAGGAGGGTGAGGATGGCGTGCTGCATGCCATGACTGCCTCAGAAAACCGACCAGCTCTTCGGGGAAGCCACTGGCCGGGTCGCTGGAGAAGGTTTCAAGCCAGCCCAGTACAATTCTCTCTACCACTTTCCCAAGGGATTGCCTGAACTCGACTGGGTCTTTTTGGGGGATGGGTACAATGACCGCGTCCTTCCATGATTGCGGTATGATCGCTTGTGTGTATACCGAGTTTAGGAGGGGGAGCAGTGTTTCCCTGTTGTGTGTGGAGAAGTGGGTCCACACTGTGTTTGGTACACCATCTGCTCCTGGTGTTTCAAAGTGATACTAATTGAGAAGCTCCGCCAGGTGCTGGCAACTGGTGTTTGAATGTGATACTAATCGATAGCTACAGTACTTATCATATCGCCTACATACTGGTTACCTTGAAGTAGTGACAAGTTTCCATCTGCCTCCGGCTGCTGCCACCTGGTGTTTCAATAGGATACTAGGTAAAGTTGCATGCTCCGATGACATTTGAATGTGTTAGCAATATTTGAGATAACTGGCTCAGGTTGACCATTATATCCTAATATTCATTAGTGCTGAGTAACTTTGATGACAAATAGCTAGTTTTGGAACAATTTGAGCTGAAAGAACCTAAAATAATGTTGACAAGCTTGCCAAAAGTCCTGTGGCTATCACCCAGATGGCCATCTTGCTGTGGCCATGTGATATGAGATAACCTACTAATCATGAAACCTGACAGGGCTGTAGGTAGGTATTTCTGTTTGGGGTTGTATATTCTGGGAACGGATTGGTGCCATAGGCCCGTGGCACTAGGGTTTAAAAACAAAAATTATTTTGTAGAAAGGTTAATTTGATTTATATCTATGGAATTTACCAAGTACCATTGAATATCACATATACATCAGTATATGATTGACATCGTACCAATGGCAGAAATTTCAAAACATCAAACTATGCAACCACACACCAAACTGCACATTCTATGATTCAGCCGGGCCTGAGCATTAATGGTTTGACGGTATCCGGCGCAATTGTGCAGGTTTCTGGGTATAATGCTATGATTGCAGCAACCGTTCTGGTTGTGCCTATGTGTTATCGTTTGGATGGGATCCATTACAAATGCACCATTCCACAGTGTATGTGTCGGAGGACGGTCAGGAGTCGTAGCACCATATCAGTTTCTACACTTACCTATGATGAAGTACATGCTCTGCGATCCCGAGCCATCCATCAGGGTATATGCTGTGGAACGGCTGCTGCCGTCATAGCGTTAAGCCCAGAACCTGGCACATTTGCGATGGATCCCGTCCAAATGATAACGCATGACCAGAACAGTTGCTGCCATCATAGCATTAAACCTGGAGATCTATGCAGATCCCGTCAAGCCATTAATTCTCAGGTCTGGCTGGAGTGTAGAATATGGCTGCTGCCATCATAGCATTAAGCACAGAACCCGGCGCATTTGCGATGGATCCCGTCCAAATGATAACGCATAGGCACAACCAGAATGGCTTCTGCCATGATAGCATTAAAACCGAAAACCTGTGTATTTGCAGCAGATCCCATCAAACTATTAATGCTCAGGCCTGGCTGATGTGGCCAGCATGGAATGGCTGCTGCATTAGCTAATAGACAAGATCTGAAGTCAAAAATGTTCAAATGCACATCTCTCACTCCATATGCTTCACTCCTTTTTACATTCAATAACAAAAAAAAAGTTTCCTTTATATACAGTGTAACTGACAAATTTCAAACAGATGCGCACAAAACACATGCGTGTGCATCCTCACATACATTTAGACCACCAAAGATATGCGTACTGCTTGCATTTCTCATGTACATATTATTGCTCTGTTATTATTTACTGTTATGTCATCTATATGTCTCATCCTCCCTCATACCATAAATAGTCCTGATGGCAGATGCAATTTTAATTGACAAATGTACAAATATAAATTACCCAAATAGATTCATTATATTTATAGAATTAACCAAACCACATTGATTTTCCAACATGGAGGGAGGGGCAACATCCACCTCATTTCCCCTTCAGCGCTATGGCCCTGCACAGTAGGTCTACCTGGTCGGGGGAGGCTAATGAGGTCATAAGATGGCCTAATTGGTTAATGACCTCCCTGCATAATGGGTGTTTCAAAGTGAGTGTCCAAAGGGGTGAGGTTATAAATGCACTGGTTATTCTTTATGTGCTGTCCCAAATCATTAGGTAATACACCAGTATCTAAGTTTGATATATAGGATCAAATGTAAGGAGTTGTTTTAATGTTGATAAAATTATATTTCATCGGACCATGCAACTTTAACCTTTCATATGATACTAGTTGAAAGCTACAGCGCTTATCAAATCGCCTATATATCAACATGCTTGTGCTGCCACCTTGTGTTTCAATGAGATACTAGTCGAGGTGCTACCACCTAGTGTTTCAATATCGAAATCAGTTCTGTGAGCCCTTATTAAATCGCCCAGATTCTCGTTACCTTGAACTCTTATGTAAAGATGCATTGTCTCCACCATCAACCCATTGACAATTTAATATCTCCACAATCAACCCTTTGAAATAATACATATTTTGTAATACGGTAAAGTAGATTGTAAGGGTAACGACCAACACAATATATTTGTCGAAATGGAAATATACCAGAAACGCAAAAGCCTCTGACTCTCCAACTCTAATATAAGGATACGTTGATTACCATAGAATGTATTTGTTTCTATATACATATTTCAATGTGTACTAACATCGTGTATGCGTGCGCAGCTTGGCTGCAGAGCCAATGCACACTGCCATTGAGTTTGCCGATAAGCGCACTGCAAAATGTCAGTTTTATTCAAAATTAATAGAAATGCAGAAACCTAACCTTATAGATTTAATATAATCTGTTCTTTGAATATGTTTTCTATATGTTTTCAAAGTGGTTTGTTTCTAAGTGTTGTATTGTTAGAAATATTTCACTTTTTCTGTATGAAGATTGCCCACGGCCATTGACAATGCATTGAGTTTGCCGATACGCATAGTTCAAAACGTCAATTTTATTCAAAATTAATAGAAATTCAGAACCCTAACGTTATCAATTTAATATAATCTGTTTGTTCAATATGTTTTCTATATGAGTTCCAAACTGTTTGTATATAAATGGTGTATCTTTGGAGATATTTAACCTTTTCTATATGAAGATTGCTCACGGTCATTGACAATGCATTGATTCATTGAGTTTGCCGATAAGCGCAGTTCAAAACGTGAATCTTATTCAAAATTAATAGAAATTCAGAACCCTAACCTTATGAATTTAATATAAACTGTTTGTTGAATATGTTTTCTATATGAGTTCCAAACAGTTTGTACCTAAGTGGTGTATTTTTAGAGATATTTCACTTTTTCTATATGAAGATTGCTCACCGCCATTGACAATGCATTGAGTTTGCCGATACATGCTGTGCAAAACGTCAATTTTATTCAAAAATAATAAAAATGCAGAACCCTAACCATACACATTTAATATAATCTGTTTCTTAAATATGTTTTCTATATGTGTTCCAAGCGGTTTGTTTCTAGGTGGTGTGGTTCTAGGGATATTTCACTTGTTCTCTATGAAGATTGCTCATAGCCATTGAGTTTGCAGTGTGACAGTGTGTCATCCTGCAGCCAAGCAGTGCACGCACTGACCTAAAGACCCATGCTGACCTCATATGAAATAGGTCTATTAGAAACATTATTTGGGCTATACGCTGCCATAGTGGCGCCCCCTGGGGAGTGGCAGGGAAATCAGTGGCGCCACCACACTATTACGGGTAGCGTTCCGTATGATGTCAAACTCACCAACGGCAATTCTGTTTTTGTTGACAGCAATGGCGGAGGGACAGCTGACGGGTAGGGTGTCGGTGCGTGGCTCGACTTTGTCATGGCAATGCGTCCAATGGGTCACGTGGACAGCTGCCCGCTCAGCGGCGTGTTTCTGTAATTGAGGAGTGCGGGCGCAAAACCCCATGAACACAAATTCAATTTTTGTTTACATTCCTATTGTTTTTGTTCATTTCTCCATAATATTTTCATAACAAGAACAGTGAAATTAGTGAGCATTAAGATTACCCTCAGGTAAAAACATCTTTTATTTTTTAAACATTTTTGGTTTTGCGTTTATGGGGTTTTTCGCCTGAACTCATACTTTTTTACCCCACTGGGATACCAGGCTGTCGGGACAGTGACCAAATTTCCCAATCAGTCACATTATCCTGATACTGAGCTAACCACCACTCCTTGCCCTATCCTATTAATGCCGAGTGCCAGGCTAGATAATGACAGTGTCTAGTCCGGTGGTGCTTGGGCATGATAAATGTATTAAATGTGTCAAAATATTGTGATATCAGGTCAAAGGCCGCTGGACGAACGGACATGAAACGGACATGAAACGGACATAAAACGGAAATGAATCGGACATGAAACGGACATGAACCGATAGCCAACGGATGGTAAGTGGACTAAACGGACTCAAACCGGTCAAGAAACATAGACGTCAATCCGGCGGCATCCATTCCAAGTTTTGTGCATGTTCAAAACTTGTACGGACACAAACCGTACATCAATGGACTTTGTTCAGTTTCTTTCCGTTCCCCCCAATCCAGTGATGTGTGACAGGGCCGTAAGTCATTGCTTTGACTCAGATGGGTTTTCAAATTCACCATCATCCGCATGGGAAGCGTGGGCTCTTACCCATTTGAACAAAACGTGATATTTCACAATCAGTTTCCAATTATTCGAAGACCGGGCACGGTCGCCCAATCGGTAGAGCATAGGATTTGCATGCGGGAAATCGGCAGTTCGGTTGCTGGTCGAGTCAAACCAATGAGTTATAAAATTGATACTTGACACTTCCTAGCCTGACACTCGGCATTAATATGATAGGGCAAGGATGACTTAGCTCATTGTCAGGATAATATAACTGAGTTGGATACAACGTCATGGTGCTGACAGCCTAATTTCCCAGGGGGCAGCACTATAAAGTCGCCATGAGTGTGCCCTGTCACAAGTCGGTACCTGTCCTGATATGACCTTACATATTGCAAGGACGTAACACCCCAACAATGAACAAACCAATTACTCCAATCAGTATCATGCCTCCCAGTATGGATCCCTTAGACATCCGCATCAAAGATAGGGTAGATAGCATCTCCTTACCGTAAAATTCCCAGAGTGCCCCGCGGTGAGCATGACGATCGCACAGTCGTCGGGAGTCCAGAGAGCTGACGTCACAGAATGCGCCATTTTGGGCGTCCTGCCCACCGACCGGCTACCTGTCACATGACTAGTGTCGTAGATTCTGGCGAAGCTGTTGACGCCCTGCACCGTCATGACGTACTTCCGGTCATGTGACGGCCGCAGCACGACGAACGGGATGCCGTCTGCTTCCGGTGACCTGAGAAATGGGAAGACAAGACGAGATGAGACCTTTTGTTGATTGGTTGGTGGAGTATTACGCCCTGGTAACATCTAAGGTCATATCAGGATGGATACCGATTTGTGACAGGGTACACGCATGGCGACTTTATAGGGTTGCACCACTGGTGATTGTATGGGATATCGGGTCATGGTGCTGGTGGCCTGGTCTGGTCTTCCAGTGGGGAAGCTCTATAAATTCGACAAGACTGCGCACTGTCAGGAGTCGGTACCCATCCTGATATGACCTTACCTGTTGGTAGGATGTAAAACAACAGCAAACAAACAACAGACATCACCCCCACCCTCATGACATATGGTTGGTTCTCGGAGTTTTACGTCCTGGGAAAATCTAAATCAAGGACGGGTACCGACTTGTGACGGTGCGCAGTCATGTCGAGACTTTTTAGTGCTGTCACTCTAGGAAATCAGTCCACTAGCACCTTGCCCCTATAACTCACTCAGTCACATTATCCTGCCACTGAGTCAACTAATTATTGCCCTATCCTAATAATGCTGAACGCCTGGCTAGGAAGTGACAAGTATATATTTTTAAGTCATAGCTTTGACTCGACCAGCGTTCGGACGTTTGACTCCAATGATCTACCAAAACGGGACAGGGTTGCTCAACTCATTCGGCCATCACATTTGGTCCGCCCCATTACATATACATATCTAGACAAACCTGCGGTCAAGGATGGCGTCATAGTTCCACACCTTGAGAGTGCAGTCGCGGGAAGCACTGACAATGCGACCTTCACCTTTAGGGTCGACGCTGACGTGGGTCACACGGTGCATGTGTCCCGCGACCGTCACCAGGTGGCGCCGCTGTGTGGCATCCCACACCATCAGCACAAAGTCGTCTGCGCACGAGATGATGTAGCGGCCGCTGTGTGTGAAGCACACGCATCGGACGTACGCGTGGTGGCGCTTCGGGAGCACTTCCGGTCCCTGCGGATGGAATGACGTCATCGATTAGAGTTCTTCTAATGGAAGGGCAACCTCATGTGACATACGGTATTTATATTCGTGGAATTAATTATTCACCATGTGTGTGTATATATAATGTATAACGTAATAGGCGAGTATAAATGCAGACATGAGAATGATTCCCTATGTTATCCTACTTACTACCCAACGCATGCTTCAATGGTGCCACCCGCGGCCCACCTCGAACAATTAATCATTCAACATATATACACATGCGATCTATAACATTATGTGAGTATGAATGAACGGAAGGGAACTATCTCCAATAGTATCCTACTTATAACCTAACGCAGGTACCAGTGGGGCCACCCTTTGCCCACCTCTTCACCCGTTCCACTAAACCTGCATCGATTGCAGCAGATTTGTGGTTGAAATATTACATCCTGGCAACTTCTAAGGTCATATCAGGACTAGTACCGACTTGTGACAGTGAGCGCTCGTGGCAACTTTATAGTGCTTCCCCACTTCAGGGCACCCACACCATTTTCCCATTCAGTCAGTGATCCTGATACTGAGCTAACCCATCCTTTCCCTATCCTGTTAATGCCAGGCGCCAGGTCAGGTAGTGACAGGTATCAATTTTGTAAGTCATTCGCTTTACTCGTCCCTGAATCGATCTCCCGATCTTTCGCACGGGATAGCTGCGCTCTACCGATTTGGCCAACGCATCCGGTCAATCCAATTGCGGTAGCGGATATCCATGCACATCAATCCATCACAACGCACTCACCGCTGTCCTAGCAGACCATAATTCCACAGTATTACTGTCACTTCCGGTGGCCAGCATAGCGCGGCCGTCAGGCGACACACTCAAACAGAGCAACTTCCGGTTCCCATCGGGGTAGCGCGCCGACATCAGCGTCCAGTCACGTGCCGAGTAGACGCTCAGCCCCGAGCGGGCCCTGAGCTTCGCGCGCTGGATCCGGCGGACCACGTAGACTACGGCCAACCAGCGGCCGCTGGTGCTAAACTCGCAGGCGAGGATCTGGCTAGCCGACGGGGGCGCGACGGCCGCCACTTCGGTCAGCGTCACCATCGACCAGATCTTCAGCGTTCCGTCGGCCGACGAGGAGGCGAGCAAGGCGTTGTCCGGGGAGACTGAGAGGCCGGTGACCCCGGCGGCGTGGGCCGGCCCGGCAGCCGTCGAGAAGTTGGTCGATTTCTGGGGAAGTGGAAAGTAGAGTTGCATATTATTTATTGGAGGGAGGTGGGGGTGGAGTGGGAGGGGGGGGGGAGGAGGATAGTAGTGACCATCTGCACACACTCCTGGCCGCACCCCCAGCCTCCAGTAACTAAAGTACAAAGGAACGTATCAAAGGAAGTTACAGGAGCAGTCGTATTATAGAATAAGATAGCAAATAATAAGCAGGAGAATTACATAAAAGCACAACATTTTCAAAAGCAAAATATTCTTCTAGATTTGAAGTTACACGTCCTACTACTACTACCAGCCCCAGTCACACTGCTGCTTGCGAACCCTTGTTTTGTGGTCTCAGCTGTTGCCAGGACATAAAACTCCAATAACCAACTCACCTGCGCCCCTGTTAAGCTCCACGCCTGCAGCTGCCCGACCTCTGACCCCGTGATCACCGTCTGCCCCTTCCGGTCCCACACGCAGGGCCGCTCTCCGCCATCGTTCAGCTCCGCCATCTTGGAGTACACGGGACCCGGAAGTCCCATCACGGTCACACGTTCGGCCCCGGTGTTCGCGTCCCAGATCCGCAGTGACCCGTCCTCCCCTGTCGAGGCAATATAGGCCCCTGCAATGCGTTGATAGGTTTTGTTTAAAAAAATATTTTATTCTTGAAAATATTTGATATTTTGTTACGCAGGGTTAAGATCTAGGCCAAGGGCCATGGTGATGAAAGTTGTATGGTTTCATCAGAGTATATAAGTCTAAATAGACCTTGGACACGAACCCACAAGGTCAACATGAACACCGCATGTTGTCACCGCCCACCCCTCAGCTACATACCAGCTAGTCCATGAGTAGGGTTGAGAGTGCCATGTTTTCTCGGTTTACTTGTCAGTTTGTCGAACGAATCATTCTTGAATAAAACAATTTCTACTACTTCCGTCTCATCGTGAAATAACCATCCGGGTGACCTTACCGGTAGGAGAATAGTGACAGCAACGAACTCCACTCGTGTGTCCTCTTAGTGACAATTCGCAAGGGTCTTCTAACTCATCTTCCAGGTCCTCACTCCTGTAAGCAAGATATCAACTAGAGAAAAATATCAGCGATGCCAGCTCTGGAAGTTAAATGAAAGGAAAGTACTAGACAGCCATGAAAGCATAACATATTCTTACATTTGACAGTAACATAGCATCTTTTGTTCGCCATGAATATCGCCTTTTCTGCAGATACGGCGGTAAGCAACCACCAATCAATCAATCAGTTTCTGTTGGTATGTGAATTCCTAAAGCTGCAGGCATCAAATTGTCTAAACCGAAACACTTCTCTAGATTAAATATCCAAATTAGTTATTAGTGCTGTTATTAAGCATTTATTGCCATGTAGAATGGAACACCAAGTCAGTTTAATAGAACTGCAGTACTTATGGTATGCAGGTATTGCAATACCTCAGGGAGTTTGACGCCCCTGTCGCGCAGAGTTGTAAACCACTTCTTTGTGGTAGAGGTTCTTGACAGAACCGAAGGATAAGGGAGCAAACCCTGAACAGAAAACCATGTCACTGTGGCAGCATCAAGGGCGGTTGATGTATGGAACTCCCAACATCTCCCAACCAGCCACTGCAGGGACAAATAGTTTTGCACCTGTCTGGACATGTTCTTGCCGGTGTGAAACCTCTGCTGAACTGCTGTACTGCTGAAGCCAATGGTGTCAGAATTGTTATGCACACTCTAAAATTAAAGTCTCATGTTTTCATTTAAAAATGAAAAATGAAAGGCAATCCAAACTAAATGTAAAGTAAATTAAAAATGAGGAAACCTAATAGATGTACTTCTCAAAATGACAACAAAATCAAACCCATCGGACGATGCAACTTTAGCAAGCTCTATAAACCTCACAAGTTTACAGTTGAAGATTATTTGTAGGTTGTTCTTTGTTGGTACATTAGTTGTTTAAACAGGTGAAATTTCAATCGTGGACGATTCATCTTCATCATTCCACTGCTCCTTGGCTCTATCCTAATAATGCTGAGCGCCTGGCTAGGCAGCGGCAGGTATCAATGTTTAAGTCATTGGTTTGACTCAATCAGGGTTCGAACCCACAGTTGAGGCAAACATTTCAAGGCAAGCAGTGTTTGGGGCAGTATATTATTTGTCAGGCAACAGCTGAGATAAACATTTCCGCAATTTTACAATTTGGGACACAATTCACAGTCACTATTTCAAATTAGACTACACCTTAACGATCTCGTCACGTGATTGTACCAAGTATTCCTTACATGAATACTCAATGCAGCTTAATGAAAGATCACACTTACAATGAATGAGCTATTTAAACCCAAACCCAGTAGATTGAGATTGGTCTCTCCAGAACCATTAGAGATCAGTGCAGACTACTTCACTTGCACCTCTGAAATTATAAGTCCCTTAAATAGTCATTTACTGCTTACAATTACATACAAACAGGCAATGTAGTTACACATACATAAACAGGGTAGGTTCAACAACCATACAGCGCATAGCTTGTACGTGATCCTGGTCACAGCAACCATGTCATGGGCAGTGATGAAACTGGGATACATTGCACCTAGAGCAGGACTCGAACCCAGATCGCTTGCATTCAGAGCCAGTGTGCTAACCATTACACATCCTAGGCTCCCTGAATTCACCCCCCGACCCACGCCCATCTGTGTATGTGGCTCCTTGTCTGAGAGGTCAGTGCAGACTGCTACAATACCTTATGTTCCACATGTCAACTACAACAAGTCAAACAAAACATAACATTGTTGTGTTATGTCCTAGCAACAGTTAAGGTCATATCACGACGGTTCCCGACTTATGACAGTCCACACTTGTGGCAACTGTATAGTGCTGCCCCACTCGGAGACCCAGGCCGTCAGTGCAATGATCCAATTTCTCACAGTAACATTATCCTGATACTGAGCCAACCAGTCCTTGTCATATCCTATTAATAATGAGCGCCAGGCCAGGTAGTGCCAAGTATCAAGTCTAAAATTCATTCATTTCACTTGACCAGCAATCGAAAATAGAGCGTCACTTACAGGTACTGGAGGCGGTAGCAGGTTGGGTCGGCTTGCCTCAGGAGCTCCCTGCTGGGGTTTCCCTCTGCTTGTTGCCGGACTAGTTGGTAGATGGCGCCAGGCTCGCGCAGCAGGAAGGGCAGCCCACTGCTCACCACCTGTGATGGTCGCCATATTTGCTGAATTTAGTTTTTAGATATCAATTTGAAGGGTTCCGGTGCAAAAATATGACAAACACCATCTGGGCCGAAATTGAAGCATGACTGCTACCACGTTTGAGCTGAAGCCGCTATCATTCCGATAATCAAATGTGCTTTCCGCAGAAGTTCTCAAAGCCCCTATATAATTCCCTAATCAATATGAAATTAATAGACTTTAACAGGAAAGTGCAACAATAAAAAGATTTATATTTCACAGAAAACAAGTACAATAGATTTTCTTTTTTTGTGCACATTAACCCTTTATATGCATTCAACCCACCCTATCACACCAACCAGCAGCCGGGCTGATCAAACCCACCACAAGGTGTTCTCTGTGGCGGAGTGGTTAGAGTGTTTGACTTTTTTCTCGGTCGGACTCCTAATCTGAAGGTCGGTGGTTCGATTCCCCGTGCCCCCATCTCTGCCAATTTGGATTTCCACCGCTGTGTATAACTTACAGCTTCATCAAAGGCCAGTTGCTCTCAAACCATGTTTATGTGGTGTGGGAGGTTAAAAATCCCTTGGGTCGGTAAAAGTGCAGGCTAGGGCTTTCTATCGAAAAACTGTCTAATGGTGAAAACAAGCCTATTCAGGCTTATCCACTCCGCCACAATTTGGTAGGCATATAACATTTTAATTTTGCATATTATCATATTATAACTTAAAACTATGTGCAAAATACGCAAAAGTCACAGGGGTAAGCAGTTTTTGCCTACCTCAAATGACATATTTGGGTATTTGTAACAACAAATAGTGTGTGAAAACAAATAGTGTATTTTTTCCACGAAAATCAGTTGACTTTCAGAATAGACTACATCACCAGTGCAGCGGCGCGGTGCATTGTGGGATTTGTCACAGCAAAACAAACCTGCGAGAAGCACATGGGACATGCTAATACACCAGGTGCAGTTATGAAATGTGCTAGTTTCAGCTCATCTCATCTTGTGTTTGAAACATAGAATACCAACTAAAGAAATATATATAATAAATTAAGACATTAATCTTTTATCCAGCATTGCATTTACATCAATATAATATACACATATTATGCCATGTGCATTTAGATTTAGATCAATCTGGGCACTCAGACAAGTGTATGATGACATATTTGGCATTTTAATATTTAGAACAAGTATTAATAATGGTGATGTGGATATCACTGATTGTTTTGTGTGGAATTGTATGTTTCTGAGCTCAAAATATTAACTAAGGCTAGATTGTCTTCGCTATATTCATCAGATCATTATATTGCATATGTGCATACCTGTTTATGCCAAATTGCTATTTAGAATGAAATCGAAGTTTTTCCCTCAGCGTATAGACAAACTCAATGGCCATTCGCATTTGCTTTGCTGCCAATGCCGTTTTCAGTGCATGCGCAGTCGGAACCATGATCCCGTCTATGACATCATAGAAACATTCATATATTTATGTAAATACAAGCAGCAGAAATTGAAACCCATCGGATTTTGCAACTTTAAAAGACACAGTTTTTAGTTTTTGGTCCCTTATACCCCTGTCACACTACGACGTAAGGAGCCAACGTGAGCCTAACGTGATGATTTTTCGTCATTACGTTGCCGTACGTTGGGTTACGTTATGATGACGTCGTAATGACGTTAGAGTGACGTCGAGCTACGTCATGTTACGTCGTGTTATGTCGGCATGCGTCGAGGTTTTGAACCTGTTCAAAACTTTCGACGTATCTCGACGTGAAGCCGTTACGTCGGGATGACGTGACAATGACGTTAGGTAGACGTTTCGCGATCGTTATAGCAGCGTAAATGACGTTAGAGTCACGTTATGTCACATCAGACCGACAGCCGGGGTTGGAGCAACGTGTGGACAGCGTTTTGCACGTTACGGTCACGTTACGGTCACGTTACGGTCACGTTACGGTCACGTTACGGTCACGTTACGGTCACGTTACGGTCACGGTTACGGTCACGGTTACGGTCACGTTACGGTCACGGTCACGTTACGGTGGCGTTACGGTCACGTTATGTCCACGTCGCACCCGTTACGGCGACGTTACGCTCACGTTACACTAACGCCCGGTCACGTCGCCAATTACCCCTCCCCCCTAACGTTGTCACGTTACAGCTAAGGTCACGACGTACACCGACGTTACTTTCACGTTACGCTCACGTCCACAATTTGCATATTACGCCCATAACGTCGACGTAATATAATTATTTTCACATTCTGCCTACGCTGACGTAGTCACGTCGTAGTGTGACAGGGCCATTAGTTGTTTAAGCAGGGGAAATTTCAGTCATAGACGACTGGTCTTCCTCATTCCAGTGTTGGTCGATAGAAAGCCCGAGCCTACACTTTTACCGACCAAAGGGATTTTTAACCTCCCACACCACATAGACATGGTATTAGAGCAACCGGCCTTTGATGATGCTCTAAGTTATACACAGCAGTGGAAATCCAAATTGGCAGAGCTGGGGGCAGGGGGAATCGAACCGCCGACCCTCAGATTAGGAGTCTGACCTAGAAAAAAGTCAGACACTCTAACCACTCCGCCACAGAGAACGCCACTGCTGAAAGATATGAAGGGTTCGAGCTCAAAACTCTACAGACGCCATCTGGGCCAAAATGAAACCATGACTTTACACGTTTTAGCGGAAGTTGTCATCATTCTCATAACTTCAACCTCAACACTCTCCCTCCACATGTTCAGTTGCATGAATTGAAAAAGGTAAGCGACGGTGTGTTTGGAGAGCTTTTGATGCCGGATTCGTATGTTTCTGGGTTAGCTATGTCAGGCGACTTTAAAATTGCATAGTCCGATGGTCTTGACTTTCTGTATTTTTTCTGAGATAAATATATTAGATCGATCACTACTATCTACTTTACATTGTCCATGATGTTCGCAACATGGGTAATTGAATGAACGAGACTGTGAATCTCAGTAGATTAGGCACTGTGGCGCCGACTATATTCTATTCTTCGAACTAATAACTTTGGCCGCTGATCGACGCGCCACCTACATGATACTTCTTGAACTCCTTATTGCGCAGTTAACTTAATTACGCAGTTAGTTTAATATCAGACTGTGGCGACACCTATATTCGAGTTTAGAACTAGAAATGGTCGCCGATTGACCCGCCACCTGTGGGGATTTCCAGTCAAAGCCGATGACGTGGCACTGGATATCTTCACTTCGACCAGACTTTTCAAACCGAGAGGACGTACTTCTTCTGACAAGATTTCTTAAAATGCCGCCCGTCAAGAACACGAAGGCTAAGAAATCAAAAGTAGGTAATAGTGACAATGCTGGACCTGCGAAGAAGAAGAAAACTAAGGTTGGTGCGAAGTCAGTGGCTTTATCTCCGAATTCGACGACGGAAAGGCACACTCGTTCCGGCCGAACAAAGGACCGGCGCGAGGATCGATCAGTCGATTCGGACCAAGAACAAATGGATGTTACGATCAACGACGATTCGGGATTAACCGTGGCTCTGGCTACCATACAGAAGCAGATGGCAGAGATCAACGCTGGCATAAATTCACGTATTGATGAACTTCAGAAAAACGCTGACAAAAGAAAATCGAGATCTCTTTCTCCCCGCCGGCGCCACCGTGACGTCACGCCACGTGATGGCGGCCATGACACCTTGCTCGGCAGATCTGATCGGGACGGATCATTCGAACCGACAAGACGGCGTTCCGGCTCGCTACAATCGGCTGGGTCTTCATGGGATGCTGGTCACAGATACCGGCGACGTTCTCGAGAAAAATCCGAGTTCGAGCCGTACTCCTACGCTGAACGGGACCGTCGTACCTGCCTCGGTGCTGCGGCACACTCAGTCGACGTACTATCTCCGGGAGGGGGACGTGATGGCGAGCGGGAAGACGCAGTCAACGAGCTGTTGGTGGCGGCAGGATCGGCCTTGGGCAAGAAAAGAGGTACGAATAAAATTCTCGCTCCCCATAGATATGTAATAAGAGGTAGCAAAAATGATAAGATCGGCATGGAAGAGGCTACTTGGCCTGAGTATCTAGCGGCACTGTGCCGTATGTGCAAGGACAGAAAGCTCCCCAAAAACTGGTCACACCATGTATTTGAGCACATGCACCAGGTTCTCACTATGGCAGGGAACTGGGACTGGCATACTTGCCGACAATGGTCGGAGACCGTCTTCACAATGATTGCGGACGGTCGTCTCCCACAGGCCTGGGACGACGCGTACGCTATCAAGGACGTCCAACGCGACATCTGTGCAATTGGTACGCGCGTCGACAAACAGGCTGGTCGATACCGTCGACAGGAGTCGGCCGCGGCTGCCACTGTGTCATCGGCGTCCGCACACGCCAGTGGTAGAGTGAGTGAATATAGTCGACCTGAATACAACAAAGAAGTCGATGGTAAGCCATGTCACGCCTGGAATATCGGTAATGACTGTGGTTTCGCCACGTCCCACGGCATTCAGCCCGAGAGGCGCTGTCACCTCTGCGCGTGGTGTGCAAATAAAAATAAGAAGGCCAATCCGCACCAAGAAAAATTGTGTCAGAACAAAAGGAGATTCCAGGAGAGGATCACCAACAATGAGAAAGGTCAAGCGAAGGATTTTCAGTAGGTGGCCGAGCTGACCCCGCTCACTCTGTCCACGTCGGTTATGCTAATGCGGGAGGTGCGACTCAGCGCACCGGTGATCGACATCGCTCTATTGTAATGACTCGTGAACTGGGTCAAGGAACCAAGGCGCGCGGAAATGCCTTGATTAACAGCCGGGCCGGTATCGGACCCTTATCACCCGGAGTGAACTTTGGACTTTCACGTGCAGGCACGACTGGTGCTGAGCGAGAATGCGTTCACTCCCTGGGTGTTTCTAGTCTAGGCTTGGCTGACTCGGACAATGCTGTGCCTGTTCATACGATAGACGCTGGTGATGGTGCTGGAAGCGCTGGGATGTACGCGCCGGTCTGGCGGCCGGGAGATGGACATGAACCACTGGATCCTCCGATTGAAGGTAGGGAGAGTGTGTCGGTATATGATTTGGGATCTAATGGGGGTGTTAGTGGTGTATCAACACGATGTGGGGACTCGCCTGATAGGCTGCTGATTGATGATCATGTTGACACAGACGACGTGGAATACGTTATTTTGAACATTAATAATGATCAGCTACCATCTTATAATCCACCCCATACCCCGGTCACGTATAGGCACATACTCGATGATATCTGGCCGCACCCGGTCGATAATATATGGGCAAAACATCTAGTCTATCTTGACATTTATATGCACGTGAGGGCCGGTGCCCTACCAAATTACATAGGCCCCAGGATACCCATACCATCGGGTTTGAACATTGGCGTATGGAGGGAGCTATTGTCCGACTATCATGATAAACAATTGCTAGACTTTCTGGAGTACGGGTGGCCTGTAGATTATACCGGTGACCGCCCCCCAGTCGCGTCGGTGGCGAATCATTATGCTGATACGGACAGTGAGGCTCATATGGCCGAATACATTAACACCGAACTTAAGCATGGTGCCCTGGTTGGCCCATTTGACATTCCGCCGTTCCGTCCATGGACTCAGGTTAGTCCTATGATGACGCGAGAAAAGCGTGGTACGACTAGGAAGAGAGTCATCGTTGACCTGAGCTACCCAGCTGGCGCCAGCGTGAACTCCGGTATCAGGAAGGCCCAGTATCAGGGGCAGCCGTACACCTACACGCTTCCTGGTATCATCGACTTGGCCGATGAGGTCACGCGGCTTGGAAAGGGTGCACTCATCTGGTCTGTGGATTTGGCCAGGGCGTACAGACAGCTTCGTACCTGTCCTTTGTCGACCCCGCTCCTTGGCATCACGCTCAAGAAAAAGATATACATAGATCTGGCACCGCCGTTTGGTTGTCGCACGTCTTCAATGGCTTGTGCCCGAACAACAAACGCGGTGGTATACCTTATGAGGAAGCGCGGCCATCACATTCTATGTTACCTCGACGACTTTGTCGGGGCGGCCGGAACAATGGACGAAGCGTTAAGAGCCTACCGTGACATCATTGGCCTCGCTCTGCGTCTTGGCCTGGACCTTGCTACAGAGAAGTGTGTCTCGCCCAAAACGGAGGTCTCGTGGCTCGGTTTCACAGTCTCCACAGACGAAATGACTATAACAATACCACAAGATAAGCTTCAGGAGGTTATCAGAGAGTGCGAGGTGTGGAAAAAGAAGGTTCTGGCGTCTCGTAGGGAGCTCCAGCGCCTCGTCGGACGCCTACAGCATATTGCTAAATGTGTGATCGCGGCTAGGAGGTTCATGTCGAGGATCCTTAATGCCCTAAGGAACGCACCACACAGGGGTAAGCACATCGTGCCTCCGGAGCTTGCACTCGACGTCGGCTGGTTCACACGATATGCCGCCAGGTCGAACGGACTGGTGCTTCTCCCTCCCTGTGCTCGGGAGCCTTGGGTCATTGAGTGCGACTCCTCGCTGAGGGCTGGGGGAGCGCATTCGACTACGACCTACTACGCAGCCGAGTACTCACAGGAGGTTGGCGATAAGCAATATGGAATTGCCCAGCTCGAGGCGATCAATCTGGTTGTTGCACTGAAGCACCTCTCCCCACATGAGGCCCATAAATACACCATCATAATAAATACAGACAATGCAACCTCACAGCAGGTGCTCAGCTCCGGGGCAGGTCGTGACCAAGTCATATGTGCCTGCGCCCGCGAAATCTGGCTCTTTGCCGCACAAAGAAGCACGGACATTCTCGTACGACATAAACCAGGAAAAGACATCATCCTTGCTGATGCTCTGAGTCGTATGTGTTTCGACTTGCGTGCAAAGAGACTAGCACAGAAACTTGTTGCTGACGCAGGTCTGAAAATGGTCATTGTGACCCATGACAATGCTTTAACACACAACCTGTAACCTGGGATCGATATTAAACCTTTTTTGCCTTCTCTCCCCAGGTTACTCACAACGTCACCATCAGCGGCTTCTTGATGCCATTAGGGCGGGGCTGGCGGTTGGGACCTGGAGGAATAAGGCAGCTCAGGCAAAGGAATACTACATCTATATGCAAGAACACCAGGCAGACCCGTTGCAACCGTCCCAGTATCATATTATGTCGTATCTATTACATCTTAAAGATCGACTTTCCTCACCGAGTGCCATATTGAACTATCTGAGTGGCGCCCGCACATGGGTCCTGTCATTTGACGGCAGGACGACTTCATTTGACACGTACCTGGTTGGCCTCCTCAAACGAGGCATTCAGAGGGAGTCACGTCATGTGCCTGTCCAGGCCCCTCCTCTGCTACCTATAGATGTTCGGAATATCATCACTTTCTTCCGGACAACTGGTCCAAATGGTCCCGTACTGGTGATAGCCACTATCATCGCATACTTCACACTCCTTCGCCAGAGCAACTTGTTTCCTAAGGTTGGCAGATCTGACCCAGATCACTATCTTCGCGCTAAGGATGTGAGGCTGACAGCAAAGGGCATCAATGTCCGAATCCGTTCATCAAAAACCCAGTACAAGTCATCGTCTCCAAGAGACATCATCGTTCCGGCGATACCTGGATCGCCCTACTGTCCGCGTCAAGCGTGGAAACAATACGTGTCCATGACACCAATTCACCCCGATGGCCCTGCCTTCCTGACGATCAACGGATCACCCCTACGTGCAACCGCGTTGCTCGACACCATACGACTGGCCTTGTCCGTGGCAGGCCACCCGGCCCCTGCGGCCATCACCCTGCACAGCCTGAGACGAGGCGGTGCACAAGCCTGTGCCCTGCAAGGATCGACAATCAATAACATCAAACAGCTGGGTCACTGGACCTCCGATGCGGTGCATGATTATGTGCCAAGGCAGTCGGTTTCATCGGCTCCCAGGACACTTGCTCTACTTTTTGGTTAAGTGCCTGTAATCCTTGAAATATCTAAGGTCATTGTCATCATCAAGAGTAATGTAACAAGCTAATTAGAAAGAATTAAATTGCCACTTTATACTACTGTCTCGTTCTGTTTTAATTGTCCATGATGTTCGCAACATGGGTAATTGAATGAACGAGACTGTGAATCTCAGTAGATTAGGCACTGTGGCGCCGACTATATTCTATTCTTCGAACTAATAACTTTGGCCGCTGATCGACGCGCCACCTACATGATACTTCTTGAACTCCTTATTGCGCAGTTAACTTAATTACGCAGTTAGTTTAATATCAGACTGTGGCGACACCTATATTCGAGTTTAGAACTAGAAATGGTCGCCGATTGACCCGCCACCTGTGGGGATTTCCAGTCAAAGCCGATGACGTGGCACTGGATATCTTCACTTCGACCAGACTTTTCAAACCGAGAGGACGTACTTCTTCTGACAAGATTTCCCTCCCACCCACCCAACTAGTATGATGTACCGATAGGGTTAAGTGCCTGTAATCCTTGAAATATCTAAGGTCATTGTCATCATCAAGAGTAATGTAACAAGCTAATTAGAAAGAATTAAATTGCCACTTTATACTACTGTCTCGTTCTGTTTTAATTAGTTCAAAGTTACTTTTATTTCAAATGGTAAACCTTTGAGATATTTTGAGTGCAAACATGGAAGATTAGTTTTGGCATGCTTGCCAAAACTCTGACACCATAGACTCAGTATTGCCTTCTCTGCAGAAACAAATGTTTAATAAGTGCATCAGTATCTAAGTTAGATATGTCAAATCAAATCTAGATAAATTGGTTTGGTTTTGAAAATTTGGAATATTGATGTAAGTAATACATGATAGACTCAGGTGATAGGTATTATCAGTCCGGCATATCACTCACCTTGATCATGGCGTGTAGAAGGGGCGTGGCCTTACCGGAAGTGGCTAGTCTCAGGTCGGATAAACAATCATAGCCCTGGCCTGCCTCAAACTTAGCCTCGATGAATTCCAGGCTGCATGCCACTGCCTCCAGACGGTCTATATCCTGGAATATAGGCAACATGGAAAAGTTGGTTGGTTGTTGGAGTTGTATGTCCTGGCAACATCTAAGGTCATATCATGATGGGTACTGACTCATGACAGTGCACACTCATGGTGATTTTATAGTGCTGCCCCACTGGGAAATCAGGCCTCTGGCATCATGAACTGATCTCCCACTCAATCACATCATCCTAATACCCCAGTCACACGAGAGGCAGCGTTCGCCGCCAACCTCCCTACGCCCTAAAGGACGCCAACCACCCAGCGTTCCATTCGATACATTGATTCAAATACCTTGTAGGCGCCATGTCGGCGCCATGTCGGCGCCATGTCGGCGCCAGGTCGGTGCGAGGGCGCCGCGAGGGCGCCGCGAGGGCGCCGCAAGGGCGCCGCAAGGGCGCCGCAAGGGTGCCGCAAGGGCGCCGCTGGGTCAGTGACAGGGCGGCGCTGAGTCAATAGCAGGGTGGTGCCGGGTCGGCGCCAGGGCGGCGCCAGGGCGGCGCGGGTTGGGGAAAGGGCGGCGCCCTGGCGCCGACCACATGGTGACTGCAGCATCGCATCTGTTGGCGCCACCAGGTCGGCGCCAGATCGGCGCCAGATCGGCGCCAGATCGGCGCCATGTCGGCGCCATGTCGGCGCCCCAGGGCGGCGCCAGGGCGGCGCCAGGGCAGCGCCAGGGCGCCAACCATTTTGAATGGCGCACGTGCAACCTCCTTGCGCCCAAAATTTCCGAAATGGGCGCCGGGAGGGTGGCCATTTCGCGGCGCCAGGACTCAATGAGGGCGTAAGGAGGGCGCAAGGAGGAGGTTTTGACGTCGCAAATCGATCGTTAGCGAACGCAGGCCTCGTGTGACTGGGGTATAACACTGAGCTAACCAGTCCTTGCCCTATCCTATTAATGCCAAACACCAGGCTAGGAAACGGCAAGTATCAATTTTAAAGGCATGGGTTTGACTCGACCAAACTCCTGACCTTCCGCTTGCGAGGCCCATGCTCTACCGATTCGGCCACCGCGCCCAGTCAACAGGGAAAAAAATACAGAATTACAATATGACACGCACCGAATGCTGTAGCCGAATCGGTCAGAGTGCAGTTGTCCCTTGCTAAAGAAATAAGAGTGTACAATTCTCATCAAAGGGAGTAAGAATAATAGCAACATGCAATAGATCCCATACTACTGCCTTTGTTCACTATCTCTGTGAGATTATATGCAATAGGCCTACTCCTAGTGAGCCAATACCATGTGTGCATCATTATTAAAGACGAGATGTGATGACTGAATGAACTGAGTGCCCACCTCCCGTTTGGTTTGAACCATAATCGCGTCAAACTAATGACGTAAAACTTTATACTTGTCACTATCTAGCCTGGCATTCGGCGTTACTAGGATAGGGCAAGGAACTATGGAAGAAGGAAGACCAATTGTCCACGATTGAAATTTCCCATGTCTAAAGTTGCTTTGTGATTCTGTAACGTTGTTCTTTTTTCCGGGGTGGGGTTGTTGGCCCCACGCCCAACCCCCAACCTGGAGGACCAGTGGCTGCTCTTAGTCTGTCCTCTACCATGAGTCCTGCCCGGCTTGGTTAAACCTGCCAGGGGGCTAGCCCCCACCGGTATAGCTTTCATGATCACGGAGGCACACAAGCCTCCCCACCACGACAAGGTAGCAACACATTGGGGGGGCCAATGGCCAAAGTTGGGCGGTAGGCGTAAGTAAGTAAGTAAGTAAAGTTGCTTATTCCGCTGGTCGTGAGCTTTGGCAATTTTCTGAGATAAATACATTATTTTGATCATTTTAATCTAATTTACTCTAGTTTGAATTAAATTAAATTTTAATGGCTAACTTTGGAGATATTTGAAGTGAAAACATGTCAATTCAATTTTGCCAAGCACGCCAAAAATTCGGTCAAAATAGGTTTCAGCAGAAACAGGTTCTATCAATTTGGCTTCGTGTCCCCTTTTATTGAGGAACACATATTTAACAAGAACACCAGAATCCTAGTAGGATCACACCTAGTAAAACAGCGTGGTTAAAAGAAATTGATGTTTTCATTTGTACCATGCTGATCTATTTAACTCAATGAACTATACCCCCCACCCCCTAGAACAATGGATAACCACAAGATTCAGGCACATAAATAGATAGACCACCATTCTATATATGAGTCTGTCTCAAAAGGTGATAGCTCCTTTTTGTTGTCCATTGTAACGATTGACACAAAACAGCAAAGATACGGTTACACTGAAAACACAAGGACATATGCTTCAATTTCAATATGTATTCTATTGGGATTATGAAACACCATGTGAACAACAAATCAGTTTATCCTGAGCAAATGCATAATCAGATAGTATGTTGATCGTTACAATGGACAACGTTTTGTCCCACATTGCTTAGCACCTTTTGAGAGAGTCTCATATACATAAACGCGCTGCCACACATCATCGCTACCCCCTGGTGAATGGCCCACAAACTATAGCTACTCCCTGCCCTCACCGATATCTACCCACCCCCAACCCGTCAACACCACCATCCTGCCGGATCAGATGCAACTTACCCCACATTGCAGCAGGTGATGCGGTAGTTCTCTCAGTTTCCGCTTGTTGAGCCGGCGCTGCGTGTCACCTCGCTCACCAGCATAGATCAAAGGTTGTGACGCCACCTGGTTGCAGAAAACAGAACGTATTGCAGTTTTGGGGAGGGTGGGTGGGTTCAGAAACCACCTTTGCAGTTACAGATTGGCAACCTGGAGGCTTGAACAAATTAATTACCTATATCTCACAACTGCATAATTCAGCAAACGCAAAAGCAGTAGAATTAAAGTGGTAATTCATGTTTATATTAATTGCATGAATCGTAAGTAAATTGTCTTTGTTCCGTTAAAGTCTTTCTAGTGGCGGCTAGCAGGATGCTTAATCCTATGCATTAAAGTAAGTCACATAATGGGCCGGAGGTGTGGCTGAAAACGAGGTGTAAAGTCGTCGTCTGGCAGTTGTAGGTGTGTAGGCAGGCTAATAGGAAATCAATACAGGCAAGGAGAGAAAGGCAGAGTATAAAGAGTGCAAGTAGAGTGAGAGCTTGTACCCTCAGGTTTATTCTTATATAGTGGTACATGGATCTGATATGGCATACCACCTGACCATGCTCTCCAATCAACAACAAAGCATGTCTAGGTCCACCAATGAACAGCAAGCATTATTGTGTCACCATGGCAACTGTGATCTACCCACCACCACCATGCCTTGTGGCTGCTTGGCCCCCACATGCCTTGTTGTGTGTGTGTGCGTGGTGATCCCTGACTAACAGTTGGGGGGGGGGGGGGGGGGGGGGGTATAGCTCTTGAGCTCCTTCCACACTAACAATAGTGCCCCTCTCACATTATCTATTTAATACACAATGACTATTGAATACAAGTAAAGGATCACCAGCAACTACATAAATACATTCATGCACCTGGCCCTATACATCATTTACCTTTATAGACCAGTTCACATTCCCCACCAATGCGTGTTATCAGAATATTTTACAGAGGGTTGAGATGCTGTAGATGAAGTGAGCAGCTCAAGCCAGCATTATCTGATGGGGACATTTGTTGTTATTGTCCATCAGCTAATTAAGCAGGGAGAAATTCCATTTGTGGACAATTGGTCTTGCTCATTCCACTGCTCCTTTCCCTATCCAAGGAATGCCAAGCACCCGGTTAGGTAGTGACACGTATAACTTGTTTGGGTAACCTTTCAAAAGCTAAACCCTTATCTAGATTTGAACCATACGTATCTAACTTAGATCCTGGTGTAGTTATTAAAGTTGCATGGTCCGATGAAATATTTATTTTTCAAAACCAAAACATGTATCTTATTTTGATTATATATATCCATCTTAGATATTGGTGCATTAACAAGTGATTTGGGACAGCATATATAGAAAAATCGGTGAATTTACTACCTCATCCTACTTTGAGAAACCCATCACACAAGGAAGCCATTAATCAATTAGGTCAATCTTGTGGCCTCAGTAGCTTTGACCCTCATTCCAAGTACCTAGTCAGGTTCCAGGATCTCCAGTAGTAGTATTGCTGGCACCATAGCCTGGGTTGATATAAATTTGCATGGAATGTTGTATTAAATAATTGTTACAGATCTGAATAAGAGTGATGTAATAATTATGTATATTATTATGCGGGAACAATACATTTGATAATCATTAGGTCAGCCCACATCACATGCCAAGAACCAAATCATGGAGCAATGGCGCCATCACTAGAAAAAAAAAGGTACCCAGGCTATATTTTATTTAGGTCATTCCACATCACGTGGTCATCGCGAGATGTCAATACGTGTCATAGCGAGAGGACTTTTGGGAAGCTTGTCGAAAGTATTTTGAGTTCTTTCAGCTCCAATTGCTTCAAAACTAGCCATTTTTCTTCAAGATTACTCCGGACTAATGATTAGTAAGTCATAATGATCAATTTGATATATTAATCTAAAAAATAAAGTAAAAATTCAAATGCCATCGGACCATGCAACCTTAAGCAGTTGATGCCACCTAGAAGGGCGTACTAAGACAATTTAGCAGAACCTGTTACAAATGAAGCATATGTAGGTCAGAGTTTTGGCATGCATGCCAAAAGTAACTTCAGGTTTTCACTCCAAATATATATTGGTCATTTTAAAGAAAAGTTACTTGAAACTAAAGTAAGATAGATCATAATGATAAACCTAATATATTTATCTCAGAAAATGACAGAAACTCAGTACCATCGGACTCTGCAACTCTGAGCAGGTGGACATTTTAACTGTGGACAATTGGTCTTCCTAATTCCACTGCTCCTTGCCCTATCATAGTGATGCAGAACACCAGGTTTGGTAGTGTTTGGTAGTGACTAGAACATTTTTAAGTCATTGGTGTGACACAGCCAGTTTGGTAAACATGGCTTCAAATCCCAGGACCTTCCAAAACAGGCAGTGGGTGCCTATCTCATTTACCCATCCTGCTTTATATCGTTATTGAAGTTGCATAGTCCGATGGTTTTGAGTTTCTGTCATTTTCTGCGATAAACATATTAGGTTGATTGTTATAATCAGCCTCACTTTAGTTTGCAGTAATTTTTCCTTTAAATAGCTAACTATTGAGATCTTTGAATTGTAAACATGCAAAAGTAGTTTTGGCAAGCACTCCAACACTCGGACACCATAGGCTTCTGCAGTAACAGATTCTATTAAATTGACTCAGTATTCCCTTCTGTGTGGTGACAAATGGTTAATAAGTACAGGAGTATGTTAGATATGTAGAATCAAATGGAGATGATTGTTTTGGTTTTGAAAATGTGATGCTTTATCATATGCATCTTTAATCAAGTGGGAATTCCAATTGTGGACAATTAGTCTTCCTCATTCCACTGCTCCTTGCCCTATCCCAGTGATGCTGAATGCCAGACTAGGTACTAACTAGTATACATTTTTAAGTCATTGGTGTGACGTAGCCAGGTTCGCCCAACTCATTTCGCATCCCGTCTGGTCTTGTTATTAATTAAAGTTGCATAGTCTGATGGCTTTGAGATTCTGTCATTTTCTGAGATAAATATATTAAATTGATCATTATAAGCTACTTTACTTTAGGTTGAAGTAACTTTTAGCTTAAATGGCTAACTTTGGAGATATTTGAAGAGACAACATGCCAAATTAATTTAGGCAAGCATGCCAAAACTCTGAAGCCATAGGCTTATGCGGTAACAGGTTCTATTAAATTGACTCCCCACGCCATTCTATGTGACAACAAATGATGAATAACTGTACCAGTATCTAAGATAAATATGTAAAATCAAATCTAGTTAATTGTTTTGGTTTTGAAAATGTGATGCTTCATCGGACTATGCAACTTTAATATTATAGCAGTGTTCAATTGGTTTCCCGCACCCACCATCCGGTTCTCCAGCCTAGGTGTGTGGTCCTTGACGACCCTGGAGGTGGTCTTCGGAGCCCACACTTTGCCATCTGTCCAGTGTCCGTCGAAGTAGTCAGCCAGTGCTCGATGCGCCCTCTGGCGGAACGGAAGGGAACCTTGGCGGACACCATCCAGATATCGCTCCACCGCCTTCTGTCGAATCTAATGGTGAGACAGTGTTGTTTTTTTATTGTTTTACGTCCTAACAACAGAAGATGCAAGAGTATACTGTTAACAAACTCATATGGAATTGAGCTGCTAATAGGGATCAATTTTACACACTGATACACATGCATGCAGGAATTGTGCAATATAATGCTGTAATATAATTCATATTCAGTAGAGTCGATATAAAGGGAAGTTAATAGATATTAATGCGTGTTAATGCATTCAACACACCTGTTTGTAGTACCATGTGTACAGAATAGTCCCATCACTGCCCTTCTCCATCAGATAGTCGCTGAGGTCATTGCGCAATCTAATCCAGAGAAGTGGCGGAATGTGGCGCACTGGCGGCATCCAGAACTCGAAGAGCTCATCAAGTGCCTCGTCATCGCATGACAGGACGTCCTCCAGCTCATTCACTGACAACCCATTCTTGGCAGCACTGATGTACCCAAGGGCATGCTCCACCAGCACCTGCCCATATCGCCCTTCAAGGCGCTCGAACAGCAGTGACGTCATACCTGCAGCACCGGCAGCAATTCTGTCTTCGGTGATGATGTCATGGGAGCGCCAGGTGATAGCGTGTTCCACTAACATCTTCAGATAGAGTGGGAATGGGTTAAACTCAAAGGACTTCAACAGTAGCGTCATCTGTTGTTCGGTGAGCGTGCGTTTATTGAACTCCATAAGGCCTTCGAGCACCTCGGAAGCAGCATTGAGAGATAGGTAGGGCAACTCGAAGATGCACTCCTTCGGTAGATGAGCTTTGATCACATCCAGGCATTCTGAAGGGTTTGTTGACACCAAGATGTAGGTGTCGGCCGGAAGTGAAGTCCTCACCGGAAGCCATTTTAGACTCCGCCCGACGTTTTCATCGCTGAGCTGGTCAAGCGAATCCAGAACAATCAACAGTGGTTTTGATGGCGTTGAGAAGGTGAGCACATTTGCGAAGTATTCCATCAGAGCTTCATAGTCATCAGGGACTGAGTGAGGGTCTTCACCATAGAGCCGTGTGATCTGGTGACAAATGTTCTGTAGAAGGTCATAGATTGAACCGGAAGCGCTAGTTGTGCCAATGAATCTCACAACGAGGCAGGCCTCTGGCATCTCCACCATCTTTAAGTTCTGTGCAAGAACAGCTATTGCGGATGTCTTCCCTGTGCCAGCTGTTCCATGCAGTGCAATGATTGACTTTGCTCCTGGGTTGCGCTTTAGAATCTGCTGAGTCATCCTTGCCAGCAGTGCTTTGTGACCTTTGAAGATGTGAGTCCTACTTAGCAAAAACTTTGAATGCCTGACAACCTCATCGTAGAGTGGATCGCTGACGTTAGCCAGACTTGCCTTATAATTGTCCAGTATCCTCTCACACAGCGCCTTACATATCCCATCACACATCTCCCTCACACCGGCTAAATTTGCCTTTCCCTTTTCCCTGTAGCTGAATTCTAGCACAGAGTGTGTTACAACACGCATGTCTTTTGGAAGTTTCTCAACCTTCAGATGGTGCATGTATTCTTGAGCAATGTCATCAATCACTCCATCAGTCATATCGATGAGATGTCTGTTCTGGTGATGCTTGTCCGTTACACCTTCCAGGATCCTGTTGATCCACAGGACCTGCGAAGTCCTCTTATCATTCTTGAAGCACCCTTCGCGAATCTCTTGTTCGGTAACTGAGATGAAGTACTTGTCCCTGTCTATGGCCAAAGGCAGCGCCTTCGCCGCCAATTGTAGCTTCCGCTGAAGTTCTTGTGACACTGTCCACCATTCCGCCTTTGACATGTCGGGGTCACGTGGTTTTAACACATAAATAGGGGGGATGTTGTTTTCATCAAGTAGGTAGTACTCGGTGAGGTCAATGATTGGCTGCGACTGTGCTCTGAGATTACGCAGCAGGAAGTCGAATTCTGTCTGTGTAATCCTCAGGGGAAGTGGACGGTAGCCATACTTGTGACCGAGGATTGTGAGAAAGGCTGGACCACAACTCTCCTTGCAAGACCTAGGAGAGAGAAATAATTACTTGTGAATCAAATAAGATACATGTCAAAGATACGGATACAATTTTGTGTTCTTCTTGGTAGTTGATTAAGCAAGGTAAATTTCAATCGTGGAGATTGGTCTTCCTCATTTCTTGCCCTATCCTATGATTTAAAAACTAACTATGACAGACTCGCATGTGAATATAATAACAAAACTACTGGGTAAGAATTCGCTAGCAGCATTCCTAAAGGGGCTGTCACATTAGTTTTTTTTGTGGGAGCATACGATGGCGTCGGTGCGTTACGTCATATACGTCGGCATACGCTATGCTACGCATACGCTACGCATATGCTACACATAGCCCGTCATGTGCCGACCTATGACGGCCTATGCCATTGTACGCCACCATATGCTTTCTCCCGTCCGTCCGTTCAAATTTGTTTGTGCATGCTCAACAAATTTCGACCTATGGGAGCGTATGGTTCATACGCTACTCATACGCTACTCATACGGTGGTGTACACTCCTCATACACCGGTGTACACTCCTTGTACGCTAAGGGTGCGCCGGCGTAGGTTACGCATATGCTCAACTTGCGTCACCGGCGTATCTCTAGCATATGTAGCGTACGCATAACCTATGAGTTACGTATGGGAGCGTACTCCTAGCGTATGCACAACGTATGCACAGCGTATTCCAAGCGAATGCCATAGGTCTCAACATCGATCTTGACTCATACGCTACTCATACGCTCATACGCTATGCATACGCTATATATACGCTACGCATATGCTACGCATTCCATGTGGCAATCAAAACCGTAAAAAAATGTCACAGTACGCTTTCATACGCTCCTCGTATGCTCCTCATAGGTCACGCAAACCCTCAAAAACACCTGATAGGTCACCAAAGGTCATGATAGGCCGGCACGCGCAGCTTTTTCCCATTTTCGACGTAGGTTTTCAATATGCTCCCACCATACGCCGTAATGTGACAGGGCCTTAAATAGGTCACATCTGGTTCCCCACTTGAACTTTCTATTTACCTGGAACCACACAGGATGGCTGAATTGGTTCGAGTGCTCCATGTTTTCCCATGCAGAATGTCATGAGTACTGACATACATAATTTGCCTTGCCATCCCCATAGTTTCGCGCTCCGCGTTGCTAGGATAGGACCAAATCTGCCTTGCTCAGCATCAGGATAATGCGCCTGAGTGGGATTTCGAATATTTGGTGCCAGCATCGTAGTCTTCAAGTGAGGCACCACTATAGAGATGCCATAAGTGTGAACTACCACAAGTCGGTACCAGTCCTGATTATGACTTAGATGTTACCAGGAGATAAAACCCCAACAAACAGATATGAGTGTGCACTGCCACAAGTTGGTACCTGTCCTTATATGACCTTAGATGTTACCAGGACATAACACCCGAACAAACAGACAAAGAGTGATATAGGCCAAGAGGCTCAGCCCTGGTGGAGGCGTTTGGAACTACACCACCCAGTCCATAGATACCCATACTCCTAAAAGACTATCTGACTCAGCTGGGGAGTCCTCTTTGATGGAGTCCTTGGTCCGTCGAGAGTCTTCCCTGGACTTAGGTGCAATAGACATTAAAGACTGTATTATACATTAAATAATCATATTAATACAAATATTGTCATTCCCAACAACCATTATTACTCTGTCTGGCTCTATCTATCCGAATCACAATTGAAGCAATGCTTAGACTCATAGATTTCGTACAAGGCGCGGTGGCCGAATCGGTAGAGCGCGGAACTCGCGTGCGGGAGGGTGGGAGTTCGGTTCCTGGTTGAGTCAAACAAATGACTTATAAAATGAATACTTGTCGCTTCCTAGCTTGGCGCTGTACATTAATAGGATAAGACAATCACTTACAAAGTTGATACTTGTCGCATCCTAGACAGGCACTCAGCATTATTAGGATTTGGCAAGGAGTGGTTAGCTCAGTGTCAGGATAATGTGACTGAGTGGGATATCGGGTCATGGTGCCAGTGGCCTGATTTCTCAGTGGTGCTGCAAGAAAAAGTCGCCATGAGTGCACACTGTCATAAGTCAGTACCCGTCCTGATAATGACATGACCTTAAATGTTCCCTGGACATAAAACTCCAACTACCAACCAACCATAGACACTAATAGAGAAGGGGCAGATAGACAAACTGCTTACCTGGTGACTTGCTGCAGACAGATATCAGTGGTGCCATGTTCTCGGGTTGTCTCTTCACGCACCCCCCACCGCATGTCGACCGTGCCAAAGTCAAGGCCCATCACTTGACAGAGCGTGCGCAGGAACGGGAACACATCTGCAGCACGGAGGCAAGAACAGCTTTGTAATAGATGAGTTCCACCCCAAACAGGACATCCGCAAGTGAGTGCAAGAACTAATGTTACCGATTGCAGGTCATTGCGCAACATGCTATGTGGTAAAGGTCATATATAGAGGACTTCCACCTCCAACCCACCCTCTGAGATCAGTGGCGAGAACTAATGTAGCTGGGCCGCATTCAGGGTACGTCTCGGAGACGTCTTGGCAATGTTGCGGCGATGCTTTTTGGCCTATTTGCGTTCAGGGTGCATCTCGGGAATGTCTCGGCGATGCCTCCCTTTTCAATCAGGAGACAAAGAGCGTCTCGAAAATGGCCGCCGTGTCCATTGCATTTTCGAGACAATAAACTGCCTTTGCCATTCAGACTAGCGTGACGTCAGGCCCATCGCTGAGGCACCTCCGAGACGGAGCCTGAACGCGGCCCAGGTCACTGTACATGATGCTCTGCGGAAAAAGTCATATCAAGGACTGCCAACTCCAACCCACAAAATAACCGAAGCAGGGATCCAGCAGACTATTTTTACCATCCCTAGCATATAGATTGTTTGTCTGTTGTTGTTTTACGCCCTAGCAAAATCAAAGGTCATATCAAGATGGGTACCGACTTGTGACAATGTGCACTCGAATATATAGTGCTGACCCACTGGCAGACCAGGCCACCAGCACCATGACCTGATATCCCACTCAGTCACATTATCCTGACACTGAGCTAACCAGGCCTTGCCCATTGCTAATTATGCCGAGCACCTGGCTAGGAAGCGACAGGCATCAATTTGTTAGTCATTGCTTTGACTCGACCAGCATTCGAACGCACAAACCCATGGGTTTGCATCCCCGACCTCCCAAAACAGGAGATGGACGCTCAACTCATTCGGCCACCCCATCTAGGTAGATGGTATATACAAATGCAGGTCTCGGGTTGCTCAATTAGCTAAAACCAGGCGCGGTGGCCTAATCGGTTTGAGCATGGCCTCGCGTGTGGAAGGTTGGGAGTTAGGTTCCCGGTCGAGTCAAACCAATGACTTTAATATTGATACTTGTCACTTCCTAGCCTGGTGCTCAAGCATTAATAGGATAGTGCAAGTACTGGTTAGCTCACTATCAGGATAATGTGATTGAGTGGGATATCAGCTCATGGTGCCATGGCCTGATTTCCCAGTGGGGCAGCACTGTAAAGTTGCCATCCTGACATGTTGCTAGAGCATAAAAGAACTATCAAACAAATAAAGTTCCCATGAGTGTGAACTGTCACATGTCAGGACCTATCCTGATATGACCTTAGATGTTGCCAGGACATGAAACTCCAACAACCAACCAAAGAATTAGCTAAATGCCACGTACCTTTCATAAGCTGGTTCCGCTCTGCATTGGTATCGGTGAAAGTTGAACTCAGGAAGACTATGACCTTGTTGCTACGCAGCTGCAACTTGTCAATGTCACTCAGATCCCCCTCCAGAACCGGACCGACAATGCCCTAAACATAATCACATGAGTAAGTGAGTTGCCATTGCAATCTACCATTTGATTTTTGTGGGGTTTTTTCTTGAAGATTTATATTGCCTATCATGGATAAGTCTGAATAGACTTGTTTTGACCATTAGACAGTTTGTCAATAGAAAGCCGGAGCCTCGACTTTTACCGACCCAAGGGATTTTTAACAACCCACACCACATAGACATGGTATGAGATCAACTGGCCTTTGATGACGCTGTAAGTTATACACAGCGGTGGAAATCCAAATTGGCAGAGGTGGGGGCACGGGGAATCGAACCACTGACCATTTTGTAATAGCTATTCATGAAAAAACAACTATGTAGCAGTAGAATCCCTTCAAAACTTGAAACACTGGTTCTCATATATAATTAAAATAAATCGGAATGGACCGATGCTAAAGGGGTAAAGCACCACCTCGAGGGCAAGAGGGGAATTAGGGGAGCTGCTTGAGGGCAGACCTCCAGCTCTCCAGGTGTGTACCCATGCCTCCATTAACCCAAACTACCAAAGAACATATCAACGGAGGTTACAGGAGTAGATGCAAAGAATAGAACAATATAATAACAATGCACGAGAATTACATACTCGAATCATATTTGCATAAGTAGTTTATACCTCAGATAATCACCGAAGTTAAAGGGATCCGGATTAGGCTGTTGGGACTGGAGCTGTACTCCCACACATGTGCTTCAAGCACACCTTTGCCTACATAAAGCATTCACCCGGTACTCGCAGTACACGGGTGAATACCAACCCTATATAAAAACGGTCGAAAATGCGGGTCAATGAATTGAGAGCCTAATTTCACAATCTAAGAAGCAACAATTATTCTTTACATATGTCTTATTGATAGCCCGCTACCTTTGAGTTGAAAAATATAATATAATATCTAGTTTAATAATATTTAAAAGTGAAATCGATGGCATTCTGCGTCTCAGATGACCTTAAAACCACATCAAGGTTTGTTTTAACTGTAGCAGAAGTGGCCTGGGGCCGACAATTTTGTTTGGATTAACCAATACTTTGGATTAACCGACTTTGGTTTAACCAACTTTTTTTATATGATAAATGGTAGTATTTTGCCGGGCCGCCGAAAAAAGTTTGGATTAACCGATCGTTTGGTTTAACTGACCTTGTTTTAACGGGGTTGTACTGTATTCACTTAGTTCTCTCATTTCACACCATGCGGCAGCACCCGTCACTATTCACTTACAGCTGTGTTCTCCCGCCGCGGCGCGTTCGCCACGCGCTTCGCCTCCCGGATGTAGTGTTTCCACTTTGACCTCGCCGCCCGCGGTCGGCCATCCCATAATTCCGCGTCTCTTGCCTCCTTCAGAAGCTCCACCCACGTCGGTCTCGTCGCCGTTGCCATGGTGACGGTGACGTCATTATCGGCTTTGGGGGCGGAGGCGGCGCGACGCGCTGGTTTCCGGAAAGGCGCAAACCATCTGCAACCGGTGGCGGGCATCACTTTTACTTGTCGCTGAAGGTCAAGGACGTTGGCCTGCTTCGGCGCGTCGAGATCCGACTTCTTGTTGTTTGGCACTGAACATCCGCTTCCCATGGTCGTCTGTTTGGGGTGTAGGATTGTTATTGTTTATTGTATTATTGTTGAGTGGATGGGAATGGGTCCGGATTGGAGGGGAACTGAAATATCTACCTATGTTTGTTTGTATCTTTAGGATGACTATCTGCATCCGTGATCTTCTAGTTCTTTGGCAGTGAATTTTCGACTACCCATGGTTTGTTTGGGTGTTCAATGGGGGATATGTGGCGTAGTTCATTTTCTGACACTTGGTGGCGCGTCGGTAGTAGTGGGCCTTCACGGCCATTGACAATACTTTGAGTTTGCCGCTACGCGCAGTGCAAAACTTGTATTTTATTCAAAATTAATAGAAATGCAGAACGCTAACCTTATGAATTTAATATAATATATTCGTTGAATATGTTTTCTATATGTGTACCAAGCGGTTTGTCTCTAGGTGGTGGGGTTTTAGAGATATTTCACTTCTTCTGTATGAATATAATCCAAAATTGCTCACGGCCATTGACAATGCATTGACTTTACAGGTACGCACATTGCAAAACATCTATTTTATTCAAAATTAAAAGAAATACAGAACACTAACCTTATAAATTTAATATAATCTGTTTGTTGAATATATTTTCTATATGAGTTCCAAACGGTTAGTATCTAAGTGGTGTATTTTTAGAGATATTTTACTTGTTCTCTATGAAGATTGCTCATACCCATTGAGTTTGCAGTTTGACAGTGTGCGGTTTAGGACCATTAGTTCAGTGGCGACGTGAATGGCAGGAATTTGAACTAAAAAGTCAGAGGTCCCCCATTGTTGTTGGTTTTTTAGTCCAAGGGAGCGGGGGAATTGGCTGGAACTGCAATATTCACCAACGATCTTTAATATGTGGGTATAACTATCAACATTCATGATCATTATCACACACACAGAAACAACAAAATATTCATGATCTTCTTGTTCTTTGGCACTGACTTTCCGGCACCCATGGCTATTTACATCTGAGCTTCCCCTGCATATGTTCTGCTTGAGTGTTGTAGTGTTGTAATTATCTTTAGTGGACGGGAGTGTGGGGTTGGCTGGAACTGAAATACTTCCGTATGTTTTTTGTTTGTATATGGGTATGAACGACTATCTACATTCCTAATCGAAACCATCTCAGTTCTATCCATTTATTGTGGCTTAAAAACTAGTTTCTTTAAAAAAACTACTGATCTTGCAAATATCCCCGCATCTGCTGATATCAATCGATGTGTCCTCTCTCCGTGATATGATCCATTCTCCGGTCACCGTAGACTGCTAGACTTGGAATAATAGTGACTGATTGAGTCTTCGGGTGC
Organism: Branchipolynoe longqiensis; assembly: GCA_030323885.1. Lineage (NCBI taxonomy): Eukaryota > Metazoa > Annelida > Polychaeta > Phyllodocida > Polynoidae > Branchipolynoe > Branchipolynoe longqiensis. The sequence goes on along the minus strand of CM059198.1, from coordinate 59,828,408 downwards.
TGGCAGCCTGGTCTCCCTGTGGGGCAGCACTATGAAGTGGACTGTCACAAGTCAGGTTACACTGATTGAGGTCTGTGGTCTCATGTTGTGGACGGATGATCGGCTTCCCAGTAGGTGTGTGGACACATCGGGTCGCCGACAAACTCTTAGAAGGGTCGGCTGACGTCAGTACCACAGGTCACGTGGCGTTTCCATGGCGACGAGCACGACTGCGATGCGCCTTAAAATAATACAACACAGAGGAAAGGTTTCATAATCCTATGGGTTTGAGTTTCTGTCATTTTCTGAGATAATTATATTAAAATGATTGTGTTAATCTACCTGACTTTTCATTTGAAGTAACTGTTATTTTAAGTGGCTAACTTTTGAGATATTGGAAGTACAAACATGGCATTTTAATTTTGGCTGATCATACCAAATCTTTGACACCATAGGCTTCTGCGGTAACATGTTATATTAAATTGAAGCAGTGTTCCCTTCTATGTAGAAACAAATGTTTAATAAGTGTAGCAATATCTAAGTTAGATGTGTATAATTAAATGTAGACAATTGTTTTGGTTTTGACAAATTGATGCTTTGTCAGACTATGCAGCTTTAATTTAAAGAAAATGGCAATGACTGGGGAAGCAGTATTGATCAAGTGCATAGTACGATGGAACCGGCAACTTCTCTTAAATCAAACTTGTCACATACAGCTCAACAATAGCAACTCGTCACTACCTAGCCTCATGCTTTCCCTTGACTCAGCATCACACTAAAATGACTGAGTAAGATTAGATTAGATGAGGTTAGATTGCTTGAGTTGTATGCTCCATCATCAAGGCCCACCATATGTGGTGAGGATGCTCTGTTTAGTTTTGTCATGTCCAGCAATGCATTTGAATCTGCTGGCGTTCAGTTAGTGTTTCCTGGACGCTGTGGTTCATCTGGTAAAGTGGTATAGTTGTTAACACCTTGTCAAGCTGTCTTTTGAATGAGTGTACATTAAGGTGTCAAGGTCATGGTGCTAGTGGTTCGGTATCCCAGTGGGGCAACACTATAAAGTCGCCCTGAGTGCGCTGCACTCTCACACGTCGGTACCCATCCTGAAATGACCGTATCTGTTGCCAGGATTTAAAACTCCAATACACGAATACAGTAACATCATGGTGTCAAATGAAGAGTTCAGGCGAAAAACCATGTAAAAGCCAATCCAAAAATGTAGTTTAAATCAAAGATTTGTACCTGAAAATAATTGTAATTCTCACTAATTCCATGTGATCATATGGTTATGGTGCAATGATCAAAAATGTAGGAAGATACAAAAAAGCTATACTCTTCAAATATACCTACCCACTGCACTTGGTTTCAGAGTACCCTTCATAATAATGGATTAAGCTTAGATCTATTTGGAGTGCAAGCCTATTAAATGATGTGTGTGCGCGCACCAGTTTAAGTTAAGTCCAATATGCAATAGCTGTAACCAAGTCGAAATCAGTAAGGTTTAATGTGCTTAAGGGGCAGATCTACTACAAACTCTTAATTAGCTGAATGTAATAACAGTATTTTATTATCTTAAGATTGTTCTTGTAATTAAATAGTGTAAATGACTGAAGTTTAAGCATTGCCAGAAGACCAGTGCCTCGACACTGAAAACAGACTGTGTTAGAGGAATACAAATGTTTACCAAAAGAAACACACAAACAAACTCCAATGAAGTAAAGAATGAGTACCGTCTGTCTTGTATCAACATTTCAGATGTAAGATACAATTTAGATAGATCTTGGATTAAACAAATTAAATTTAGATAGATGTGTCTAAAAAGAAATGATATCAGACTAATGTGAAAGTTACTGTTGTTTAATCTTACTTGATATCTAGGTGTGTGGAATTGAATTATAGGCCAGCACTGCGCAATGACTGGGTTTATATTACTGTAAGCCCAGTTTGTCCTCAGATGAGCTTTCACCTTGAATGCTTAATGCAGGTATCTGAGCCGAGCTGAGGCATGTAACCGTAATTCATTCATAAGCCTGCTGAGTCCTGCACGAAGGTGGGCCTAGCTGGGGACCATTGTAATGGGGTTAGCTAATGGGCAATCGACTGCTACACCTCCATACAGGAAGTGGTAGTCGATCTAATGGGGGATGGAAGAGACTGTACCCTGCAGCGCAGCACATTGCTAGACTTCCGTACAGGAAGTGGTCGTCTAACTAATTGGGGATGGAACAGACTGCACCCTGCAGCACGGCACACTGCTACACTTCCATACAGGAAGTGGTAGTTTATCTAATGGGGGATGGAACAGACTGCACCCTGCAGCACTACACACTGCTACAGTTCCATAAAGAAAATGATAGTTTATCTAATGGGGGATGGAACAGACTGCACCCTGCAGCGCGGCACACTGCTACACTTCCATACAGGAAGTGGTAGTTTATCTAATGGGGGATGGAACAGACTGCACCCTGCAGCACTGCACACTGCTACACTTCCATACATGAAGTGGTAGTTTATCTAATGGGGGATGGAACAGACTGCACCCTGCAGCACTGCACACTGCTACACATCCATACATGAAGTGGTAGTTTATCTAATGGGGGATGGAACAGACTGCACCCTGCAGCACTGCACACTGCAACACTTCCATACAGGAAGTGGTAGTTTACCTTATCGCGGTGAAGGACCCTGCAGTACTACACACTGCTACATACATACAGGAAGTGGTGGTTTATCTAATGGGGGTGAAGCACACTGCAGCACTACACACTGCTACATACATACAGGAAGTGGTAGTTTATCTAATGGGGGTGAATCACACTGCAGCACCACACACTGCTACATACATACAGGAAGTGGTAGTGTATCTAATAGGGGTGAAGCACAGTGCAGCATTACACACTGCTACATACATACAGGAAGTGGTAGTTTATCTAATGGGGGTGAAGCACACTGCAGCACCACACACTGCTGCATACATACAGGAAGTGGTAGTGTATCTAATAGGGGTGAAGCACACTGCAGCATTACACACTCCTACATACACACAGGAAGTGGTACTTTATATAAAGGGGGTGAAGGACCCAGCAGTACTACACACTGCTACATATATACAGGAAGTGGTACTTTATATAAAGGGGGTGAAGGACCCAGCAGTACTACACACTGCTACATACATACAGGAAGTGGTACTTTATCTAACGCAGGTGAAGTACCCTGTAGCACTACACACTGCTACATACATACAGGAAGTGGTAGTTATATAATAGGGGTGAAGCACAGCACTACATACTGCTACATACATATAGGAGGTGCTAGTTTACCTAATGGGGGTGAAGCACACTGCAGCACTTCACACTGCTACATACATACAGGAAGTGGTAGTTTATCTAATGGGGGTGAAGAACACTGCAGCACTACACACTGCTACATACATACAAGAAGTGGTAGTTTACCTAATGGGGGTGAAGCACACTGTAGCACTACACACTGCTACATACATACAGGAAGTGGTAGTTTATCTAATGGGGGTGAAGAACACTGCAGCACTACACACTGCTACATACAGCCTCAATTTAAAAAAAAAAAATGTGTTAAAACACTGCAGCACTACATACTGCTAGCGTTTGAATCTGCTGGTGTTCTAGTAGGGGTGAAGAACACTACAACACTCTATGCTACAACACATACACACAGAGTGGTGCTTTATCTAGTGGAGATATTGCACAATGATCACCAACAATTTTGAACACTCTTTGCTTCAGCAGGGGTCTGTCCTATTAAAGTTACTTAGAGCTGCATAGTAGGATGACACATTCAAATTTTCAAGACCAAGCCAATCATCTAGATTTGACTATACATATCGAATTTAGATACTCACAAACTTAGTCAACATTTGGGACCATATAGAAGGGAATAAATACTGAGGCAATTTAATCAAATATGTTCCTGCAGAAGTCTATGAACTCAGAGTTTGGGCGTGGTTGCCAAAATTAATTGTGCACGGTTGCACTTCAGATATTTCAAAAGTTAGCCACTTAAAATAAAAGTTACTTCAAACTAAAGTGAAATAGATTATATTGATCAACCTAATAGATTGTTCTCAGAAAATGACAGAAACTCAAAACCATCGGACTATGCAACTTTAATATCTCCTCCTTGCAGCAATATTTGGTTATGACTGTTGACCTACCACTCTCGAACCTAGGAACAGAGGGTCAGACATATATATGGCTAAGTGTGTTGGTGTCGCAAAGTTGATTCTTTCATCCAATTATGAAAATTGAATATGCAAGCTATCACTAATATTAATATAAGGAATACAAGCTGAAACTATATGGCCAGAACCTTTTGGATAGATGTAACTGTATGCTCTACTTCTGGGCTTAGTTCATGTTGACACGGATGTGTGTATTATTAACCATCTACTATATTAATAATCGAGTCGCAGCATGAGGTCCCGCTAAGTTGCATAATCTGTGCTTTAGAAGTTTGAACGTTAGGTCAATCGGTGTTAACTAGTGCTCTAATGGCAGCAACACAAACTACAGTGTCGGTTTACAGCTCTGTGTGCAGCACTCTCTCTGGAAAAGGTATATTCGCCCAGTTTGACATGGAATGTTAGTAAGTCCTTTGTTTAGTCTCATAAACTGTTTGTTTAATTGGGAGGATCTTTTACCAAGATTGACCCAACTATCTGTGTATAACAGCTGGGATCTGATGTAAATAGTCTATTTAATACTATGATAGGCTCTGTCGTACGGTATGGCCAGATACTCCTTGTCTGCATATAACACTATAACAGCAATGGAAAGGTTGATTGGTTGTTGGAGTTTTACATCTAAGGTCATATCAGGACGGGTACCGACTTGTCAGAGTGCACACTCTTGGTGACTTGACAGTGCTGACTCACTGGGAGACCATGCACCATGACCTGATATCCCACTCAGTCACATTATCCTAACAGTGAGCCAACCAGTCCTTGCCCTCGACTAATAATGCCGAGCACCTGGCTAGGAAGCGACAAGTATCAATTATTAAGTCATTGGTTTGACTCGACAAGGGTTCAAACCAATGGGTTCGAATCACACGATCTACCGAAACGTGAGAGGGACGCTCAACTCATTCGGCTATCCCGTCTGGTTGAAATGCAAAGGAACAACAGAGAAGACTCCTTCGTGGTGTTCTCTGTGGCGGTATAAATCTCTAGGCAGTATAAATATTCAAGAAAAAAAGATTTCTGACATTCACTCAACTTTGTTAAGCAAAATATCAAGTGACTCGTCCCCTGGCCAGCCAGGATACACATAGCCACTCCTGGCTGTTTGTTGGTTTTTTTTGGGAGTTTTGGGGGTGTTTTTTTGTGGGTGGGGGAGGGGGGAGGGTTAGCCGCTACCCAGTTACATAGGGGCAGTCAACACGTGACCTCCCTCTTGCTAGCCTGCTGCCACCTGTTGCCACAGAAGGGCAAGGCTAGATAACGAGATGTATACATTTTTGTATTATTGGTTTGACTCGACTAGGGTTCAAACTCAGAGGTTCAAATCCCAAGACCTACCAAAATAGGCTGCAGTCGTTCAACTCTATTCGGCCATTCATTGGCCTTCAAGGTTCCAGGATACTCTATTTCCCATTGGCTTACAATATTATTAAGGATAAGGGAAGGAGCAGCAGCATGAGGAAGACAAGTTGTCTGTGATATAAATTTCCTGTGCTTAATCACCTAAAGTTCCTGTCACACTACGATGTATGGTGTCAGCGCATGCTCAACGTTAACAAATTTGCCAGTACGTCGGCATTCGTCAAACTTTCCAGTGGCGGGGGATAAAAATGGGCATATACACAATGTACACACAACGTAAGTAACATATGCAAAACATAGCTCTGATGTATTGTTAGAGTATGAGAGCGTTCATGTGCCTTGTAAAACGTTAGCAAAACGTTCGCAAAACGTTCGCAAAACGTTCTCAAAACATTTGCAAAACGTTCGCAAAACGCCAGCATACACTCACGGAATGCTGACCAACATGTTACTCCATCACTACAAGTATGGCGTATACATCAAATATACTGGAGATACAGCAGGCATACGTTCGAAGTATGTTAGGAGTACACAATGCAGCCGTTGGCAGTACGCGGACTATACACGGACTGTACGCGGACTGCATGTTCCCACCGGCTGAATGTACAGCTAATGTGCAGCAACATATACCAGTGTATCCCTAATGTACTCCCAATGTATGTCCCAACCATACACACAGCATACATTCAACGTTCGAGCCACACATCGACACAGTTTTGAAATTTTGAGCATGCACAACATATTTTGGGAGCCTCAACGCATGGCAATGTAAGACGATGTAAAACCACATAAAACGATGTATGCTGAACATACCCGACGTATGCCCAATGTATACATAACATATGACGACCTACATCGACGTGTTGGTTGAAAATCACATACGACGGCTTATGCTAAGGCTAAACAAAGAAAAGAAAGAGCCACGTCAAACCAATCAGTTGAAAATGTATAAATGTCAATACCAGGCCTGGTGCTTGGATTTACCAGGAGAGAGAACGTAGCAGTCACATGATGAAGACCAGTTTTTGGTGCTGGAAATGTCAAATACGTAAAGCTGCATAGTCCAATGAAATATCAAATTTTCAAACCCCAACCAATTATCTAGATTTGATTTGACATATCTAACTTAGATATTGATGTACTTATTCAGCATTTGTTTCTGCATAGAAGGCAATACTGAGTCAATTTAACAGAACATGTTACTGCAGAAATATGTGGTGTCAGAGTTTTAGTAAGCTTGCCAAAACTTTGTTTCCATGTTTGCACTCAAAATATCTCAAAAGTTTACCATTTAAAATAAAAGTAACTTTGAACTAATGTAAAGTAGATACTAGTGATCAATCTAATATATTTATCTCAGAAAAAATATTATTTCCGGGGATAAAGATATGAGGTTGATCATTATTATCTACCTTACATTTGATTGAAGTAACTTTTATTTTAAATGGCTAACTTTTGAGATATTTGAAGTGCAAATGTACAAATTTAATTTTGGCAAGCATGCCAAAACTTTAACACCATAAGGCTTATGTAGTAACAGGTCCTATTGAATTGACTAAGTATTCCCTTCAATGTGATGACAAATGTGTAATAAGTGCACAAGTAACTAAGTTAGATATGCAGAATCAAATCTAGATAATTGTTTTCATTTTTAAAATGTTATGTTTTGATCGGACCATGCAGCTTTAAACACCGAATGGAAATACACAATAAAAAGCGAGTGCGAATCAAAATAAATAAATAAAACAAGGTCAAGGCAGTGCAAAACTTTAAAATGACATTCGTTATTGAATTGACATCTTGGAAATGACACTCGCTGTTAAATTGTAACCTTGGAAATAGCATATGATGTTAAACAGCCACATTTCAAATACCATATATGCTGTCGAATTTTGACCTTAGAAATGGCATGTGATGTTAAATTTCACCCTGGAAATGACATCCGCTGTTAAATCGCCACCTTCGAAATGGCATCTGCTGTTAAATACATCAGCTGTTAAATAATGACATTGGAAATGACACCCACTGCTAAATCGTTATCCGGAAATGGCATATGCTGTTAATTCGTCAGATTTGAAATGACACCTTCTATTAAACCGCCACTTTGGAGGTGTCATCACCTTGGAAATGACATCTGCTTTTAAATCGTCACATTGGAAATGGCAGCAGCTGTTAAATCGTCACCTTGTAAATGGCATCCGCTGTTAAATGGCCATCTGTGAAATGACATACACTGTTAAGATGTCACATTGGAAATGACACTTGCTGTTAAATTGTCATATTACAAATGACATTTCCTGTTAATTTGTCACCTAGGAGATGACGCCTGCTGTTAAATCGCCACCATGGAAATGACAACCGCTGTTAAACCTACACCCTGGAAATGACACCTGCTCTTAAACCACCACCTTGGAAATGACATCCGCTGTTATATTGTTACCTTAGAAATGATATCTGCAGTACAATTAGCATCGTTTGCTCACCTGTGTTCACGGGGTGTCGCCGTGGCAGGTATCTGCTCCTGGGACTGCGATGTGTTCTAACTAGCTGGTCTTCATCTTCAATCCTCGCTCCAGTAAGAAAAGTATCGCCTTCACCACTGCTGCCTTGTGCAGAATAAAGCACCAGCATACTTCGCATAGGCAGTGTGCACCCGACACACCCAAACACACACCCAAACACACTCAATCACACACACACACCACGTGGTCTCCCAACATCCAGGGAAGCCTGCCACGAGTGCCAGGCTGCTTTAAATGCCCAAAACAGTCAGCCAGTCTCTCTGTATCGATTCTGCTTAGATGCTGTGTATGCATGTTGTTGTACGTCCTAGCAACATCTAAGATCATATCATGACGGGTTCTGCTTAGAGGATTAGCCTGCTGTGTTACTTAGGGTGTGTGTGTGTTCTGTTTGCTGCTTAAGCCGATGAGCTGATGGTCTAAACTGCTTACAAACTCACCGCAACCTTTCTCCTCCTCCTCCCCCTCCTCTTGTGGCAGACTGGGCGTTCTCAGAGCCAGTGCCATGCACGGCCCGCGCGCTGTATTGTGGGTATCCAGCCAGCTGCACTGAACCGTGAACCCCAGGTGATCACGCGTGCAACTAACGAGGAGGGAGTGTGCCAGTGACTTAGATTATGTATATATGAGCCTGTCTCAAAAGGTGATAACTCTTTTTTGTTTGTGTCCATTGTAACGATTGACACAAAACAGCACAGAAACATTTACCCTGAAAACACAACAACATTTGCTTCAAATCAATATGTATTTTATTGGGATTATGAAAAAAAACTAATCAGTTTATCCTGAGCAAATGCATAAGCAGATTGTATCTTATCGTTACAATGGACAAAGTGTTGTCCCATATTGCTTAGCAGTATAGCACCTTTTGAGACTCATATATATATATATATATATATATATATATATATATATATATATATATATATATATTGTATGCTGTGTCAGTGACTTAGATTATACATAAACATATATATATATATATATATATATATCAGTATCACATGGTATGCTAATGAGGGGAGTGTGCCAGTTACTTAGATTATGTATATGTATATTTATATCATATGGTATGCCAGTGACTTAGATTATACACAAGCATATATATATATATATATATATATATATATATATATATATTACATGGTATCCTAATGAGGGGAGACAGGCCCCTGCATGGGGTGCAACACGCCACTCGCTCGGAAGTATATATAAATGGTATGGTATGGCATGATACAATGACTGAGTGTGATGTCGGGACATGGTGCCAGTGACCTGGTATCTCCCAGTAGGGCATCACTATAAAGTCGACATTAGTGTGCACTGTCACAAGTCGGTACCTGTCCTGTTATGGCCATAGTGATCATGTGGAAATAAATATGTTATTATTATTATTAGTTGTTGCTAGGATATAAACCCCATCAAACAAACAAATCTTGGGAGGTGGAGGGGGGGGGGGGATTATACATCCATACAGAAACGAGTTGTTGCTGTTTTACGTCCTAGAAACATCTGAGGTCATTTCAGGACGGGTTCTGACTTGTGACTGTGCAAACTCATGGCAACTTTGTAGTGCTGCCACACTGGGAGACCAGGCTGCTGCCACCATGACCCAATATCCCACATAGTCACATTATCCTGATACTGTGCTAACCAGTCCTTTTCGTATCCTATTAATGTTGAGTGCCAGGCTAGGAGGCAAGAAGTATAACTTTTAAAAGCCATTGGTTTGACTCAGCTGGGATTCGGACTCCCGACCTTCCGCATGCGAAGTCTGCACTCTACCGATTCAGCCACCGCATTCAGTCGGAACTTAAAGTGGTGGAGCTATTACACCTAACTTGTTGGCTCAGTGTCAGGATAATGTGAGTCAGTGCGATATCAGGTCATGGTGCTAGTGACCTGGTCTCCCAGTGGGGCAACACTATAAAATTGCCATGAGTGCACACTGTCACAACTCGGTACCCATCCTGATATGACCTTAGATGTTGCTTGGACGTAAAACAACAACAACAAAACAAAACAAAAAATAAATGAACTGCCCTTTTCAATGTACACACCAGGTCACAGCTTCAGTCCCTTCTTAGCAACCATCGGAGACCAACTCGGAATCCAGGGCCGTAATCGATTAACACGACCATAGCGACTCGGGTAACCCAAGTCGTCAGAATTTCAAATCGAACACTGTGAGTAGAGTCAACAAATACATGTGCCGTGTGCAAAACGATCCGACCTAAGTAACCCACCTCCTAGCTTGGGCTGGCTACGAGCGATGACGTCACATTTGCGCTGGTACCGTCCTGCAGGATAACAGCTACCAGTACCAGTCATACATTGTTTTTTTTAAAGAATAACTTAGATTAATGAAATGGAAATATTGATAAACTAATACTTTAAATCCTATGTTGCTGTAGTTTTATCGATTATTTAAAAAAAAAAAAAAGTGTCCACCCGAGCGCGGAGAAGCGTATTCGATTATTCGACCCGAGTCTGTAGGATTATGCCCCACCTGTTGGATGACAGTTGGGAATTCCCAGTGTACACTGCAGACGTAAGGAAGTGGGGAATCCCTTGCCTACGTCATTATTTGTGTGGTTGTTGCCATAGAGTCGGGCGTCGGTTAATGTATTATTTATAATCCAACCTCCATCGTCCTTGTAGTAATCGATTGATTTTCGCGTCGGGGTGGGTTCAAGGGGAGCGGGACGTAGCTCAGGCGGTAGAGTGTCCAGCTGTGAAGGTGTGGGTCATCTGATGGATCCTGCTCAGTGGAACCGTTTTTGGTAGATCGTGGGATTCAAACCCTGGTCGAGTCAAACCGATAACTTAATAATTTATACTTGTCAAACCAATGACTGGATACTTGTTGTTTCCTAGCCAGGCACTCGGCATTATTATATAATTATTATTGTAATTAATTCCGAATTGAAAAATGGCTGGAATACCAGTGCTTCAGCACTGACAAAGGAATGTAATCCGCAAAATAAACATATTTAGCAAAAACAAAAGTAACAACAAATAACCAATAACAGAAATGAGAAAAAAATGTATGTGTAGTTAGCGCCTACTTTCAATTCCCCTGATTGCCTTGGGTCTCAGTTCCCACTGACACTCGATCAGACATTTCTTGAAGATTTATACCTGCTATCATGGATAAGTCTGAATAGACTTGTTTTCACTGTTAGACAGTTTGTCGATAGAAAGCCCAAGCTTACAGTTTTATCGACCCAAGGGATTTTTAACCTCCCACACCACATAGACATGGTATGAGAGAAACTGGCCTTTGATGACGCTGTAAGTTATATACCGCAGTGGAAATCCAAATTGGCTAAGGTGGGGGTGGCATGGGGAATTGAACCACTGACCTTCAGATTAGGAGTCCGACCTAGAAAAAAGTCAAACACTCTGACCACTCTGCCACAGAGAACACCACTGGTCGAGATTCTAGATGCCATGGCCTTGCACCAATCCTGTTTTAAAGTAAAAAACATGCGCACCATATTTACAATGTAAAGTACAAACAAATCTTAGAGTTTTTTTTGTTTTTTAAATGACTGGGATTATATCACCTACTCTGGTTTTGGCTATGCGTTATCAGTTAAATTTGATGACATTTCACGCAAATTTAACGACTACAAAATTGTATCGAATGTAAAGTGCAAGCATTATGCACATGTTATTAAATATGGAATGGCTTGTTTATGTCTGGTCAGTGCTACCTCTGTATGTATTAATTTTGTAGTGGGTGCAATAATAGGCAAAATAGAATAATCGAATTTCTGTATACTTTTGCTATATCCCATACTGATTATATGCTGTAATGGCACACTATCCTGATTTCATCGCTTATTTGATATAAATATATACTTGTATAGGTTGTTCTAAATGTCCACGGCTGCAAGGTCTTTTGACTTGGATAAAAGATATGACATGGAAATGTTTAGTAGTTCACACAGGTTCAAATGCATCAGTTGCACCACATTGGCTGTACCAAGAGTGTTAGTTACTCTCTCATCCGATAGGGGACAAGTGCATAGGGTTGCACAACAAAATAAAGACATTTATTTTGCTAAACACAAAATTTAAACAAGGGGACATTTTTGCATTGCCTTAACACGTGACAATCTCTAAATAATTAATATTTGTAGGATAGACCCCGATACCTAATCCTGTTGGTTCAAACCCAGGTCGAGTCATACCAATGAATTAAACAATTATACTTGTCGCTTCCTAGCCAGGCACTAGGCATTATTAGAATAGGGCAAGGACTGGTTGGCTCAGTGTCAGGATAATGTGACTGAGTGGAATATCAGGTCATGGTGCTGGCAGCCTGGTCTCTCAGTCGGGCAGCACTATAAAGTCACCATGAGTGCACACTGTCACAAGTCGGTACCCGTACTGATATTACCTTAGATGTTGCCAGGACGTAAAACTCCAACAACCAACCAACCTGTTCCCAAGAAGCTGACTATATCCAGTACATTGTTGACCTTTAGTTCACACGCTGCCGCAGGGATCCGATGGAATTACCCGTTAGATGGCGCCACCAAAGTTCAATGAATCACAAACCCTGACATGCGCCCTTAGTCAGGAAATCTAAACAGATTCAGTGCGGTAGCGAGGATTTTTTTGAGGCAAATATACTGTCTTTTTGTTGTACTTTTAAATTGATTAATTGTGGGGGGGGGGAGGGTGTGGAATGTACATAGGTTCATGGGGTTTGGGTAAAACCCGTCATCTGTATAGTGCTGTAAGGTTTACGTGTTACAGTTGTTCATGTTGGCGCCAACGTGAGTAATTCGCGACTTGGTGGGAATTGTTATGGGATTCCCCACTAGTACTTTCAACCCTGCCGCCCCCTGTCGGATTCCGGACGAATTAGCTCAGTCCTATAGGCACCACCTACCATTCATAATTTAGCTCCTCCAGGGCCACCAGTACTACCAAAGGCACCGCCTAGTGATTGAATTTTGAACTAACTCAATCATCATCATCATCATGCTGTTGGTCGCAATGCGACAAAGACTGCTTTCATTTCTTAACCACCACTCTCCATTTAGCTCTCTGCTGTGAGAGTGATGACCATGAGTCGGTCTTAATGTCTCTCATCTTCAGGTTTCTCTTGATAGCATTAGTATCCTTGAACCGGAGATGAGGGCCTCCTCTCTGTTGATATCCTCATCACGTGTCCAGTGACTCAATACTATTCCTACAAACCCATGCTGCCACCTTGCGGGTTCAGTCCTTCAAGTGCTGACGTCACACACCCTGCCGTATCTCCTCCACCATTCACTGCTTGGACACAAACCCGCGAGGTCAAGCCGATCACCATAATTTGCCCTGGCCCACCCCTCAGCTTTTACAAAAATGTTTTATTGAAGATTCATACTGCCTATCATAGATAAGTCTGAATAGACTTGTTTTCACCATTAGTCAGTTTGGCGATAGAAAGCCCGAGCCTACACTTTTACAGACCCAAGGGATTTTTAACCTCCCACACCACATCGACATGGTATGAGAGCAACTGGCCTTTGATGACGCTGTAAGTTATCCACATCGGTGGAAATCCAAATTGGCAGAGGTGAGAGCATGGGGAATCGAACCACCGGCCTTCAGATTAGGAGGCTGACCAGAAAAAAGTCAGACACTCTAACCACTCAGCCACAGAGAACACCACTCAGCTACTAATGAACTGCTATCAATTGTCTGCTTGAAGATCATTAAGAGGTGAGGTTGAGAGTGCTGAGTGTTTGTGTGGTTGTCTATGGTACTGTTCAGATTTGTGAATAAAAGCAACATACATGTATATCACTTTTGTCTCATCGTGAATTATTACATAATTTACCAGACGGGATTGCGTATTAGGTTATGGCACTGGCTGACTTCCATTATGGAAGGTCATATGTTCGAACCCCGACCGAGTTAAACCTATGAATTACAATATTACTGAAATGGCCTAGAAAAATGGCTAGAGACAGAATGTCTCCTACTATATGTGGATGACACTGTCTTATATATGCAGAAGGAAGCACAACAGAGGAAGTAAAAGCCAAGCTGAACAACCTCCTGCTAAAGCTGGACAACTGGTGTGAGTTCAATAAAATAACCATTAATGGAAATAAATCTAACACACTACTCTTCTCACATAAAGCAGGTCCAGAAAGAAGCCTACAGTGCAACCTAGGAAATCAGACACTGGAAAATGTTAAACATTCTAAATACCTAGCCCTAGAGCTATATCACCAGCTAAACTACAATCTGTGTATAACAAAAATCATCCAACAAATAAACGACAAACTGTGGCTATTTGCACTATATGACACAAGATATGTCAATAAAGATCTTCAAAGGTATAGTACTCCCCTACTTTGACTATGGGTATGTAATATACATGGGCGCTAAAACAGAGCTACTAACAAAACTGCAAGTACTACAAAATAGGGCCCTACAAAATTGCCTCAGAGCAGACAAGCTACCCGCGACCTATTACTTGCACAAAAGAACTAAAGTAAAGCTACTAGAAAACAGAAGAATAATCCACCTAAAAACATTAGCATATGAATATAGCCAAGACATTGTGTTCATTTATCTCTGATAAAAATTACCGAAACTCAAAACCATCGGACTATGCAACTTTATCTTTAAATATATATCTCCAATATTACCATTTTAGAATAAAACTCACTTCAAACTAAAGTAAAGTAGAACATAACGATTAATCTAATGTTTTTATTTATCTCAGAAAAAGAAGGCAGAAACTAAAAACCATCGGACTATGCAACTTTAAGTTTAATGTTGATATCCAGTCTAACAGTCGGGGCGCATGCGCAGAGAGTGGTCAGGTGTGGGACACGGCCACAGCGCCACCTGGCAGGAGGAGTTCCAGGTGTCAGACCCAGCTGGTCTGTCCGCCGGGCCGCCGCTGAATTATAGCCACATTTCAGTTGCACCGGATGCGGTGGTCGAATTGGTAAGAGCGCAGGTTCCCCCTGCAGAAGGTCTGGAATTTGAATCCCGGTCGAGTCAAGCATATGACTTACAAAATGTATACTTGCCGCTCGCTATCTAACCTGGCGCTCACATATTATTTTGCGGTTAAGTTGGGGCAAGGACTGGTTGGGGTCAGTGTCAGGATAATGTGACTGAGTGGGACATTGGGTCATGGTGCCAGTGGATTGGTATCAGTGTGGCAGCACTATAAATTCGCCATGAATGTCGGTACCCATCCTTATATGATCTTAGATGTTGCCAAGATGTAAAACTCCAACAACCAACCAACCTTAACCCTAACCCTAACCCTAGATGTTGCCAGGGTGTAAAACTCAAACAAGCAACAAACAACATTTCAGGTGGACCCATGGGGGGGGGCTCTGTATTTCAGACCTAGGACTATTTACCACCTTGTTGCGGGTTACTTGAAATGATGTCATCTCGCTTTAACACTGTATATTGAGGATTTGCGTCAAACGATTAACACCATGTGACCCAGTGCCTCGTCAGCCATCATGGTTGGATAGAAAGTACAGCATTTCACTGCCTATGCGGCGGCAGTGTTAATATCGCTTGGATTGTGGGTTTAATTTGACAAAATTTCACTTTTTGAATAAGCTATCCTCATAAATAACATTATTTCAACCCCCGATTGAATATTCATGGTTCTAAATAACAGAATTAGACCATAGCAGTGAATAGATTTGTGCTTTTTGTTTTATTTACATTCACTTGATAGGAAAATGAACTGCTTCTATCCAACCACGAAGCAGGAGTAGTGTGATGCCTACGTCACACGCAAATCGTCAATGGGGTTTCGTTGGTTGTTGGAGTTTTACGTCCTGGCAACATCTAAGATCATATGAGGACGGACTAAATATATAATATAGGGAATAACCCTACCTACAGCACGCCATCACTCTTTAGAATTAAAACGCAACAGGTAATTGTTTTCGGTCATCTAGTGAATTAATCGATTTAGCTCCTAAGTTCTAATATCTCTACGTGACGGATTGTGAGGATAGTGATATGACCTTATATGTTGCCAGGACGTAAAACTCCCTACAGCAACAACTCAGCTCCAGCAGTGTTGGCATTGTTGGGCGTGGTGCGCTGCTTGCACCGTGACAGTGGCACCCCTAGTGGTGAATACCAGAAACATACATTCCAACACGCACATCCTTCACCTGTTCCCGCAACAGTACATATCGATGACGTCACGACTAACCCACAAAAGGGACAATGGCCGCTCGGGCAGACTGAGTGAACTAGATCAGACAAAAGTATGATGCATTTGTTTGTTTGTTTTGTTGTTGTTTTAGGTCCTCGCAACATCTAAGGTCATATCAGGACGGGAAAGTACGATGCAATGACATATATGTCATAATGAAAAAGAGTTTGTTTTATTTAACGATGCCTCTAGAGGACATGGATTTTTATCATCGGCTATTGGACATCAAACATGTGGTCATTCCGACATATTTCTTTGGAGGAAACCTATTGCTGCCACATAGGCTACTCTTTCCGATAAGCAGCAAGATTTTTTTTGTTTTTTGTTAAACCATGTCCCCCAGACAGGACAGCGTATACCTCAGCCTTTGATGGACCTGTTGTGGACCACTGGTTGGAACGGAAAATAGCCCAAACTCCAAATGGGTCAACTGAGCAGGATCGATCGGATGACCGACAGCTTCACAGGTGGAGACTCTACTGCCTGAGCTACGTCCCGCTCCATATGTCTTAATAGGACTGTATCATTTTAGTATCGATGCGCATGAGTGGTCCTTATATTTATTCAATTCACAAACAGTAAGAAGAGCCCTCCTGGAAATTATGATCATGTGACATATTGTTTCAGAAAGCACATTGGCTACCCTTAGAATGGCGCATTATGCAACTGATAGTTGGTAATGGCAAGGCAAGAGTTGGTTGGTAGGATTTGGGTAGTATTTGGGGTATCTTTGTGTTAATAGTGTAGTAGTCTGCACTGACCTCTCAGGCAAGTAACCACATAGACAGGTAGGCGCGGGTAGTGTGTTGATATCAGGGAGCCTAGGTGGTGTAATGGTTAGCACACTGGCCCGGAATGCAAAGAGATGTGGGTTCGAGTCCCGCTCTAGGCGCAATATATCCCATTTTCATCACCCCCACGACAATAAGTTAAGATGTCCTGGCTATTGATTTGTTCGGTCGATAAATAAATAAATTGGTTTGATCGGTGTGACGAACAAGGAATCGTGATGTTGGTGGGAAGGGACAATAGGGAGTAGGAAGCGAGCAGGCAGTACGTGGCCGAGGGTGGGGCCACAGTGGGTACAGCTCTGGTTGTGCATTCAGTTTGTAAAAATATACGGTGTTTCGGTCGTGATAGCCGAGCTTGGAATCATATCAATATCTTCAGTGATGGAGTTGGGGACCATTGTTATGTAATAGTGATGCAATGTGTGCCCACTCGCTGTGTGACATGGAAATAACTATGTGTAAATGTTATGATGCACGGTGACTGGGATTGCGGTATGATGTCCGAATATTAAGATACAGTTACTAGTTACAGGAGTATTCCCTCCATGCACCAGGAAGAGTGCAAATAGTAGCGGGACATGTATTATTGTTTAATGTAACTGTATGACGACTACTTGTTACCACGGAACCTCTGTGGAAGCACACCCAGCAATTCTACATACATTATGGACACCACCTGCCCTGTCGTTGAGTGACAGGTGCCCCCTCGTGGGTGCCACCCCTCCCAGGCTGCAGAGGTGTCTGATTGGTTGGCTTTGTGAGCCCAGTCACCCTTGAACTTCTTGCACTTGCTGGATAGACCAGAACTCACTCTAGAGATACCAAAGGAAGCAGTTCACCTCTGAGCTGTGTGTAACACCCATAGGACTTAGGTTCAATGGGCTGGAAGCACTGATTTTGACTGAACAAGCAGGAACCATGTGGTTCTGTGTGGCAGGTTGTAAGTGAGTCCGGGTGGCAGGTCACTAGTAGATGAACAAGAGTTGTAGCAATAAAGCTCAACCTTATCACTGTCAATCTTGTGTGAGATGTCTCCCTTTCTTTCTTATGAGTTGTGTGTTGGTATTTAGTGGGGGGAGACTGGCAGACAGTTGCCAGAATCCTCCTGATGGTAGCGCGTATGAGTAGAATATGTCTTTAGTCAATTAGGCCTGTTCTAATCGTACCA
Organism: Branchipolynoe longqiensis; assembly: GCA_030323885.1. Classification (NCBI taxonomy): domain Eukaryota; kingdom Metazoa; phylum Annelida; class Polychaeta; order Phyllodocida; family Polynoidae; genus Branchipolynoe; species Branchipolynoe longqiensis. The sequence goes on along the minus strand of CM059198.1, from coordinate 59,810,146 downwards.
GATAGGCTATATACACATATATACATATATATATACATATATATACATATATACACATATATACATATATACACATATATATACATATACATCACATACATACATATACATACACACACATACATATACATATATACACATAAATAGACATATTTGCATATGTATACACATGTATACATATATGTACACGTATATTCATATATATACGTATTTACATAATTACGATGTCTATATACATATATATATATAATTATTAAGATATACCAACAATACATATGCAGTAAAAGCTCTCTAACCGACCACCTCCATTAATTGACCACTCGCCTATATCGATCGCTTTATTTGGATCCCAACAATACCATTTTAACCAGATTATAACTCCCTAAATCGACCACCTCCCTAAATCGACCACTTAAAGTCGATCCCACGGTCGGCCGAATTATAGAGGTTTTACTGTGCATACATGCACATGTATATATATACATATGCATGTATGCATATACATACACATACTATATGCATATATATACATATATACATACATATGCATATATTTACGTACATATGCAGGTACATATGTATATATAAATATACATATACATATGTATGTCCATATGTATGTACATGTACATATATAAATATATATATATTTATACAGGTACATATATACATATATGCATTATATATATATATATATATATATATATATATATATATATATATATGAAGAGTTAAGGCGCAAAACCACGTAAACGCCAATCCAAAAATGTAGCTTAAATAACGATTTTTTACCTGAAAATAATTTTAATTCTCACTATTTCTACTATTCTTGTGATATAATGACTATGGAGCAATGATATTGTAGTGGTCTGCACTGACCTCTCAGGCAAGTAACCACATAGACAGGTAGGTGTGGGGAGTGTATTGATATCAGGGAGCCTAGGTGGTGTAATGGTTAGCACACTGGCCCGGAATGCAAAGAGATGTGGGTTCAAGTCCCGCTCTAGGCGCAGTATTTCCCATTTTCATCACCCCCACGACACTGGTGCCATGACCAGGATCCTGTACAAGCTTTGCGCTGTATGGTTGTTGAACCTACCCTGTGTATGATGTGTTAGTGCATTGCCTGTATGTATGTAATTGTAAGCATTACAAGACTTACAATTCCAGGGGGACGAGTGTAGGGGTCTGCACTGACCTCTCAGGCAAGTAACCACATAGACAGGTAGGCGTGGGGAGTGTATTGATATCAGGGAGCCTAGGTGGTGTAATGGTTAGCACACTGGCCCGGAATGCAAAGAGATGTGGGTTCAAGTCCCGCTCTAGGCGCAGTATTTCCCATTTTCATCACCCCCACGACAATATAAAACAATGGGAATGTAGAAAAAGGAATTGTTTGAAGATTTGATTTCAATGTTTAGATCAATTTTTGGATTGGCGTTTACGTGGTTCTGCGCCCAAACTTTTCATATACATATATATATATATATCAATGGACAGTACATATATGATCATGAAACTTGCGACTATGTGGATGTAGATTTCCTTTGTCATATTTAGGCGACCTGTAAACTGTGCTTCGAGCACTGGTTGCATTCCGACACTCAGCTGTCACCAGCATGACGATGCTAACCTGGCTGTCACCATGGTCACCGTGTAAACAAACATGACTAAGTGCCGCCCGTCTGTGCCTACATACAGACACATGAGGGGCAAGCTTTCCCCTGTGTGGTGCATTGATTATTAGTTACTTATCCGCTAGTGATTTGATAGACAATAAACCTGAATCAGGATGTCTAGCGCACCTTGTATTCCAATGTCGTTCCTCGTCCGGCCAAAATTACTGACAATGGACAATCAATGTCACTAATACCCCTGTCACATTATGATGCTTCTCGCTGGCGCACCGCCAACGTGCAAAATCACTTTTAATCGTCGAGACACGTCAAACTTTTCGGCGCCAGCGCAACGTATTGGTAGCGTGCGGCCGACGTTGTGGTAAAGGTTTGGTGTGGCATCCTGATATGACCTTCGATGTTCCTAGAATGTAAAACAACAAAAAGAAACAGTTTTGCACAATGTGTGGGAATGTCTGCCTAGCGTTCACATAATGTTATTCCAGCGACTCTAACATATCTTGACGCGCCTCTAACGTTGCCATAACGTTGGCGCCTGGGCGTCGTCGCACGTTGAAAGTTTTGTGCAAGCATAAAACTTTGCCGATCCCCTGACGCGCGCCGTCGACTGTCACCGACCATCGCCGTAGATGAACGAATACCAACGCATGCCTAACGCGTGCGTAACGCTTCCTGATGTATCCCGACATTGTGGCAAAAAATTACATACGTCGACGCGCGTTGGCGAGAAGCGTCGTAATGTGACAGGGCCATTAGCTTTGGTGATCGGATGAGAGCCTGTGTTTCGCACATGATATGAGCTGGTATTGTTAACTAATTATTATGAGTATAGTTTGTTTATGCTGCTCATAGATTCTAATCGACAATCACTCAGTGCTAGTGAATCTAAATATACAGTATACCCCCGTTAAACCAAACTTGAAGGGACCCTAGTAATTTGTTTGGATTAACCGATCATTGGTTTAACCGAGCATTGACTTTGACGTGGCTTTGGCAAAAACGGGGGTGCATTATGAATGTACAATGTAAGTGGACACTATGATTATTGTTTTTTATGTATATACAGTTTAACCCCATTAAACCAACCTCAGTTAAATCAAACAATCGGTTAATCCAAACTTTTTTCGGCGACCTGGCAAAATACTACCATTTATCATATAAAAAAAGTCTCAGATGACCTTAAAACCATATGAAAGTTTGGTTTAACTGTACCGGAAGTGAATTGGGGCCGACTGTTTTGATTAACCAATACTTTGGATTAACCGACTTTGGTTTAACCAACTTTTTTATATGATAAATGATAGTATTTTGCAGGCCGCAAAAAAAAGTTTGGATTAACCGATTGTTTGGTTTAATCGAGCTTGGTTTAACGGGGTTGTACTGTATATATATGTTGTGTCCACTGCCAAAGTAGGTATAAGGCGCTTACGTTGACATAAGAACAGTGTTTCCAATGACAACACCTTCGTGCCGCCAATTCCAATTGGAATTAACCGCATTTGTGTGGTCAGTGGCAGGTTACCGCTGAATTGTCATGAGATTAGTTGTTTGTTGGAGTTTTGTGTCCTGGTAACATCTAAGGTTATGTAGTGGTATGCACTGACCTCTCGGGCAAGGAGGCACATAGACAGGTAGGTGTGGGCAGTATGGTGATATCAGGAAGCCTAGGTGGTGTAATGGTTAGCACACTGGCCCGGAATGCAAAGAGATGTGGGTTTGAGTCCCGGTCTAGGCACAATATTTCCCATTTTCAACACCCCCATGACACTGGTTGTCGTGACCATGATCCTGTACAAGCTGTATAGTTGTTGAACCTACCCTGTGTATGTATATATGTAAGCGCATTGCCTGTGTGTATGTAATTGTAAGCATTAAAACACTTACAATTCCAGGGGGATGAGTGTAGTGCTCTGCACTGACCTCTCGGGCATGGAGCCACATAGACAAGTAGGCGTGGGCAGTATGGTGATATCAGGGAGCCTAGGTGGTGTAATGGTTAGCACACTGGCCCGGAATGCAATGAGATGTGGGTTCGAGGGTCGCTCTACGCGCAGCAGTATTTCCCATTTTCAACACCCCCACGACATTTATATCAGGATGGGTACTAACGTGTGACAGTGCACACTCATGGTGACTTTATAGTGCTGCCTGGTTTGGAAATCAGGACATAAGTGCCATGACCCGATATCCCAGTCAGTCACATTATCCTGTCACTGAGCACATCACTCCTTGCCCTACCCTAAAAATGCCAAGCGCCAAGCTAGGCAGGGACAAGTAGGAATTTTGTAAGTTATTAGTTTGACTCGACCTGGAATCGAACTCCCGACCTTCCGCACGGGTGAGTGCGCTCTACCGATCTGGCTACCGCGTCCGGTCCTAGCCTAGAGGTAGACAAAGAGGCTGTGTCAATGTATGGCTTCCTCAAATTTAATGTATCGCTTTCATATCCTGACATGTTTATTTGTTGTTGTTTTACGTCCTAGGTCATATCAGGACGGGCATATTCTGATATATACTGGCTACACATAATATAACCTATAATGACAATGTGAGTGTATATACCGCCATGCACATAATATATCAAGGAATATAAGGGCGGCATAAAGCATTATATGAATATAAACAAACAACTATTCGACACAATGCCTCACCTCTGTATCGTGCCTGTCGTTAATAACCGTGTGTTTAACGACAGTTTGATTTGTTTATGATTCATTCAATGTGATACTTACTGATGATCAACCCTTTTGCCTTACTTACATCACATTTGGACGAGGTAGAGTCTGACCAACCGTAATATAATATATATGATGTATATAATATATCATATGTATAATATGTATATATCATATAGATAATATATATAATATATATGATATATATAATATATAATATATATAAAATGTATGATATATAATACATATACTATATATAAATATATTATGTATATAATATATATAATATATATATAATTGGCATATAATTGCTAGCCAGACAGCAATAAAGACTTGTCCATCCCATCTCCGCCTCGTTTCCTCCTTTTGATGTAGGCACATTTATAAGGAGTATAATATATTATGCGTATATAAATGCCGGAGTTAAAGTCCTTATTATTATTGTTCTAATAATAATTGATTATTTCTATATTGTCCAATCACTACCTTACTTACGAGCCTGGGACTGCCCTGCAGTGGCGCCAAAACGGCGGGTTCGGCCGCCGGGCCGCCATATTGGTCATTATTCGACCAGCTTTCAAACTTTAACCGGTAGGCATATAATTGCTAGCCAGACAGCAATAAAGACTTGTCCATCCCATCTCCGCCTCGTTTCCTCCTTTTGATGTAGGCACATTTATATAATATATATAATATATATAATTTATATAATATATATATAATATATATAATATATATATATATATATATAATATATATAATATATAATATATATAATATATATAATATATATATATAATATATATAATATATAGTATATATATTATATATATATAATATGCATACCATATAATATATAATATATAATATACATATTATATATAATTTATAATATATCAAATATACATAATACATATGATATATATAATATATATATACTTTATATAGTTTATGTAATTTATATCATTTATATCATGTATATCATTTATATCATTTATAGTATGTATATCATTTATATCATTTATGTAATTTACATACTTTAATATAATTTATATAATTTATATAAAACATCATATATACATGGAGTTATTATAAGTATGCATTTAGATAGACGTTCCGCTGATGCCTGCGAATGAAACGGACATTCCATTATTCAATAATCGATTTGTTCTTGGCTTTGAAGAAAATCATTAGAAACAATTTCCTTTGTAGTAAAAAAAAAAAAAAAAAAAAAACCCAGACACACATACACAAACAAACAAAAAAACAACACAGATCAACAAGTGAAATGACCGGCTAGTCAGACAGCATTGTGCGCGGGGTGATGTAGACACAGGAATGCCGGGCCACCGTACAGGGTCGGCCCAGTGTATGCTGGGTTAATGGGAATGACCCCACCAAGGTCACTTACCAAGGTCAAATTAGCAAAGGTCACGTGTGGCGTACGCTCATAAAAGGTCGTTGCTCAGTGCGCATGCGCGCGTGGTACCCGTCGCTCTCACACTTCCAGTGGGGAGGAAGGAGGTGGGTAGTGATGTGGGGGGAGTGGGGCTGGTGGTGGGGGGAGGGGTGGGGGGAGAGTTGGTGGTGAGAGCTGCAGTTAAATGATTCTCTCATCCGGTTGGCCATATTTGGGTTAGTTTCAGTATTGTTCATGAGGGGCCAGTGTAACTGCCCTAGGCATCATTGAAACAAGGTGGGAAGATCTGCAACTATACGCTACTCTCACCCGGTCGGTGTCTTTACGGGTACCTCATCAAACTCAACCACGTGGGACCAGTGTAACTGCCTGGAATGCCATTGAAACAAGATGGGTTGACATGCAGCTAAATGCTACTCTCAATCGGTGGGTGCATTAGAGGTCAAGTGTCAATTTCAATCACGAGGGACCGGTGTAGATGCCCTTGTAATAAAATGGGAAGACATTTAGCTAAATGCTACCGTCAATTGGTATGTGCATTAGGGGTGTACATGTAGTATCAACCTCAATCATGAAGAATCAACTGGACAGCCCAGGGCGGGAAAACCGGAAATATAAAAGCCAGATAACATGTCCAACAACAATATAAATCAAATCAAATCCAAACAAACATAACTCAGCCACCTATTACGTACAAGCCTATGGACATGTAAATAAAATAGGCTAGTGTAGAATTAAGTAGAAAACAAGTGGAAAACTCTTCCCAAGAAAACCCCAAAACACTAACATAGAACCTTAAGAAAACAACTAACATAGTAATAAGAATATAACAAAAATACAATGCCAAGATGGCCCCAAAAAAAACTAACATAGGCTACTAAGCATACCAACAAACTATATATCTGCTACTGAAATGCAGGCAATCAAATAACTTATCAGCAGCTACTATTTGGTAAGACAACACCAACACTACAGCTGCCCAGCATTGAAAACAAGCCTGGGTACCCGGGCTTACATGCTATGGACAGTATAAATACAGCCTCAATTTTTAAAAAAAAGAAAAAAAAAAAGACTAACCTACGGATTAACTTACCGACCATCTTCTGTCTGACCTAGGCCGTATTGGGCCTCTACTGCCAGCCCTTTATGCCAAAATAGTACTAATTTTTTCACATATATTGAAGTTAATGGAGCCCTGACGTCATCTAATTATATGTGTCCCCTCCAATATCGATCCAGCCTTCTTTCAAATGTTTCTACCATTGGTGCTTCAACGACTTAGTCTGGAAGCCTGTTCAATGGATCTGTCCCTGGAAAGAAAAATAACTGTTTCCTGACCTCAAACACTGGGCCTCTCCTTGAAGATCTAATAACACTGGCCACTGCCGTTTGAGGTTGAGCAGGCCTTTGTGACACAACTGTCATAGATTGTAGTAATAATCTTATAAGTTTGTATCATAATACATATATCCTCTGAGACGACGGAAAAGATCCTGTAGCTGACATTAAAACAAGGTGGGAAGACATGCAGCTAAATGCTACTCTGAACCAGGTGGCTGTATTGGGGATAAAGTACCAATGTCCACCCATCACGAGGGACCAGTGTAGCTAGCCGCCTGAAACGCCATTGAAAACAAGATGGGAACACCTGTAGCTAAATGCTACTCCCTCTTCCATCTGGGGTGTGAGGGAAGGACCAGTGTAGCTGGCCGAGATGCCATTGAAAACAAGATGGGAAGACATGTAGCTAAATGCTACTCTCTCTTTCTGTCTGAGGTGTAAGTGGAGGACCAGTGTAGCTGCCTGAAATGCCAATGAAAACAAGATGGGAACACCTGTGGCTAAATGCTACTCCCTCTCCCCTCTGGGGTGTGAGGGGAGGACCAGTGTAGCTCGCCAAGATGCCATTGAAAACAAGATGGGAAGACCGGTAGGTAAATGCTACTCCCTCTTCCCACTGGGGTGTGAGGGGATGACCAGTGTAGCCAGCCAAGGTTCCGTTGGACTGGGTGACATCATCTTTTGATGGTGTTCTGATTCGAGTAGACCTGGCTGACTAGCCGCCAATGCATCATACAATTGGCCTGCTCCAGTTAGTGTCCACTGAGCATTTAGCTAAATGCTACTCTGAACCAGGTGACTGCATCGGGGATAAAGTACCAGTGTCCATCCATCACGAGGGACCAGTGTTGCTGTCTGAGATGCCATTGAAAACAAGATGGGAAGACATGTAGCTAAATGCTACTCTCTCTTTCTGTATGAGGTGTGAGTGGAGGACCAGTGTAGCTGCCTGAAATGCCAATGAAAACAAGATTGGAACACCTGTGGCTAAATGCTACTCCCTCTCCTCTCTAGGGTGTGAGGGGAGGACCAGTGTAGCTGGCCGAGATGCCATTGAAAACAAGATGGGAAGACCTGTAGCTAAATGCTAGTCCCTCTTCCGTCTGGGGTCTGAGGGGAGGACCAGTGTAGCTGGGTCAAGGATCTGTTGGAACAGGGTGACATCATTGTTGTATGGTGTTCTGATTCGAGTAGGCCTGGCTGACTAGCCGCCGACAGATTATACAATCGGCCTCCTACAGTTAGCGTCAACTGAGCAGTCAGTCATTGAGGGGCGTCAACTGAGCAGTCAGTCATTGAGGGGCCCCGCGTCACTCACATTCAAACTGACCCGATACTTAGCCGATTCAAACCAAAAGGCTTATAAACAAGCACAACTCTGATTTTTTAATTGTTTAATTAAAGACATTAAAGGTTTAAACTCTTTTTTATTGGAATGGGGTACACTTTTATTCATCAGAATAGACACTTTACGTCAGTGTCGAGGCATTATTAGCATTCCGGTAGTGTTCATTGCAGATATTACCAGTCATAGTAGCTGAACCGTTAAAAGCACTGGCAGGCTTCCAGTGTGGAAGTTCTGAGTTTCGAAATCTTGACCAAGTCAAATAGCAACGATTTACACAATTGATGCATGTCGATACCCAACCTGGTGATTGGTGTTTACTAGTGTAGTGTGGGTGATGAAAATGAGAAATATTGCGCCTCGAGTGGGAGTCGAATCCACATCTCTTTGCATTCCAGGCCAGTGTCCTAAACATTACACCACCTAGGCTCCCTGGTGTCACCACACTATCCATGCCTACCTGTCTATGTGGTTCCTTTCCCGAGAGGTCAGTCCAGACCACTACATTCGTCCCCTGGAATTGTAAGTCTTTTAATGGTTACAATCTGTGGTGTTCTCTGTGGTGGAGTGGTTAGAGTGTCTGACTTTTTTCTAGGTCGGACTCTTAATCTGAAGGTCAGTGGTTCGATTTCCTGTGACCCCACCTCTGCCAATTTGGATGTCCATCGCTGTGTGTAACTTACAGCATCATCAAAGGCCAGTTGCTCTCTTACCATGTCTATGTGGTGTGGGAGCTTAAAAATCCATTGCGTCAGTAAAAGTGTAGGCTCGGGCTTTCTATCTACAAACTGTCTAATGGTGAAAACAAGTCTATTCAGACTTATCCATGACAGGCAGTATAAATCTTCAAAAAAACAAAACAATTACATACCTGCAATGCAACGCACTTATATACACAGGGTAGGTTCAGCAACTATACAGCACATAGCTTGTACAGGATCCTGGTCACGACAACCAGTGTCATGGGGGTGATGAAAATCAGAAATATTGTGCCGTACAGCACATAGCTTGTCCAAGATCATGGTCACAGCAACCAGTGTCGTGGGGGTGATGAAAATGGGAAATATTGTGCCTAGAGCGGGACCACACATCTATCTGCATTCCGGGCCAGTGTTCTAACCATTACACCACCTAGGTTCCCTGATGTCAGCACACTACCCACGCATACTTGTCTGTGTGGTCCCTTGCCCGAGAGGTCAGTGCAGACGACTACACTAGGAATAGTAGGATAGCAAAAGGATTGGTTAACTCAGTATCAGGATAATATGACTAAGTGGGATATCGGGTTCTGGTGCCAGTGGCCTGGTGTCCCTGCGTGGGAGCACTCCAACGTCACAACGAGTGCACAGTGTCAAAAGTCCTGTCCTGATATTACCTAAGATGTTGCTAAGATGCAAAACTCCAACAAACAACAACCAAACATCACATATGTTTGCACTGTTACTTGTTAGTATGCAAGTGTGAACGCCCATGGATACGTGCATATCTGGATCTTTCCTTTCTTTTCTACACTTCAACTGTGAGATTCCAGATTAGAATAAAAGATTTGAAATCTGTTCGAGTCACCAATTACCTAAAAAGTTATACGCGCCGTTTCCTAGCCAGGCAAGGACTGACTGGCTCAGTGTCAGGATAAGTGACTGAGTGGTGGTTGGCTCAGTGTCGGGATAATGTTACTTGCTTTTGGGGTGGTTCATAACCTTACAACATTTACTGGCTGCAGAACTGCAGCAATATAGAAAGGCCCCGATAAATCGGTCCAATCTTTGGTTGAAGATTAATCTTCAGGTGGGACAGTTGTAGAAGCTGGGGATGTCTTTACAACATTCAAAACGGCGAAGCATTGGGGCGGCCCCGAATCAATCCGGTCCGGCGGTAGCAGAGCACTTGTATCCAGTAACAGCAGCAAGGGTTCAGGAGGAAGGGACGGGTAAAGGTGGGTCCAGCAGGTTCCAGCAACAAGAACAAAGCAAGAGAAACAATAAGGTACAGGGCCCCACCCAAGCAGACAACTCCCTTGATCAGGGGGAGAAGTAAGCCTGGGAGAAAAAAAAGGGTAGAGTATAGGAAAGAGAAATTAGGAGAGTTGAGTCAAAGGATTGTGTCTATTTGCTCTATGGGGACCAGCCAGCGAGTCAAAGACACGGACAGAGTAAGAGTAGAAAGTGAAATGCTGGCAGGCCCCCCCTCCTGGAACTCTTTTCAGACATTATCAAGGAGGAGCATGGCCAGCAGAGAGGAGATAGAGAGAGGTGTGGACGAAGTGCGGTCCGGATAGCAACTGTCTCTCACTGGGGATAATGTTATAGAGTGAGGTATCAGGTCATGGTGCTGGCGGCCTGGTCTCTCAGTGGGGCAGTGCTATAAAGTCACCATAGGTGCACACTGTCACAAGTTGGTACCCGTCCTGATATGACATTAGATGTTGCCAGGACATAAAACTCCAACAACCAACCAATCAGCTGTAGCTGCTGTTTGTCGGTGAATTGCTTTGCAAAACCGAGCTTGAGACGTTGTGTCTAGACAGAGTTGACTCTTAGCTAGGAGACGCAACACTATATGGTGATTCAGTACGCACAGAACGCCTGGGGGCATGGCGAGACTTGGGAACGCAAAGTAGGTGGGTGCAGACCAGGTCAAAGATGTCCCAAGACAAGTAATTTGATTTTAAATGTTGTCTGTCCAGCCACTGCCATCAGATGCCAAGTTGGTGTTAGGACTGTCTGCTATATAAGTTATATAAAGTTACAATGGACCATGAGCATTAGGTCACACTTATAAGGGCCATTGGGGAAAAACTAGAGAAAGCTCAGTTTGCAGGGAAGGTTTATTGATGATTCCAGAGTCATATTCTAAAAATATTCAAACAATTCAGACTAAGCTAACCACAGGAGGGAAGGAAATGAATATGGCCACCGTTATCATTATGCGCTTCTACCCCTGTCACACTATGACATAACAGGCCAGCGAGTGGGCAATGCAAAAATCACTTTTTTACGTTGAGATACGTCGAAATTCTCTGCGTTTCAGGGCTAAATTGGGCGTCAGTGCAATGTAGTGGACGTAGGCAAAATGTTGGTCCAATGTAGTTGTAACGTGTGTCGACGAGTTAGAACGTAAACAAAAAAAAGGCCCACCGTAAGGCTAACGAGCCTCCAGGGCGCACGACATCAGCCTAGAGAAACCCTAGCAACCTCTCAGCATAGGACTCATGTAATTACGCCCGCCCTAATGTAGCCAGGTGTGACTCTGCCATACTTTGTAACGTGAGTCGACATCAGGCCCACGAGTGAGCCTGTCAGTCTAACAACAACATTGTGCTCAGCATATGGACACCAAGGCAAAACGTTCACACCATGTTCACAGCACATTCGCTTGTGATCGAAGAACGTTGGAGCACATTACATATGTTATGCACGCACCAGCCATTCGTCAAATATGTTGAATACATCAAGGCACGTTAGACGTACATTAGATTAAAGTTAGACACACATCAGAGACACGTTAGAGCTATGTTGAGATATGTTAACCCCATGTTGTCAGCGCGTGGGCTGCGCGTTCCTCTCGGCTCTCCATCAGTATCCCGTAAATCGACATAGCTCAACGTAGCTCTAATGAACGTCTAAAGTATCTCGACGTAAGCCTAACGTGAGCACAATGTAACCCAACGTAATGGCCTTTACGTCGAGCTACGTTGAAAGTTTTGAAAGTTATGTCCAAAACCTTGACGTGTCTCACTGTAACTCGACTTAACTTGATGTAGGCTTAACGAACGAGTAATGTATCTCGATGTATCTTGACGTAATGGCCAAATTTCACTTACGTTGTCTTACGTGGTCAGTTGGAAAGGCTTTACTGTAGTTGGTGGTGGAAATCTTCAATAAGACTATTTTCCACAGAATATGCTGCATAGTGAGTTGCTACCCACAACATTAGTTCTATAGCCACTGACAACATATAGTTGGTGGTGGAAATCGTCTATGGATATACATATACATATATGTGGTCTTCTCTGTGGTGGAGTGGTTAAAGTGTCTGACTTTTTTCTAGGTCAGACTCCTAATCTGAAGATCAGTGGTTTGATTCTCCGTGCCCCCATCTCTGCCAATTTGGATTTCCACCGCTGTGTATAACTTACAGCGTCATCAAAGGCCAGTTGCTCTCATACCATGTCTATGTGGTGTGGGAGCTTAAAAATTCCTTGGGTCGGTAAAAGTGTAGGCTAGGGCTTTCTATCGACAAACCGTATATATATATATATACGACCCAGTGCTGAACTCCCGCATTTCCTGGGAGGGGGGGATCGGCGGGACGCGAAGTTGGGCTGTCTCACACCCCCTTCCCCCCCTTCCCCCCCTCCCCCCCTCCCCCCCCCCCGCCGCAACGGCGGCGTAGGCGGTGAAGAGGTGGTTGTTGGGGGGAGAGGGGTGCGGGGGGGGGGGGGGGTGGAGACGGTAGCCACCACTCACTCACCTGCCTACATGTACAAGACTCACCAAAAACTATATATGCGGTTATGTACATGTATATATATTAGCGGAGACATTAAGACCCGCTCATGGACATCACTCTCACAGCACAAAGCTGAATGGAGACTGGCAGTCAAGTAATGAAAGCAGTCTTTGTCGCATCGCGACCGACAGCATGATGATGATGATGACATATTAGCAGTTCTACTTATGTCATAGGGTTGGTGGTGTAAATCTTCTATAATACCATTTTCCACAGAGTATGCTGTCTAGCGAGTTGTTACCCACAACATTAGTCCTAGCCACTGACAACATATAGTTGGTGGTGGATATTGTCTATAATAACATTTTCCACAGAGTATGCTGCATAATGAGGCGCTACTCACAGCATTAGTTCTACCCACTGACTTCATAGAGGTGGTGATGGAAATCTTCTATAAGATCATTTTCCACAGAGTACGCTATATAGTGAGTTTCTACCCACACAACTACTTTTAGACATCATCATCATCATCATGTGGTCAGTCGCAATGTACCAAAGACTGCTTTCATTATTACATAACCGCCATTCTCCATTTAGCTCTCTGCTGTGAGAGTGATGTTATTCCATGTGGTTGTACATTTCATAAAAGCTGCTTGCAAATGGTTAAAGTGCTGCTGGCTTTTGCAAGTTATCAGCGGCACTCTCTCAGGGAGCAAATAGAGGTCTCACACCGGCAAGAACACATCAAGACAGGCATAAACTATTTGTCCCTGCAGTGGGTTTTAGCCACCGACGTCATATAGTTGGTGGTGGAAATCGTGTATAATACCTTTTTCACAGAGTATACTGCATAGTGATTTTCTACCCACACCATTAGTTCTAGCCACTAATGTCAATATAGTTGGTGTTGGAAATTGTCTATAAGACCTTTTTCCACAAGAATGTTTATATGATTTTGTCCGAAAATTAAAATGTGAAAACTTACATATTTACACATTTACATCAAAAGTGACAAAACATTTTATTTCAACTTTGTTTCAACTTGTATATTGTAAGACATAATATTGTTCGCCTAGCTGTAATCCTGTAATCAATAAAAGCGTGTTTGAGTGTGTTCTGACTGCTAAAATGATGTTCTGGATGTGTGTTTAATGTCTATGTTAAACGGGACATTTTAAAGTAGTCGTTAATATGCATAACATCTAAATCAAAAAGTGAAATAGGTTTTTAGCAACTCCGACATATCCAGCACATGTAAAGATTCATAGGAACACCGATTCCACTATTATTTAGAATATGTTCTGCTATTATTTGGAATGTTTCAACTGTTGGCTTCCATGTCACAAAAGTGGTACCCAGTTTCAGAGAGCGACACATGTTCCATAGAGCTAAGGTAAAACCTCTCTAACCGACCACCTCCACAGATCGACCATTCTCCTATATCAATCGCTTTATTCGGGTCCCAATCGATCGCCCATATAATACCATTGTAACAATTTAAAAAACCTCCCTAAACCGACCACCTCCTTAAATGGACCATTTAAAGTCAGTCGATTTAGAGAGGTTTTACTGGTTTTTTGTTTGACAAGTTTTTTTATTCTGCCCATAACGTATAAGCTCCCGTGAGGGTGCTTGTTTTCAACGCTGGACAGCTGTGATACTGGATTGGTCTGGTCCCGCACTCATGAGTCTTTACCTGATCTTTCTCAGGCCAACCTTTGCGGTTTTGGGTGTTAGTAGTTTCTATATTAGTTTTTTGTTTTTTTTCAAGTTTTTTCCTAACCTGTATATTATAACTTAGCCTACTATGTACATCTGTGCAGATGACATACAGGCCTGTGGGAGAGGATCCCATCCCATTGTGGTTTGTTACAGCATCCTTTCACCCATGCCCTGTCCTTAGATAGTATACCAGTGTGCCAGAACACCCCTGGACCCTTCAGGACTGCGACTAGGTGGGATGGCTGTCTTGTATGGTTAGCCATTTTGTATTTCAGGGTGATTCGGATGCGTGACCGTGGCCTGCCTGGTTCTGCTTTGGTTTGTGCCAGTACACATACCCAGACGGACTGCACCCTATGGTGATAGTCATTTCGAATTCCTTAGTACTTAGTAGGGCTAGTTTCCGTATTTGTAATATCTACCATATTTTCTGGCCGGTCTTTTGCTTTTTGTGCCAGAACACAGCAAGCAGTGACTGCGCCCAAGATCAGGTGAGATATTGTTTCTTCAGTAGGTGGTTGTGTATTATGTTTTCTTTAAGGACCTTTTATACTGGTCCATGCTTTCGATTGCCCGTTGTTGTGTGGGTTGATTATTCCAGGCATGTGCTGCCATGGCCAGTACACTTCTCTCATAAATGTTGGTGTTACTTATTGCTGTCAGTAGCACTGGGGCTGCCATTTGCCTGGTGTCCCTACGGGGGGTTGCTGTGTATCCTGGTTTTGTGGTGTAATGGTGTGCCAGTATTTTGAGGTGCGTTTCCCTTCTACTTGTTAGTAGTGTTGCATTGCATTTTTTGTGTAATTCGATTGTGGGATATCTTTTGTTCAGTAAACTCTAACCGACCAGCTCCATAGATCGACCGCTTCCCAAAATTGTCCGCTTTATTTGGGTCCCAAACCATCGCCCATACAATACCATTGTAACGATTTTTTTTTAAAACCTCCTTAACCCAACCACCTCCCTAAATGGACCATTTAAAATCGGACTCATGCTCGGTCGATTTAGAGAGGTTTGACTGTATATATCTATGCTACATGATATTGCCCGTTCTTCTCCCCACCACAGCCGTCCTGATATGTATGACCTTAGATGTTGTTAGGACGTAAAAAAACAACAAACAAACAACATCTCCCCACCGCACTACAACATGAGTTTTTGCACCCCGAGTGTAAAGCTGGGTGTATGGTACTGTGTGATGCCCTCGGCTTGACCGCGCGTCTGCCCAGCGCCGACACCGGAGCCTGGCACGACTCCAGCACGAGCAGGGCCAGTGTCACGAACACGACGTCACGAGAAACACGTAAATATGCATACGGCTGCCACACGTGTAACGCTACTCACCCAGAACACCTGTGCCAGGCTCTGCAATAGTATATGTATATGAATATATCATTGTGTGCAAATGTACAGTAAAACCTCTCTAACCGACCACCTCAACAGATCAACCACTCCCCTATATCGATCGCTTTATTTGGGTCCTAACAATACCATTGTAACCATGGTCTAACTCCCTAAACCGACCACCTCACTCAATAGACCACTTAAATTTGGTCCCAAGGTCGGTCGATTCAGAGAGCTTTCACTATATATATCCATATATTGATGTGTGTATATAACTTATAAGTACATGCATACCCGTATATCGATGTATTATGTGTATGTGAATATATCATTGTATATGTATATATACAGTAAAACCTCTCTAAATCGACCGACCTTGGGACCGAATTTAAGTGGACCATTTAGGGAGGTGGTCGGTTGAGGGAGTTAGACTATGGTTACAATACGTTATGTACTAGTATCCAACATCAAACATCAGTTTTAACAAAAATAGCACGAACGACAGAAAGCTGTATACCCACAGCGTTAACTCAGCGTCAGAAGGTAAACAAAGCAATGACAGTGGTTCGCTTCGAACACTATGAACACTATGGTATTGTTGGGACACAAATAAAGCTATCGATATAGGGGAGTAGTTGATATGTGGAGATGTTCAGTTAGAGAGGTTTCACTGTATATGTATATCCCTGTATGCATATATGTATATCCTTATATTGATGAATGCATATACAGTAAAACCCCGTTAAACCAAACTTGACAGGACCCTAGAACTTTGTTTGGATTAACCGATCATTGGTTTAACCGAGCTTTGGCTTCAACTTTGACTTTGAGTATGAGTGTATTGCATGTGTAATATACATTGTATGTGGACACTTTGATTATTGTTTTTATGTACATATAGTATAACCCCGTTAAACCAAGCTCAGTTGAACCAACTAGGGTCCCTTCAAAATACTACCATTTATCATATAAAAAAGTTGGTGGGGTCTCAGCACACCTTATAACGACATGAAAGTTTGGTTTAACTGTACCGGAAGTGGCCTGAGGTCGGACAATTTTGTTTGGATTAGCCAATAATTTGGGTTAACCGACTTTGGTTTAACCAACTTTTTTATATGATAAATGGTAATATTTTGCCGGGCTGCCAACAAAAGTTTGGATTAGCTGATCGTCTGGTTTAACCGAGCTTGGTTTAACAGGGTTATCCTGTATATATATCCACATTTCGTTGTAATATATAATAATTCTTGCGTTTATCCTATGACATAGAAGACAAGTTATGGCATAACAGAGAAGACGAGTAGTGCGATATAAGTTGGAGGTAAAAGACCCCAACTCCTTTATTTTAAAAAAACCCTCAAAAACTTCACATCGAGTGGAGTGTCAAGTCCCATGCAAGTCCCATGTATTTATATCCATATATTGATGTATGCATATAAGTATATCCATATATCATTGTAGATAATATATATGTATGATAATAGGTCGATGTATACATGGATGTACATGGATATATATGTATATCCATATATCGTTGTTTAGGCCTATACAGTACAACCCCGTTAAACCAAGCACCGTTAAACCAAACGATCGGTCAATCCAAACTTTTTTCGGCGACCCGTCAAAATACTACAATTTATCATGTAAAAAAGGTGGATAACCCAAAGTCGGTTAATCCAAATTATCAGTTAATCCAAAAACAATTGTCGGGCCCCAGGCCACTTCCGGTACATTAAACCAAACTTCCATGTGGTTATAAGGCCATCTGAGCCCCCATCGACTTTTTTATATGATAAATGGTAGTATTTAGCTGGGTCGCCAACAAAAAGTTTGGATTAACCGATCATTTGGTTTAACCGAGCCTGGTTTAATGGGGTTATACTGTATATACATAAAAAAAACAAATATCAAAGTGTCCACATATATTGTATATTACATTCACACCCATGTTTTTGCCAAAGCCAAAGTCGAAACCAAAGCTCGGTTAAACCAATGATCGGTTAATCAAAAGAAATGTCTATGGTCCCTTCAAGTTTGGCTTAACAGGGTTATACAATATACAGTAAAACCTCTCTATACTGACCCCCACCACAGATCGACCACTCCCCTATATCGATCCCTTTATTAGGGTCCCAAAAATACCAGTGTAAGGATATTTTAACTCTCTAAATTGATCACCTCCCTAAATGGACCACTTAAAGTCTGTCCCATGGTCGCTCGATTTAGAGAGGTTTTACTGTATATTATATACATATACGGATATATGATATATTGACATATGCTTGTTATTGCTTTAAATTCGAACAGCATCTAAGGACTGGTACCGATTGGTTACAGTGCGCACTTAATGCGAATTATAGTGCTGCCTCACTGGGAGACCAGGCGATTGGCACCATGACCAAACATCCTACACAGTCACACTCACAATATCCTGATACTGTTCTAACCAGTCATTCTCTTATCCTATTAATGTCGATCACCAGGCTAGGAGGCGACAAGTATCAATTTTATAGGTCATCGGTTTGACTCGACTTGGATTCGAACTCCCGACCTTCTGCACAGGAAACCCATGCTCCACCGATTCGGCCACCGCGTCTGATCTGTATGTCTATATGCGCACGCACATATATATATATATACAAGTATATATATACATACGTATATACACATATATACACTTCGATCATCACCAATAAAAGTATTTCCGTTATGCATGTGTATATATCATCTACGTGTGAAAATGATATATATATGGATTAATTATTATATGTACATGACGCAAATGTAACCACATTCATATGTTTATTATATGAGGCCTACAAGGATTAATTATCACTTGTGCATCACATTAGCCCATTAATTATAAGTATGTCATCATCATCATCATGCCGGTCATGATGCGACAAAGATTGCTTTCATTACTTGACTGCCGCTCTCCATTTAGCTCTCTGCTGTGAGAGTGATGTCCATGAGTCGGTCTTAATGTCTCTCAGCTTCAGGTTTACATTTCATTAAAGCTGCCTGCAAAAGTGTTGAAGTGCTGCTGGTGTTTGCAAGTTACCAGCAGCACTCTCTCGGGGAGCAAATAGAGGTTTCACACCGGCAAGAACATGTCCAGACAGGCGCAAAACTATTTGTCCCTGCAGTGGATATATAGGTATATATAGTTATTTAAATAAGTGTAGTAATTTGTATTTGTAGACGACCGAAATGTGGAAGTTTTGATGACGTGAATCCCACCTGAAGCATGCAGAAATGACCGCGGGCTTGAAAGTCCCCTATTGTCGCCCACTGCTTTAGGTCCATCATTGTTGAAACCGTCGCCACTCTCCAAGCACATGTGTACGCAATACATCTGTGGTCAACCCCACCATGAAGCCGCAATTAAGGCCAGACAAACCTCATCTTTGCTTCCGCATGATTATTGTTTTTGGGGGTTTAAAAACAAAGAAGTTTAACGTCCTAGCAACACATCTAAGGTCATATCAGGACGGGGTTCCACATGATCATCCCGCTGTTAGTGTTACTGTGTGGATGTCAAGGGGTGTGGGCAGGGCGAAACCCCCAGTGCGGGGCTGGGGAGTTGTTCGTTTGATGGGGTTTCATGTCCTAGCAACAGACTAATACAGCACTGACCAAACTTAGATTGTTTAGAATGTCAACTCCAATAGAAAGATGGCCGGAAGACCAGTGCTTCGGCGCTGACAAATGTCATATTTTGATGAATAAATACTTTACCAAAAAAAAACCAAAAAAAACCATACATTTTCTGTTTCGATTTGGTATTAATTTGTTCGGGGGGTTATTATTTCAACATCTATCACTAGTATCAGGTGATGATTAGATAGCACCAGATAATTACCCTGGGAGAAGGAGCAGCCGTCCCCACACTCCCTCCTCCCCCTCACCCCACCCCCGCCCGCCCTCCCTCTCTCCCTTCCCCATCCGCCGGCCTCGCCCTCCCTTCCAGTTCCCCTCTTCCTCGCCCTCCCTTGCGCCTACCCATCCCTCTTCTCCCCCTCTCCCTCCCACCCTCCCTCTCTCCATTCCCCTGTCCCGCCTCCCCCGCCCTCCACCTTCCACCTTCCCCTTCCCCTGTTCTTCGAACTCCCTTTTCCCCTTGGATCCTCCCCCTCCCTCCTTCCCCGTTCCCCTCTCCTCCATCCGCCCCCCCCCCCCCACCCCAACTCTGGTATCCAAAATACAGGACAATTGGGGGGGGGGGGGGGGGGGGCGAGAAGCCGGGTGGAGATTGACCGGATCGGGCAGAGGTCCATTGTCAGGCTACACTGGTACATCTACGCGTTCACCACTCACTGCGTACATCCCCCAACCCACCATAAACGGCAGCGCAGTGACACCCAGGGACCCCCACCCTCTCACCCACTCACTCCCACCTCCCGCAGCTGGTGGCCGTCGTGCATCGTGCTCGCCGACGGGCTGGTCTCTTTGGCCCGCTGGTGTCAGCTGGTACGGGACTGCTGACCAAAAGTGTCCCTCCAACCCGCGCCGTCCGCAGGGGAACAGCGACCGTCAAATTGTCGTCTGGCTCCCGCTCCCCAAACCCGGGACCCAACTACGCCGGTCTAACTTGCCCTCCGTCGGGGACCAGCGAGCGTCATTTCTCGTCTGCCACCAGCACCCCCCTCCCCCCACCCTCCCGGGTCGCAACTCGCCGGGGAACAGCAAGCGTCCAATTGTCGTCTGCCCTCCGTCCCTCCCGGGCACACAACTCGCTGGGGACCAGCGAGCGTCAAATTGTCGTCCGCCGCCCGTCTCCCCGGGACCCACCGCGCCGGGAACCAGCGGAACGCTGTTTGTTACCGGGCAGTAAGGGCACACATCCCACACTCACCTGACACAGGCCTACCTGCCTACACACAGCTGGCACCAGCGAAGTCTCACCGATGGAGCCTGCGTTAATCCCTGGGTCCCGATTATCGGGTGTCTTGTGTCTCCTGCTGGTCACCATCTCCTCAGGTGAGTCACATAACCAAAATAATGGGAGGTTTCTGTATCTTAAAGTTGCATAGTCCGATGGTTTTGAATTTCTGTGTTTTTTTCTGAGATAAATATATTAGATCGATCACTACTATCTACTTTACATTAGTTCAAAGTTACTTTTATTTTAAATGGTAAACCTTCTAGATATTTTGAGTGCAAACATGGAAAATTAGTTTTGGCAAGCTTGCCAAAACTCTGACACTATATGCCAAGTACACACCTACCGTATACGATTCGCGCACTAAAACTCGCGACTCGACCCGACTCGCTTAAAACTGAAAACGGGCCGATTCATTTTTCGAATCGCGAATCGCAATCGTAATCGGTCCGTTTTAGCCCTAAAACTGAGTTTTTAGTCGCAAATCGCAATCGCTAGGTGGGTGTGGATAAACGGTAGGTGTGTCCCTGGCAATAGACTTCTGCAGTAACAGCTTCTGTTAAATTGACTCAGTATTTCCTTCTACACAGAAACAAACTATGAGTACATCAGTATCTAAGTTAGATATGTCAAATCAAATCTAGATAATTGGTTTGGTTTTGAAAATTTGATATTTCATCGGACTATGCAGCTTTAAGTTAAAGCTGCTTCATCTGATGAATGTATCAAATTGGTCAAAACCTAGATTTGATTGTGTATATCCAACTTAGACACCGGGGCACTTACTAAACATCAAGTTCAAGTTGCACAGGTCTATTCCGATGGTTTTGAGTTTCTGTCACTTTTCTGAGATAAATATCTCAGGAAACTGATTGTTATAATCTACCATACTTTAGCTTGAAGTCACTTTTATTTTAAATGGCTAACTTTTGAGATATTTGAAGTGCAAGCATTCAAAATTAATGTTGGGAAGCTTGCCCAAACGTTGACACCATAGCCGTCCGCAGTAAAAGGTTTTATTAAATAAATCCAGCCTTCCCTACTAGTACTAGTAACTTCTATGTCTAATGAGTGCCTCATTATCGATAAGTAATGAAAGCCGTCATTGTCGCATTGCGACTGACACAATGACAGGATGATGGTGATCTAAATTAGATGGTGTAGTGGTCTGCACTGACCTCTCAGGCAAGTAACCACATAGACAGGTAGGCATGGGTAGTGTGTTGATATCAGGGAGCCTAGGTGGTGTAATGGTTAGCACACTGGCCCGGAATGCAAAGAGATGTGGGTTCGAGTCCCACTCTAGGCGCAATATTTCCCATTTTCATCACCCTCATGACACTGGTTGCCATGACCATGATCCTGTACAAGCTATGCACTGTATGGTTGTTGAACCTACCCTGTGTATGTATGTCTTAGTGCATTGCCTGTATGTATGTAATTGTAAGCATTACAAGACTTACAATTCCAGGGCGACGAGTGTAGTAGTCTGCGCTGACCTCTCAGGCAAGTAACCACATAGACAGGTAGGCGTGGGTAGTGTGGTGATATCAGGGAGCCTAGGTCGTGTGATGGTTAGCACACTGGCCCGGAATGCAAAGAGATGTGGGTTCGAGTCCCGCTCTAGGCGCAATATTTTCCATTTTCATCCCCCCCATGACAATATGTAGGATCAAATCTAGGTAATTGTTTTGGTTTTGAACATGTGAGGCTTTTATCGGACTATGCAACTTTAAAGTTGCATAGTCCAATCCTTTTGAGTTTTGGTCATTTCTTTAGATAAATATGTCAGGTTGATCTTTATCATCTATCTTATGTTAGCTTGAAGTAATTTTTATTTTACATTGCTACCTTTTGAGATATTTGAAGTGCAAACATGCCAACTTAATTTTGGCAAACATGCCAACAGTCTCACACCATAGGCTTCAATAGTAACGTATTCTAGTAGATTGACTTATTATGCTCTTTCATGAAGCAACAACTGCTTAATAAGTGCACCAGTATCTAAGTTAGATACGTAGAATCAAATCTAGGTCAGTGCTTTGCTTTTGAAAATGTGATGCTTCCATCGGACTATGCAGCTTTAAATGGGGATACTGAGTTAATTTAAAGTTGCATAGTCCGATGGTTTTGAGTTTCTGAAATTTTCTGAGATAAATACATTAGGTTGATTGTTATTATGTACCTTACTTTAGCTTGAAGTCACTTTTATTTTAAGTGGCTAACTTTTGAGATATTTGAAGTGGAACCATGCAAAATTTAATTTGGCAAGCACGCCAAAACTCTGACCCCATAGGCTTCTGCAGTAACAGGTTCTATTCAATTAGCTCAGTAGTCCCTTCTATGTGGCTACAAATGTTTAATAAGTGCACCAGCATCTAAGGTAGATATGTAGAATCAAATTTAGATAATTGTTTTGGTTTTGAAAATTTGATATTTTCATCGGACTATGCAGCTTTAAGAGAACCTGTTACTGCTGAAGCCTACGGTGTCAGAGCTTTGGCGTCCTTGTCAACATTAGTTTGGAATGGCCGAATGAGTTACAGCTTCCGTCTCCTGTGTTGGTAGACCATGAGATCGTGGGTTCGAACACTGGTTGAGTCAAACCAATCACTTACAAATTGATACTTGTAGCTCGCTAGACAGGTGCTCGGCATTATTAGGATAGGGAAAGGACTGGTTGGCTCAGTGTCAGGATAATGTGACTGAGTGGGATATATGGTCATGGTGCTGGTGGCCTGGTCTCCCAGTGGAGCAGCACTATAAACTCTGTACTAGTAATAGTGGTATTAGCGCCTTTCCTGCAGAGCATGCGCAGTGAACTGCTAATGCCCACATAAGGAGCTTTTCCCACTGATGATAGAGCTCACGAAGGAAGTGGAAATCCTCTAAGAAACCTTTTTCACAGGCCATGCTGTGAAGTGATCTTCCACGGCGTCATCAGATTTTGTTTGTCTTGTTGTTGTTTCACGTCCTAGCAACATCTAAGGTCATATCAGGACGGGTACCGACTTGTGAAAGTGCGCACTCATGGCGACTTTATAGTGCTGCCCCATTGGGAGACCAGGCTGCCAGCACCATGACCTGATATGCCATTCAGTCATATTATCTTGACACTGAGCCAACCACTCCATTTGGCCATCCCGCCTGCTCGGGGTCATCAGAGGGTTGGGATTTTAACAAATTGTTTTAGAAGAGTTATACTCCCTATCATGGATAAGTGAATAGTGTTGTTTTCACCATTAGACGGTTAGTCCATAGAAAGCCTGAGCCTACACTTTTACTGACCTAATGTTTTTTTTTACCTCCTACACCGCATATACATGGTATGAGAACAACTGGCCTTTGATAACGTTGTAAGTTATACACAGCGGTGGAAATCTAAATTGCCAGAGGTGATGACATGGTTGGTGGTGGAAATCCTCCTATGTGACCCTTTTCACAGGGAATGCTGTGTCACTGTAATCGGAGGGTGGGTTGGTGCTGGAAATCCTCTATATAAGGCTTTTCCCAACAGAACATGTACATTGACATATTTCTAGTAATAACAATTCTAGTAATAGCTTGTTATTGTCACCAGAGGGTAGGTCGGTGGTGCAAATCCCATATATTTGAGTCTTATCCATATACATGTATATATACGTATATATATATCCCAGTAAATATATTTATATGTATATATTATATATATATATATATATCCCAGTAATTATATTTATATGTATATATATTATATATATATATAACCCAGTAAATATATGTATATGTATATATTATATATATATATATATATATATATTATACATATGTTATATATAGTTTGCTTGTCCTTACATTAAGTCTTCTAAGATGCAGAGTTAGATAGTTATAATGGTATATACGTTATTATACTATATTATCTTACCCACAATATAATGTAGATGTATAATTAGTATGCATCCAATGTTTGTCTGGAGGCATTGTTGGTTGTATCTAGTAACGAGATCATGTTGCATCTTGCGTATTTGCTATGTGAGTAGCATCCATACCTATTATGATGTTGTTTACTCCTCCTGTTCCAGTTAAGGTGTTTTTTTTTGTTTGGTGGGGGGAGGGAGGAGTGTGTGGTGGGTGGGAAATTTACAGTAATGGTAATGTAAATTACCATTAATGTAATAGTAATTACATTGATAGTAATTACCATTACCATTAATGTAATGGTAGTGGTATTATACGGATATTATACGAATATAAAGTTAGGCTACGCTCTAGAACACAAGAGACAACATGGCTATGGGTTGATCAGTTTTAATACACCTTGGCTAGTATAACTGCCTAACCAGTTACAAAGTCTGAAAACCCGGTGCGAACTGGCCGAATAGCGGGGCGCAGGGCACAAACACACAGTGGCGCTGCAGTAGCAGACGGGGGGATCGATCCCATCAGGCCGTGTTAGGCCAAACCACATTAATTTTCATTGGACACACGGAACATTTACTGGGCAGTAATAAATAGCACAATAATCAAGATGAGCCGCTCCGCCTTTTTATACAATGATAAGTGATTATCCTGTCTATATAATTATGTATATATTTTTGTGGTTACTGAATATACACATACATATGTTATATTTATATGTTTATGCTTCTATATATATATATATATATATAGATAGATCTATGTGTATGTGTATATATATATGCAGAGTTCAGGCAAAAACCAAGTAAACACCAATCCAGAAATGCAGTTTATATATAAAATTGTTTACCTGAAAATAATTTATATTCTCAATGATTCCACTTTTCATATGATCACATGAGTACACTCAGGTGGTTATGGGGCAGTGAACAAAAGGTATCAATATACAAAACATTGCTTTTTGAAACTTTGATTCCAATGTTTATCTCCATTTTTGGTTTGACATTGACATGGTTTTGCGCCTGAACTCTTCATATGCTTAATAAGTATGTGTATTATTATGTATATATGCAAATGTCTATATATTTGTTGGTACATTAGTTGTTTAAGCAGGGGAAATTTCAATCGCGGATGATTGGTCTCCTTCATTCCGCTGCTCCTTCCCCTATCCTAATAATGCCGAGTGCCTGGCTATAGGAAGCAACAAGTATACATTTTTAAGTCATTGGTTTGACTCGACCATCGAGTATCAGGTGATGTTTGGTATGTGCACGAACATTAAAGTATATATGTGTATATTTAAATATTATTTATGCATATGCATATATACATATACATATACACACACTTAAATTATGACTGGACGCAATGGTCGAATCGGTAGAGGACTGCCTTCCCATGCTAAGGTCAGGATTTTTTATTAACATTCGAATCAAACCAATGGCTTACACAATTTATACTTGTCGCTTCCTAGCCTCGTGCTTGGCAGTATTAGGATAGGGCAAGGACTGGTTAGCTCAATGTCAGGATAATGTGACTGAGTGGCATATCAGGTCATGACGCTTGTGACCTGGTATCCCAGTGAGGCAGCACTATAACGTCGCCATGAGTGCGCAGTCACAAATAGGTAACAGTCGTGATATGAGTATGACCTTAGATGTTGCCAGGTTGTAAAACTCCAACAAACAAGCAAACAAACAAACTACATGTACATACAATAGATAGGTATACGTATATGCATATATTTATATCGTAAATTTGCCTAGTCCAACGGATTTTAATTCTGATCATTTTTCTGAGATCAATATATTAAATCGATTGTTATAATCTACCTTATTTTAGTTTTAGGAACTTTTATTTAAAGAGGATCAATTTCGAGATATTTGAAATTTAAACATAAAATTAGTTTTGGCAAGCACACCAAAACTCTGTCACCATCAGCAGTAACACGTTCTATTGAATTGTCTCAGTATTCTCTTCTATGTGGCGACAAAAACTTAATATGTGCACCACTATCTAAGTTAGATATGTAGAATCAAATTTAAATAATTGCTTTGGTTTTGAATATTTGATCTTTTGATCGGGCTACGGCAGCTTTAGTGAATCTATTATCGACGATATATATATACACAAGTCTCTATGTTTACGAAGTACACAAAGCGACAGGACATTCCGCACCGAGTTGTCATGGTGATGAACACCTTTCACCTTACTCGGGTGTCATTGCTCATCTCTCCTTGCTCGGTTACGATCCCCTTGTGTAGCAGTCACAATGGGCCATCAGCGGAACAAAGGCAGTCGTCGGTCTGTGTATTTATAGATGTGTGTAATGACAGCTTTTATCAAGATGTATCTATGTGGGTGATCCTATATGAGTATTACTTAGTACATACTTACCGCCCCCCCCCTCCCTCCTCGCCCACTCCCACCCACACCTCCAATATGAAGAGTTCAGGCGCAATACCCTGTTTAACACCAATCTGAATATTGAGATAAACATTGGAGTCAAACCTTCAAAATGTAAATTTGTTACAATTCTTTTTCTTTTTTTGTTCGTAGCTCCATATCCATTTCTTCACAAGTAATTGAACAACACGGACACGGATAATAGAGTATATATTTAGAATTATATTGAATAGAAAATGAGAGTTGTACATGCTTGAGTATAATGAGAAAAAGCCCGAGATGCTTTATCCCTATAGTTCTAGTCTCTTATTGTGGGGTGGGTGGGATGGCAGAATATCAGAGGTACGTCGCACTCCGCCGCTAAATCAAAGTGGCAGAGTGCTAGTTCGGCAGGCCTTATATAGTGGTTGGCCAGAGTTCGAAATATCAGAAAGACATAAGAGTTTTGTAACTGCGTAATAGAGACTCGGCTGTAGATGTGGTATCTAATTTACATATACAAATTTCAGCTAGTTCTCGCCCAAGGTTACTCGGTCGTTAGTTACAAAAGACCCGCCAGGCACGGTAAGGGTCGATTAATAGAATTAGTGTCAAGGTTTCAATACAGGTGGCACCATCAGCCATGGTGAATAGGTATCCGACTCCACCTTGTTCAATTACCCATGTTAAAACCAAAATCGACAATGTGGAATTAGTGAGAATTGAAATTACCTTCAGGTAAAATTTGAAAGTTTTATGTCAAAATTTGCATTGGTGTTTACGAGGATTTGCGCCTGAACTCTTCAATTTCTCTGGACACACAAAATAGAGAATTATAAACTCCAGCATTGCATTACAATTAGATTAGATTAGTTTAAAATTAGAATTATCAAAAGCCATATAGTCTGATGAAAGCATCCAATTAACAAAACAAAACCACTTAGCTGGATTTCATCAGATGTATCCATCTTTGATATTTAGCGCATTAAATAAAGCCACATAGTCGGATGAAGTCATCAAATTTTCAAAACCAAAATAAATATTTAGATGTGATTCTAGATATCTAACTCATACCCCAGTCACACTACAGCTTGCGACCACTTTGCGACCACCTTAGACCAAAGAACCCACACTCACCAGTGACTCCCAGACATCAGCAACCATTGTTTTGGTAGTAAGGACGTCCCCTGGTGAGTGTGGGTTCTTTGGTCTAAGCTGGTCGCAAAGTGGTTGCAAGCTATAGTGTGACTGGGGTATCAGATACTGGTGCACTACAATATAAGCAAGCAACGGTTGTTGGCATGACAACACCATGTAAAGTCGCCGGGTGGTGGTGTGAATGGTGTGGACAAGCTAATGAGAAACCAATACAGGTAATGAAGGAAAGTAGGTAAAGAGTGAAAGTAGGAGAGTGAGACTCCCTGGTTTATTATCTTATATAGGTTTCTAGAATCCAATATGGCAGTGGTCACATGGGTTGATCCACCAATCAGGGTTCAATCTGTTGTATCCAAGGCCTTGTCATGCTGGCTACAGTGCCTTGTGGTGGCCAGTGATCCATAAATAACACCATGGGGGGGAGGGGTATGTGAGGTGACTCCTCCAAAGACTATCTAAGAAGTGACACTCCTCCTCTATACTATTTTACTATACAATTTCTATACCTAATGAGTAATAGTTTACCAACTCCACATTTCCCTCATATGCCTTTGGATTTTATATGTCAACATTTACCTTTATATAGACAAGTTGCAATTCATCATAGTAGTGTTCACATATATCCTCATGCGATTAGATCGGAACATTTTACAACCAGGTATCAATTGTGTACAGAGAGAGGGCACTTCAGTAAGATTGTAAAAGCTGCAGAGTCCGATGAAGCATCAACATTCAAAACCAAAACAATTATTTAGATTGCATTCTACATATCTAACTTAGATACCGGTGCACTTGTTAAACAGTTGTCACCACATAGCAGGGAATACTGAGGCAATTTAATCAAACCTGTTACTGCAGAAGGCTATGGTGTCAGAGCTTTGTCGTACATGCACAAATTAAGTTTGCATGGTTGCACATCAAACATCTGAAAAGTTTGCCATTTAAGATAAATGTCAACTCAGACTAAAGTAAGGTAGATAATAATAATCAACCTAGGAATATATTTATCTCAGAAAATGACAGAAATTCAAAACCATCGGACTATGCAACTTTAAGCATTTATATCATGTTGGTGTTCCTGCACAATACGGCTTTGCTTGAAAATGGGTAAGCTACATGAAACACATGCCTTGCATTTTGGTATGTGCACGAACATTAATTATTTGTCAATTTAAATATGTCTAATAATAACCCTTTAAAATGAAAAGTCATCCAACCTAAAAGTAAAGTGGATTGCGATGATCAGCATAATAGGTTCCTAAACTAAATATATGGCAACAATTTCAAATCATTAATCTAATAGAATTATGGCCCTGTCACACTATGACATAACGACATCAACGTAGGGAGAACATGAAGAACGTTGAACTTCTCGGCGTAGTATGCAAATTTGGGCACAAGTTGAAAGTGGATGCAGCGTAGTGGACGAGAGCATAACATCGGTAAAGCGTAGTGATACCGTTATTCAAAGAGAGAGGACAACGTCATTACGCTCACGGAACGTTATGAACGTTATTCCATCACCAGAAGAACGTTACATGATGTTACATACATCATGAGACGTTGAACGTACAGTGAATGCACGTTCTCCTGACGTTCTCCTGACGTTCTCCTGACGTTCTCCTGACGTTCTCCTGATGTTCTCCTGACGTTCCCATTACGCCGCATGGGCATTTCCACCCGGTTTAATGTGGGTCCACGTAGTGCAACGTAGTTGTACATAGTGAGCAGCGTTTCCCTAACGTCCGTTTAACATCATTGATGTTCGCTGAACGTGAACAGAACGTATGGCAAACGTAAACCCGTACGTTTGAGCTACGTCAAATTTTTTAACATATCCAACACGACGTAATATGACGTAATATGATGTAGCTCGATGTCAGTCTAATGTCATTATGACGTCATGATAATGTAATCCAACGTACATCAAAGTAATGACGAAAAATCACCGCGTTAGGCTCACATTAGCTCGTTTACGTCGTAGTGTGACAGGGGTATAAAGCTTATTTTTCATTGGGTGCTAAATTACGGTAGATCCACAATTCAAACACCAATACACAACAATCCTTTGAGCACTTTGTCATTTTCTATATGTGACTTATTGCGTATTTATGAATGAATTAGATGTATTGTTTCATCTTCCAGATGCTTTTATAATTGAGTAGATGCAACATTGCAGAATAAAAATAAACCACAGAAGGTGTTTAAAAAGACCTGACAATGGCTGACATGGCTATATATGATGCATTGTTAATATTGTGAAAAGACAGAAGAACGGAAGACTAAATAAATGCCGAGAGTGATTTGTCGTAGAATTGTTGATGATCCATATCCAACATAACTATGTATACGTATATAACACCTATCTAGCTAACCAGGGGCAAAGTGCCTCAGCATAGCAATCTTACACCGGACGCGGTGGACGAATCGGTAGAGCGCAGGCGTCCCATGCGGAAGGTCGGCAGTTCAATTCCAGGTCGAGTCAAAACCAATGACTTACTAAATGTTATACCTGTCATTTCCTAGCCTGTCATTCGGCATTATTCGCATAAGGCAAGGACTGGTTGGCTCTGTGTCAGGATAATGTGACTGAGTGGGATATCAGGTCATAGTGCTGGTGGCCTGGTATCCCAGTGGGGAAGCACTATAAGGTCGCCCTTAGTGTGTACTGTCGCAAGTCGGTCGGTACCCATCCTGATATGACTTTAGATGTTGCCAGGACGTAAAACAAGCAACAGCGGTGCAAGAACTCAGGTTGTCAGACGTGATGGCCGAATGAGTTAGAGCGTCCGTCTCCCGTGTCGGTAGACCGTGGGAGTGTGGGTTCGAATCCTTGTTGAGTCAAACCGATGACTTAGAAATTTATACTTGTCACATCCTAGCCAGGCACTTGCCGTTATTATTATAGCGCAATGATTGGTTGGTTCAGTGTCAGGATAATGTGACTGAGTGTGATATCAGAACTAAGGTTGTCTGTCGGTATCATCTGGCTCTACAGCATGCTCTACTGAATAGATCATACTCAGGATTTCTACCAACAACTTGCACTTTTATGAAATCCCGTATTTGCGGGTCCCCACATTATATGTATGTGGCTGTTTAAATGGTATTGATGGCCGATCCCATTAGGCGGTACACGTAGGTTATGGTTAGTTTCATTATGTTCTCTCATGTTATTAGCTGTACTGCTCAACAACGCTAGACTGCCCTAATATCCT
This sequence comes from Branchipolynoe longqiensis, assembly GCA_030323885.1. Classification (NCBI taxonomy): domain Eukaryota; kingdom Metazoa; phylum Annelida; class Polychaeta; order Phyllodocida; family Polynoidae; genus Branchipolynoe; species Branchipolynoe longqiensis. Next base: position 59,778,670 of record CM059198.1, on the reverse strand, counting down.
GCATAAGGCTTAATATCCTGATTAAGGCATATGATTCAGAGTTCCCCCTTTTCATATCTGTATTAGATCAATTATATGCTAGAGCTTACCCCATAGTAGATACAACACACGACAGAACACGCAATCCGAGTTCAGCACCAGCAGATAGATAAGAGGCTGATTGCTTAGTTGTATTCACTTATATATTGTTTTCAGATACATACAACAGTGGATGTAAGAGACCTTCTCATTGGCTATTACACTCATGCACACCAGTCGCTCCTCTCCCACATGATCTCTACCTAACATAGTTCACCATTGGCTGCTTTAAGGACTCACCCCCTCCCACCCATCTCTGGCCACCACCTAGCCATCTTGGGATTACCTAACATGACAGATACAGCGTGGCTGGGTGAGATAAGGGGGAGCGATTCTGCTTAAAGGGGCACTGCTTCCCTCCCCCGTAGTGAGCATTATAAAGGGAGTCCTGTTTCTTATTTAGCCATCTCGATACTTAATCGGAGAATTTTACACTTTGAAGAACTAATGTTGGAGATAGCAACTCATTGTGTAACATACTCCGTAGAAAAAGATCCTGTAGAGGATTTCCACCACCGATCCACCCTTTGACAGCAGTATAAGAACTAATGTTGTCGGTAGCAGATCTCCTGCACAGCATACTCCACTGAAAATATCCTATAGAAGATTTCCACAACCATCCTGCCCTTTGACAGCTGTGTAATAACTAATGTTGTATGTTTATCTGTTGTCGTTTTACGTACTAGTAACATCTATCATCATATCAGGACGGGTACCGACTTGTGACAGTGCGCACTCATGGTGACTTTATAATGCTGTCCCACTGGGAACCAGGCTGCCAGCACCATGACCTGATATCCCACTCAGTCACATTATCATGACACCGAACAAACCAGTCCTTGCCCTATCCTATTAATGCCTAGCGCTAGGCTAGGAAGCGACAACTATCAATTATTTAAGTCATTGGTCTAACTCGATTTGGCTTCGAACTCACAAACTCAGGGGTTCAGATCTCCCGATGTCCCAAAAGAGGAGATGGACGCTCTACTCATTCAGCCATCCCGTCTGGTAGTAGTTCACCATGTGGCATGCTCTATGGAAAGGATCCAATATATGATTCCTACCATCAACCTACCCTACCAAACGGGGTGGCCGAATGAGTAGAGCGTCCGTCTCCTATTTTGGGAGATCGGGAGACCCGAACCCATGAGTTCATGGATTCGAATCCCGGTCGAGTCAAACCAATGACTACTAAATTTCTTTATTTAAATGGAGGTTAGCGGTTGTTAAAAAAAAAAGATGCTACACTTTTATTAGACTACCGCTTTCAGTTTTGTTGTTGTTTTACCCTCTCTCATCACGTGACCAGCCTGCTATTATGGTTCCCTTGCAGTGGCCGGACTGGAGTGCTACAGCTGCCCGCAGCAGGAGGTGTGTGTGGGACGCTTCCCACAGTGGCCCGGTCGGTGCTGGACCGGGGAAGGCGGAAAATGCTTTGTACGGACAGACCCCAACGGAAGTGAGTATTGAGCAACAGAGAGCAACTCCTCGAACCGCTGATTCCACGGAGTCTGAGTCACAGCCACGCACCACGGCAAACCCGCTAACCCCCACCATCCGCTACTCATTCCCGGGACTCTGATCCGCACAGCCACGCACTACCCTAAACGCGCTAACCCCCACCATCCACTGATCATTCCCGGGACTCTGATCCGCACAGCCAGGCACTACCCTAAACCCGCTAACCCACACCCTCCACAAGCCGCTCATTCCCCAGACTGTGATCCTCACAGCCATGCTTCACTCCAAACCCGCTAACCCCCACCCTCCACAAGCTGCTCATTCCCCAGACTCTGATCCACACAGCCACGCACTACCCTAAACCCGCTAACCCACACCCTCCACAAGCCGCTAATTCCCCCAGACTGTGATCCTCACAGCCATGCTTCACTCCACACCTGCTAACCCACACCCTCCACAAGCTGCTCATTCCCCGGACTCTGATCCGCACAGCCATGCACTACCCTGAACCCGCTAACCCACACCCTCCACAAGCCGCTAATTCCCCAGACTGTGATCCTCAGAGCCATGCTTCACTCCACACCTGCTAACCCCCACCCTTCACAAGCTGCTCATTCCCCGGACTCTGATCCGCACAGCCACGCACTATCCTAAACCCGCTAACCCACACCCTCCACAAGCCGCTAATTCCCCAGACTGTGATCCTCAGAGCCATGCTTCACTCCACACCTGCTAACCCCCACCCTTCACAAGCTGCTCATTCCCCGGACTCTGATCCGCACAGCCATGCACTATCCTAAACCCGCTAACTCACACCCTCCACAAGCCCCTAATTCCCCAGACTGTGATCCTCACAGCCATGCTTCACTCCAAACCATCTAACCCCCACCCTCCACAAGCTACTCATTCCCCGGACTCTGATCCGCACAGCCATGCACTACCCTAAACGCACTAACCCACACCCTCCACAAGCCGCTTCACTCCAAACCCGCTAACCCAGGCATGCTTCACTCCAAACCCGCTAACCCCCCCCCATCCTCCACAAGCTCCTCATTCCCCGGACTCTGATCCGCACAGCCATGCACTACCCTAAACGCACTAACCCACACCCTCCACAAGCCGCTTCACCCCAAACCCGCTAACCCAGGCATGCTTCACTCCAAACCCGCTAACCCCCCCACCCTCCACAAACCGCTCATTCCCCGGACTGTGACATACCCATGCCCACACCCACACAACCATCCACACCCATACACCCACACCCATACAACCACCCTCCACATGCACGCATCAACCCAATAGACGAGATCATTGTTCCGACTGTGCATGCGCTGAAAATGGAGTTGGCAGCAAAGCAAATGTGTACGGCCATTTCGTTTGCCGATACGCATAGGGCAAAACTTTCATTTTATTCAGAGTTAATAGAAATAGATAACAATTTGGCATAAACATGTATGCATACATGCAAAATAAAAATCTGATGAAACTAGCCATAGTTAAACATTTTGAGCTTAAAAACATACAATTAATTTCACACAAAACAATCAGTCACTTTAAGGCTGATATCCACATCACTATTATTAATTCTTGTTCTAAATATTAAAATGCCAAATGTGCCAAGAAATACTTGTTTCAGAGAAATATATAACCAATATATGATTAACCCTACTAATGTTCTAGTTCTAAATATGTCATTAACCATAGGATATAAATAAAAACATGAATAAAATAAGTAAAACAGACGCTGGCTATGGCTCTAACACTAGTCTGAGTGCACATATTTCTCTAATCCAAATACACATGGCATATGATGTGCTGATTATATTGATGTAAATGCAATGCTGGATAAAAGATTAATATCGTAATTTATTCTATATATTCTTTAGTTGGTATTCTATGTATCAAACAAGAGCTGAGATGAGCTGAAACTAGCACATTTCATAACTGCACCGAGTGTATTAGCATGTGCCATGTGCTTCTCGCAGGTTTGTTTCTCTTCCACGCATCCCACAATGCACCGCGCCGCTGGAATGGTGATGTATTCTATACAACCACCCTCCAAACCCACACACCGATCCTCCACAGTCACACAACCACCCTCCACACTCACACACACCCACAAAAACATCATCCAAGCCCACACACCCACCTTCCACAGTCACACATCCACTCTCCACACTCACACATACCCACACACCTACACACCCACCCTCCACACTCACAGACCAGACGGGATGGCAGAATGAGTTAGAGCGTCCGTCTCCCGTGCTGGTAGATCATGGGGTCGTGGGTTCGAACCCTGGTCGAGTCAAACCAATGACTTAAAAATGGATACTTGTCGCTTCCTAGCCAGGTGCTCAGCATTATTAGGACAGGGCAAGGACTGGTGTGCTCAGTGTTAGGATAATGTGACTGAGTGGGATCCCAGGTCATGGTGCTGGCGGCCTGGTTTCCCAGTGGGAGAGCACTATAAAGTCACCATGAGTGTACACTGTCGCAAGTGGGTACCCATCCTGATATGACCGTAGATGTTGCTAGGACATAAAACAACAACAAACAAACAAACACACACCAACATGCATCCTATTCCTTCTTGTCATAATACCACAACAAAATACCACACGTTGAATTCCTTCCAGCAATACAGTGGGTTTTTTTCTCGAAGATTTATACTGCCTATCATGGATAAGTTTGAATAGTCTTGTTTTCATCATTAGACAGTTGGTCAATAAAAAGCCCAAGGCTATCCTGTTACCAACCCTAGGGATTTTTAACCTCCCACACCACATAGACATGGTATGAGAGCAACTGGCCTTTCATGATGATGTAAGTTATACACAGTGGTGGAAATCCAAATTGGCAGATGTGATAGCATGGGGAACATGACAACATGCATCCTATCTCTTCTTGCAATAAGGTACAATATATACCACACATTGAATTCCTTCCAGCAGTGCACTACACCGACACGCATCCTGCCTGTTCTTGTCACAATACCACAAACCAGGGGTGGTGGCCTAATCAGTAGAGCATGCGGAAGGTCGGGAGTTCAGTTCCCAGTCAAGTCAAACCAATGATTTTCAAATCGATACTTGTCGCTTCCTAGCCTGGGCTCAGTATTAATAGGATCGGTCAAGGACTGGTTAGCTGTCAGGATAATATGACTAAGTGGGATATCAGGTGATGGTGTCGGCACCCTGATTTCCCAGTGTAGCAGCACTACAAAGTCACCATGAGTATGCACTGTCACATGTTAGTACCCATCATGATATGACCTTAGATGTTGCCCGAAATTAAAACTCCAACAACCAACATAATACCCCAACAAATACCACACATTGAATTCCTTCAGCAACACGCGTCCTATCTCTTCCCAATAATGTGTAACAACAACAGTGCATACAGCCAGTCGGGTCTGTCAGTTATTAATGGGTGTGTGTTGGCTGAGCGCAGCCTGGTGGCAGACTGGAATGGTGACCTCTGACCCCACAGTGGCCTTGGCCTTGTAGGTCACACTTTCAAACAGGGCTCTGTGGCGGGTGTGTAGTGCGGCCATGTACATGTAGGGGGCGCTCCGGTGACTTCCGGTCACAGGTAGTCCTCAGTTAGGACACTGGTGGTGTTGAGAGTTGTTGTTGTTGTTGTTGGTTTTATTTTCTATTTCGATGCTGTCATTTTTGTTTCATTCTTATTTCCTCTTGTTTGCTTTGTTTTCTTATGAAGGACATATTACAGTTGCATAGTCCGATGGTTTTGACCTTCTCTAATTTTTTTGAGATGAGTATAATACATTATTTGTTATATTTTACCTTACCTTAGTTCAAAGACCCTATAATAGTAAGACGGCTCACTCAGGCTGTACTGTGTAATCAAAATGATCAAACCCACCACTTGGTGCGCTGGCTGTTCTCTTGGTTAAACAGTTGCTATATTATATGTATACATGTATATATGAATGGGAAAGATGTGTGATGATGGCGATGATGATGATGCTGATGATGATGTGTATTTGATCATAGCAATTTCATATTGATGTGTATTCATACTTACCTATCTCATGTATAATATAATTGTATGTGTTTACATGTGAAACACCAACCAGCAGCCAGGCTGATCAAACCCACCACAAGGTGGCACTGCAAAATTGACATTACCATGGTAGAAATAGGGAGTGAGCCGTCTTAGTATTATAGGGTCTTTGCTTTGTTTGACATAACTTTTCTTTTAAATGGTTAACCTTTGAGATATTTGAAGTGCAAGCATATCAAATTAATATTGGCATGCATGCCAAACCTCTAATACTATAGGTTTCTGCAATAACAGCTTACACATCTAAATATAATAAATTAATCGTTATTATCTATCTTACTTTAGATTGAAGTAACTTTATTTTAAATGTCTAACTTTTGTGATATTTGAAGTTCAAGCATGTGCAATTAGTTTTGGCCAGCATGCCAAAACTCTGACACCATAGGCTTCTCTCGTAACAGGTTCTATTAAACTGACTCAGCATTCCCTTCTATATGGCGACAAATGATTAATAAGTGCATTAGTATCCAAGTTAGATATATAGAATTAAATCATGGTAATTTATTTTGTTTTCAGCGGACTATGCAGCTTTAGTTTAGGTCTAGATTTTGTGAGGTTTTTATGCCTAGATTGCATGGAGCCTGTTTTGTGGCATCGATGTAGTATGTGCGCACTCACAACCATCATTCAAGACCTAACTCCTAACAATTCTTCAATTTGCCTCATGCCACGACCTCACAAAGTCACAAAGTCACAGTGTAAACTGAGCATCCCTACCAATGCTAGTGCATGCGATAGGTATATGCCAAAATATTGCAAATGTGGCTAAACAAAATAAAATGGAAACCCCACAAAAAAACAACCACCACAAAAACTAACATAAAGACTAACAGCTAAGATGACAAGGCTGCTATCAAATTGAGATTATTGCTGTTCAGTGATGAAAACAAGCCACGATGCAACTTATTCGTTATGGACAGGGTAAATAACCACCCCCCCCAACAAAAGTAATGTATCACTTATCAATAGTGATAAGCTATATGACCAGCCCACAGCCGTATTCACCAATTAACTTTATATGTAAGCCTAGTGTAGTTAGTGATTGATTGAGTGATTGATTGAGTGATTGATTGATTGATTGCTGTCAGTTTAACGCCGTGTCGCCAGCAATGGCCATATTCACAGCAAATCGCTCATGGTGTCCATTTTGTTATTCTTGTCATATTCACATGCCTACATTGGAATTTAGACAATTTACAATTTTGAAGTTGTTAAGTCTTGTCTCAACTGACATCGAAATATAGAAAAATAGCCAAAACTGCCAGAACCCAAATTGTGGGATATTTGGCTTCCTGTAGTTTTAGCCTCCTCTATATGCTTCAATTAGGTAACGACATGAGATTCTGCTAATATGTTTGTGCTTAGTAAATTTAGACAGTAAGGTGGTCTTGGTTGGTTGATATCGGGATTCATAGGAATGCCAGGTATTGCAATACCTCAGGGAGTTTGATGCCCCTGCCTTGAAGAGTTGTAAACCACTGCTTTGTGGTACAGGTTCTTGACAGAACTGAAGGCTAAGGGAGCAAACCCTGAACAGAAAACCATGTCACTGTGGCAGCATCAAGGGCGGTTGATGTATGGAACTCCCAACATCTCCCGACCAGCCACCGCAGGGACAAATAGTTTTGTGCCTGTCTGGACATGTTCTTGCCAGTGTGAGACCTCTATTTGCTCCCTGAGAGAGTGCCGCTGGTAACTTGCAAAAGCCAGCAACACTTGAACACTTTTGCAGGCAGCTTTCATGAAATGATAGCAGTCTTTGTCAAATCGCGACCGACATGATGATGATGATGATGTAGTTTTAGGAAGAGTCGATTGTGTTTTACATTGGTAAAGTTGTCTCGCATGTTGTTTACCCCTAAAGCAGTAAGGCCATAAAATCTACGCATTTGAGCCAAATGCCTTTGAGAAAATCAAATAGACTATATTACTGCCGAAGCCTACGGTGTCAGAATGTTTATGTGCATGTCAACATTAATTTGGGATGTTTAAAAAAGAATTCAAATCGGCCCCACGGTGGTCATTGAAAATAAAAATGTACTACAAACTAAAGTAAAGTAACTAATAACGATCAACCTAATATTAGAAAAGTTCAGGCGCAAAACCATGTAAGCGCCAATCCAGAAATAGAGATAAACATTGGAATCAAATCTTCAAGAAGTTAATTTTTGTTATTCCCACTTTTGTCTTCATTTCTCTATAACCATGTGATTATATTAAAAATGGAATTTGTGAGAATTAAAACTATTTTCATATAAAATTGTTTTATTTAAACTACATTTTCAAATTGGCGTTTACGTGGTTTTAGCTTCTAAAATAATTGTCAGACACTCCAAACCATCAAACTGTGGCTAGATTAATATGTTAAAGTGTCCTAATTTGAGCTACCTTTCCACTGTGAATATGGCCATTGCTAACGATGTTGAGTGAAACCTGAGCCTAGAAACACATGGTGCAATGCCGGTCGAGTCAACCAATGACTTATAAATTTGATACTTGTCGCTTCCTAGTCTGGCACTTGGCATTAATAGGATAGAGCAAGGACTGGTTAGCTCACTGTCAGGATAATGTGACTGAGTTGGAAATCGGGTCATGGTGCGGGTAACCTGGTATCCCAGTGGAGCAGCACTATACCATCAGCACACACTATCAGATAGTTGATACCCATTCCAATATGACCTTAACTGTTGCAAGTATGTAAAACCCAAATAAACAAGCAATTGGGTGTCTTACTGATGTCTGAAACTTGACAGTCGCGATGTTTGAAATAGTTGGTATGCGTTCGATCGTTACATATCTTGACATCCTAATGCTGGATCCTTGATAATCCATTTATCTACTAGTTAACCCACCACACCCAGCCAACAACCAGGCATGCGCTGTCACGTGAACTCGTTTCAGCCATAGCACGATCTGGCAATTTGCTATTGATATTTTGTTCTCTTTTTTTTTCTTGAAGATTTATACTGCCTCTCATGGATAAGTCTGAATAGACAGTTTTCACCATGAGACAGTTTGTCGATAGAAAGCCCCAGCCTACACTTTTATCGACCCAAGAGATTTGTAACGTCCCACACCACATAGACATGGTATGAGAGCAACTAGCGTTTGATGATGCTGTAAGTGATACACAGCGGTGGAAATCGAAATTGGCAGAGGTGGAGGCACAGGGAATCGAACCACCGACCTTCAGATTAGGAGTCGGACCTAGAAAAAAGTCAGACTCTCTAACCACTCAGCCACAGAGAACACCTCGCTTAAAGTTCCAAAATCCGATGGTTTTGAGTTTCTGACCTTTTCTGAGATAAATATATTAGGTGGATGGTCATGATCGACCTTACTTTATGGGGCTGTCACACTACGACGCTTCTCGCCGGCGACCCGTCAACGTGTGGTGTTTTTGGGCGATAATTAGTGAAATATCGAGACGCGCTGGGGGCGCGTTATGCGTGCGTCGGTACACGTCGGTACAATATCTTTGACGTTGATGGTCGGCGCAAGGTTTTCAACATGTCAAAAACAACCCAACGACCGCCAGCGCTCGCAAATATATGGGTAAGGACGTTAGGCGCGCATCGCGCTGCGTTGGACGCGCCGGAATAACGTTATGGGAACGCTAGGAAGACGGCGCGCACACGGGAGGGTCGTTGCTCATGCGTTGCGCAAACTGGGCCGTTTTTGTTTTACGCCCTAGCAACATTTAAGGTTAAATGAAGACGTCGCGCCAAACTTTTTTTGTTTTTCCCCAGCGCGTCGACACACGTTGGCCGCGCGCGCATAACGCGCCGTGCTGACGCCGATCTTTTCCCCCAAACCGCCGAAAAGTTTGACGTTTCTCGACGCGCAAGATAGTACTTTCAACGCTGACGGGTCGCCGAGAGAAGCGTTGTAGTGTGACAGGCCCATTAGTTTGAAGTAATTTTTATTTTAAATTGCTAAATTTTTAGATATTTGCGGTGTAAACATGTCAAATTAGTTTTGGCAGGCATGCTAACACACTGACACCATCGGATTCAGCAGTATCCAGTGGTAACATGCTCTGTTAAATTGACTCGGTTTGCCCTTCTATGTGGGCACCAAGTGCTTAATAAGTTTATCAGTATATAGGTTATATATGTAGAATCAAATCTAGATAATTGTTTTGGTTTTGAAAATGTTATGCTTCATCGCACTATCCAACTTTAACCAATGTAATAAATATATGAGATTGTTTTCTTTGTTTTTGATGATGTAAGCCCCCAATCGCTCATTCACTGTCCCTCCAATGGGAATGTATAGTGTAGTGGTCTGCACTGACCTCTCAGGCAAGGAGCCGCATAGACAGGTAGGTGTGGGTAGTGTGTTGATATCAGGGAGCCTAGATGGTGTAATGGTTAGCACACTGGCCCGGAATGCAAAGAGATGTGGGTTCGAGTCCCACTCTAGGCACAATGTTTCCCATTTTCATCACCCCCCACAACACTGATGCCGTGACCATGATCCTGTACAAGCTATGTGTTGTATAGTTGTTGAACCTACCCTGTGTACGTATGTGTTAGTTTGTTTGTTTGTTGTTGTTTTACGTCCTAGCAACATCTAAGGTCATATCAGGACGGTTCCCGACTTGTGACAGTGCGCACTCATGGCGACTTTATAGTGCTGTCCCACTGGGAAACCAGGCCGCCGGCACCATGACCTGGTATCCCACTGAGTCACATTATCCTGATATTGAGCACACTAGTCCTTGCCCTATCCTAATAATGCCGAGCGCCTGGCTAGGAAGCGACAAGTATCAATTTTAAAGTCATTGGTTTGACTCGACCGGGACTCGAACCCACGACCCCACGATCTACCAGCAGTATGTGTTAGTGCATTGCCTATATGTAATTGTAAGCAGTAAAGACTTACAATTCCAGGGGGATGAGTGTAGTGTTCTGCACTGACCTCTCATGCAAGGAGCCGCATAGACAGCTAGGCGTGGGTAGTGTGGTGATATCAGGGAGCCTAGATGGTGTAATGGTTAGCACACTGGCCCGGAATGCAAAGAGATGTGGGTTCGAGTCGCGTTCTAAGCACAATATTTCCCATTTTCATCACCCCACCACGACAATATCATAAGCATCGTGCTTCTTTCATTCTCCGTTTCTTCACCCACTGTAATTAAGTTTCATGGAAATTGTAACTGTATATAATGAGGAAGGTGAAATAAACTTGAATTGAATTGAATTGAATTGAATTGAATTGCAGGACACTACTGGGGCTGCGCGGATAAGACGACGACCCCGCGCACTTCGAACGTGCGCAATGGCTGCTGGGTGATTCCCTACTACGCCTACAGGGGGCGCCCAGTCACGTGGTGCTTCTGCGACAGCGGGCTGTGCAACATCAACATCACACACGTGCTCAAGAACTACGTGGCCACACTGTCCCCGCGCCACCTCCACCACCACCCGGCGGCGCAGCGCCGCCTTCCGCCTGCCGCGTCGGGTCACGTCCCGCGCGGCGCCCACCACGCGACGTACACCAAGGACAAGGTAACGGGTTCTAATCCCACGGGGATACAGAACGACGACGACCACCACGCTGCTCCGACGAGGAGAAAGTACGTGCACGGTTACCGGGCGCTCGGTGGGACGCGCGGTGCGCGTGGACATGCGCGTGCGCATGCACACTTGACACGCAAGGTGGTTGTTATGTCGGCCAAGAGCGGCGGTGTCTTGTCGGCGGCCAAGTTCCGGGCGAAGCCCGGGGATGTGGAGTCCCGGTCGACGGTGCAGCCGCTGGCCGATGAGACGGGCCGGATACAGCGGACTGCCCCCGAGGGGAAGCGGGCGGGCAAGATTGCCGGCGTCCGGGGGAATGGTTCCGGGAAGGAGGAGGATCAGACAGGCGCGGCCGTCAGCACGCCGATAAAAGGTAAAGGTTTGTCTGTCCCTATGTTTTTTTTTGTTTTTGACAGTCCTAGCTACATTTATAGTCATATCAGGATGGGCACCGATTTGTGACAGTGTATATTCTTGTTTGTTTGTTTGTTGTTTTGTGTCCTAGCAACATTTATAGTCATATCGGTATGGGCACCGATTTGTGACAGTGTATATTCTTGTTTGTTTGTTTGTTGTTTTGCGTCCTAGCAACATTTATAGTCATATCAGTATGGGCACCGACTTGTGACAGTGTATATTCTTATTTGTTTGTCTGTTGTTTTGCATCCTAGCAATATCTAATGTCATATCAGGATGGGCACCGATTTGTGACAGTGTATATTCTTGTTTGTTTGTTGTTTTGCATCCTAGCAACATCTAATGTCATATCAGGATGGGCACTGATTTGTGACGGTGTATATTCTTGTTTGTTTGTTTGTTTTGCATCCTAGCAACATCTAATTTCATATCAGGATGGGCACCGACTTGTGACATTGTATACTCTTGTTTGTGTGTTTGTTGTTTTGCATCCTAGCAACATATAATGTCATATCAGGATGGGCACTGACTTGTGACAGTGTATATTCTTGTTTGTTTGTTTGTTGTTTTGCATCCTAGCGACATCTAATGTCATATCAGGATGGGCACCGACTTGTGATAGTGTGTATTCATGGTGACTTTTATAGTGTTGCCCCACTGGGAGACCAGGCCTACTGCTGACACAATGACCCGATATCCCAAATAGTCACATAATCCTGATACTATGCTGACCAACTTGTTGCGCTATCCTTTGAATGATGAGTGCCAGGCCAGGTAGCAACAAGTATCAATTTTGTAAGTCATTGGTTTGATTTGGCTGGGATTAGAACTCCCGACCTTCCACATCGGAAGCTTGAGCTCTTACCGATTCGGCTGCCATGTCCGGTCAGACACCGATGAAAATACACTAAAACCTCTCTAACTGACCAGCTCCACAGATAGATCACTCAGCTATATTGGTCGCTTAATTTTGGTCGAAACAATACCTCCTCCTCCTGGCCGATTTTCCGCTGTTGACGGAAGATGAGCTCGAGCAGCACGGTCCTTGGTAACCCGGGCGACGACCGAGCCAGTATGGTGTTTTGTGCAGTTGTACATTTCATGGAAGCTGCTTGCAAAAGTGTTGAAGTGCTGCTGGCTTTTGCAAGTTACCAGCGGGACTCTCTCGGGGAGCAAATAGAGGTTTCACACCGGTGAGAAGAAGTCAAGACATGCGCAAAACTATTTGTCCCTGCAGTGGCTGGTCGGGAGATGTTGGGATTTCCATACATCAACCACCCTTAATGCTGCCACAGTGACATGGTTTTCTGTTCAGGGTTTGCTCCCTTAGCCTTCGGTTCTGTCAAGAACCTGTACCACAAGGCAGTGGTTTACAACTCTGCAACTAGACACTATTCAACTATTCAACTACACAAGACGACTTGACAAGGTGACACCAGGATGACACAGCGATTCGAGACGACACAACCCCAATCGTATTACAAACAAAATCAACGCACGCACACCTGGGCAATGTGATGGTGTAGAACCAGCAGGTGCGCACTCAACTACGAAAACAATACCATTGTAAGGATATTCTAACTTCCTAAGCCGACCACCTCACTAAATGGAGCAGTTAAAGTCGGTCGCATGGTCGGTCGATTTAGAGAGGTTTTACTGTAGTTAGAACTTTAAAGTCAGATAGGGTACAAACCAGCTTAGAAACACAATAATATGCCAAACATCGACAGTGATTGCATAGCTCACATTCTTTATGCCATGAATATAATTTTAAAATGCCAATGTTGTATGCAAATTTGAAAATTAAAATGTCAGATTAAAAAATATATTTAGAGATGCCGGGATTTGAACCCTGGGCCTCTTAAATGCTCTACCACTGAGCTACCTCCGCAGCCGTAGAATGTGCGTCGCAGAAGATTATTCTTATCCTCGGAAATCCCTATTGGGTTTTCGCAAATTGTGTCATGCACTTGAGTTAAGTATTTTAACAGGCAGTTGGTTGAACAAATAGATTCCATCTCTATATTTAGAACAATGAGTTATTGAGTGCAAGAACAGCAAGGAAGTAGTAGTGCAGGTGGCAAATGTTTATTGATGACACAAGTTCAACTACTACAGTTCAACCCCGTTAAACCAAGCTCGGTTAAACCAAACGATCGGTTAATCCAAACTTTTTTTGGCGGCCTGGCAAAATACTACCATTTATCATATAAAGAAGTTGGTTAAACCAAAGTCGGTTAATCCAAAGTATCGGTTAATCCAAACAAAAGTGTCGGCCCCAGGCCACTTCCGGTACAGTTAAACCAAACTTTCATGTGGTTTTAAGGTCATCTGAGACTTTTTATGTGATAAATGGTAGTATTTTGCCAGGTCGCTGAAAAAAGTTTGGATTAACCGATCGTTTGATTTAACCGAGGATGGTTTAATGGGGTTGAACTGCATATACATAAAAAACAATAATCATTGTACATTCATAATGCACCCCAGTTTTTGCCAAACTCAGTCAAAGTCAAAGCTCGGTTAAACCAATGATCGGTAAATCCAAACAAATTTCTAGGGTCCCTTCAAGTTTGGTTTAACGGGGTTATACTGTAATGGTTCATTTGTTGGTTGTTGGAGTTTTATGTCCTGGTAACATGGAAGGTCATATCAGGACAGGTACGGACTTGTGACAGAGAGCACTCATGGTGCATCACTGAGTTTGATGCCACCAACACCATGAACTGAAATCCCACTAAGTCACATTATCATGACACTGGGCCAACCAGTCCTTGTCCTATCCTATTAATGCCAAGCACCTGGCTAGGAAGCGACAGGTATAAATCTCTACGTCATTTGTTTGATTCCACGAGAATTCGAACGGGAGGGTTCGAATCCAACGATCTATCAAAAGTCCAGCCAGGTAGCGACACGCATAAATTTCATAAGGCATTCATCTGAATCGGTCAGAGTCTGAACCTACAACATCCAGCTGCATCAGTAGGTAGAAAGCCAGTGCTCTTAGTCTAAAGCCCCAGTCACACATCGCCGGATGAGCCCCGGATTTTGAGCCAGACCACCCACGGACCGCTACGGATAAAATCACTGTTTTCGTTGATTTTTTGCCTCGCAGTCACACTTTCCCGGACGAGCCCCGGACCAAAGGCTGGACTGCCCCGGACCGCCATGAACCGCCCCATACCACCCCCGGACTGCCCCCGGAACAGCCCTGGACGAGCCCGGACTGGGCCGGACCAGCCCCTGACTAACCCGGACGAGGCCAGACCAACCCCAGACTGCCCCGGACCACCCCCGGACTATCCCGGATCACCCCAGGACAACTCCTGGACTACGGGGGCAGTTCGGGAGTGGTCCGTGGCTAGGCCGGGGGTAGTTCTGGATAGTCCGGGGATGGTCCGGGTCAAACCGTGACTCAAAATGACCCCGGATCACCCCCGGACCACCCCTAAAATACCCGGATCACCCCCGGACCACCCCCGGACAACCTCCGGACCACCCCCAGATGAGGCCGGATTGAGCCCGGATCGCAAAATCCCCCGGACTGCCCCGGATGTTTTAAACATTTTAAAACATCCGGGGCTGAGCCCGGACAGCGCCAGACGAGCCACGGATCAGGCCGGATCAGGGGGGGTCGGCACGGACGAGCCACGGACGAGCCACAGATCACCCCAGATCACCCCGGACAACCCCGGATGGCGGTCCGGGGCTCGTCCGGCCCCTGATCCGGGTATGTGTGACTGGGGCTTTACAAAATAGCCCATCCTGCCCAGGATGTAGTGTTTGTCCTTGGATTGAGTACTGAGGCAACGGAGACCATACACCTCGTGTGCCAACCTTCCTACATTGTCACCTTTTTTCTTCTTCCTTTTTTTTCTTTTTTTCCTTTTTTTTTTTTTTTTTCTTTTTTTCCCATTTTGTTCTCTTTTGTTTCATTTTGGCGCTCTGATGTATTTGGCGGTTAGATGCAGCATTAATGGTAGTCTGTAACCCTGATATGGTTATTAGACAATTTGAACCGGAATACTGAGGAGTGTTTGATTGTTCGGGGGGTTTTACATTCTGGCAACATCTACGTTCATATCAGGATGGGTACCGACTTGGGACACTGACTGTCCGCACTCATAGCAACTTCATAGTGCTGCTCCCACTGGGAGACCAGATTGCCAGCATCCAGCTAAATGATTCACCCCATACTTGGAGTACAGGGGTGAACGACAACGTAGTCTAAATACGGGTGAAAATAGCTTTAGTATGGAACATGAATTAGAATGCCTGGCACCAGTGTCAAATGGTTACTTATATCAGCACAGAGTTGGTGAAATGGGAGAGAATACCAAAAAGACAAGATGGCTACCATAGAACGCCATCGATTTCACTTTTAAAGTCTACTAAAACTGCATGTTTTATTACATTTTTCAACTCAAAGGTAGCGGGGAAATATAAAAACATATATAAAGAATAAATATTGCTTCCCAAATTAAGACATTATTCACTCAGTTAATTTTCCCAGCATGTCAAAATTCTTCGCCACCTTTTCTAATGGGTTGGTTTTCACCCCTGTACTGTCAGTACGGGGTGAATCTTTTAGTTAGCCGGCATCATGACCTGATATCCCAGTCAGTCACATTATCCTGTTACTGAGCTACCAAGTCCTTGCCCTATCCTAGTATAATGCTGAGCACCAAAGATAGGAAGCACCAAGCATCAATGTTATAAGTCATTGGTTTGAGTCTGCCGGGATTTCGAACCCCAAACCTTCCCATAGCATGTATATGGGGATATGTAGCCTACATATGGGCACTGGTCTTCCTATTGAGAAGACCGTACCCGAAATGTCTTTTGACCCATTCAGCCGTCTCGGCAATCACTATTTTGATGATGTCATAAAAACATGGCCGTAATGGAACTACTTTGGTCAGAAAAACATCGCACTCTCCACTGAAACTTGAGCGTTCATACCATAATAATGAATAGAAAACTTAATGTTGAGAATGATTACCCCTAACGGCCATTTTCAATGGCTAGTCACATGACGTCTTACATTCAAAGAGACATTATGTATATAAAGAGTGTTGGTTGTTGGAGTTTTTCGTCCTGGCAACATCTGCGGTCATATCAGGACGGGTACCACATTGTGAGAGTGCGCACTGATGGCGACTTTATAGTGCTTCCCCACTGGGAGACCAGGCTGCCAGCACCATGACCTGGTATTCCATTCAGTCATAGAATCCTGATACTCAGCCAACCCGTCCTAGCCCTGGCTATTGCCTTGTGTGTGGTGTCCTGTCTGTGGAAAAGTGCATATACAAGACCCGTTGCTGCTTAGCGGAAAGAGTAGCCTCTGTGGCGGCAGCAGGTTTCCTCCAAAAGAAATATGTCAGAATGACCATATGTTTGAGGTCCAATAGCCGATGATAAAAACCAGTGTGCTCTAGAGGTGTTGTTAAATAATAATAAAAATATATACAATTCTGTTTTAAAGATTGCAATCATAAGGCCTTCTTTGAAGGAGGACAAATAAAAGGAGGGGGGGTCCTGAAATCATGGATTAATTCAGAGCACATTAACTGTCTGGGTTATGGCCATGTCACACTACGACATAACGACGTCAGCATAGGGAGAACGTGAAAAACGTAGAAGTTCTCGGCGTAGTATGCAAATTTGGGCACAAGTTGAACGTGGATGCAGCGTAGTT
The DNA here is from genome assembly GCA_030323885.1 of Branchipolynoe longqiensis. Classification (NCBI taxonomy): domain Eukaryota; kingdom Metazoa; phylum Annelida; class Polychaeta; order Phyllodocida; family Polynoidae; genus Branchipolynoe; species Branchipolynoe longqiensis. The sequence continues at coordinate 59,761,408 of CM059198.1, read as the reverse complement.
GACAAGAGTGTAACGATGGTAAAGCGTAGTGATCGCATCATTTCACGAGAGAGGACAACATAATGACGCTCACGGAATGTTATGAATGTTATTCCATTGCCAGAACTACGTTGCTTTACGTTACCTTATGTTACTTAGGTCATTAAATGTTGGCGAAATGCTGAACGTACGTTCTGCTGACGTTCTGCTGACGTTCTCCTGACGTTCCCATTATGCCGCATGGACATTTCCACCGGCTTTAATGTGGGTAAACGAGTGGAACGTAGTGGAACGTAGTGTAACATAGTGGAATGTAGTGAGGAATGTTTGACTAACGTCCGTTTAACGTCATTGACGATCGCCGAACGTGTACAGAATGTATGGCTAACGTAAACCTTTACGTTTGCGTCACGTCGAAAGTTTTGAACAGGTTCAAAACCTTGGTGCGCTCCGACAGAACATGACGTAACGTAATGTAGCTCGATGTCAGACTAACGTCATTCTGACGTCATCATAATGTAACCAAACGTACGGCAACGTAATGACGAAAAGTGATCACATCAGGCTCACGTTGGCTTGTTACGTCATAGTGTGACAGGGGTATTATATTGGTTGTATTTCCTACATATTTTAATGGTCGGATGCCTAAATTAAAGTAAATTAAAACTCTTATCTGGCATGTTCAACTCTGCACATGTCGTGTCCAGGGTCACGTCTAATTGACCTCACCAACCCAGATCGTGCACCCTCCCTCTAAGCTCCCACTGCCCCCCCCCCCGACCTCCCTACCCAAACGCGCCAGGGTTGGTCACGTGGTCATGTCGAATAAGGGCTTGCCCGGGGGAGGTGTGCGACTGGGGAGAGGGAGGCGAGGGGGACGGGGTTGGGGGATGTGGAATAGGAAATGAGGACGATGAGTGGAAGGGGAGAGGTAGGGAGGGGACCGGCAGGAGAGGAATGGTAGAAAGTTGGAGTTTTACGTCCTGGCAACATATATGGTCATATCAGGACTGATACCAACTTGGGACAGTGCACACTTATGGCAACTTTATAGTGCTTTCCCACTGGGAGACCAGGCCAGCAGCACCATGACCTCACATACCACCAAGTCACATTATCCTGACACGGAGCTAACCAGTCCTTGTCCTATCCTAATAATGCCGAGCGCCTGGCTAGGAAGTGGCAAGTATACATTGTTAATGTATACATTGTTAATTGTCATTGGATTGACTTGACCAGGGTTCAAACCTGTGAGTTCGAATCGAATCCCATGATCTACCAAAACGAGAGACGGACGCTCAACTCATTCGGCCATCCCGTCTGATTGTGGTAGAAGGGGGGAAGTGTGCGTGTGGGAGACGCATAGGGAAGGAGTTGACAATGGTTACACAGTACAGCGTGTTTCAGTTCACGGAAACCAGTGAGAGAATAATTAGCATCAATGTAAAATGATATAATCTACCTCATACTCATTACTTACTGCATTGTGTACATTATACTTTCAGAATCTACTTCACATTTCAAGACACTATATAAACAATGTTTATAAAAAATTGTGTAAATACCAAGATACCTGTAACACTTTTTGTTGTTTTTTTGTCATTGTTGTTCAAGTGTTTTTATTCCTCTGAATAACATGTTTTCAGTGCCAAAGCACTGGTCTTCCATCCTTGTGGGGCTGTCACACTACGACGTAACGATGTCGGCGTAGGGAGAACGTGAAGAACGTTGAACTTCTCGGCATGGTATGCAAATTTGGGCACAAGTTGAACGTGTATGCAGCGTAGTGGACGAGAGAGTAACGGCGGTAAAGTGTAGTGATATCGTCATTCAATGAGAGAGGACAACGTAATGATGCCCACGGAACGTTATGAACGTTATTCCCTCGCCAGAAGAACATTACGTGACGTTATATACGTCATGAGACATTGAATGTACATTGAATGCACGTTCTCCTGACGCTCTACTAACGTTCTCCTGACGTTCTCCTGACGTTCCCATTACGCCGCATGGACGTTTCCACCGAGCTTAATGTGGGTCAACGTAGTGCAACGGAGTGCAACGTAGTTGAACGTAGTGACTAATGTTTTAATAACGTCCGTTTAACGTCATTGGCGTTCATTGAACGTGAACAGAACGTACGGCGAACGTAACCCCTTACGTTCAAGCTACGTCGAAAGTTTTGAACATGTCCAAAACCTTGACCTAACTCGACGTACCACGACGTAATGTGACGTAACTCGATGTCATTCTAACGTCATTCTGACGTCATCATGACGTAACCCAACGTACGTCAACGTAATGACGAAAAATTACCACATTAGGCTCACGTTGGCTCGTTACGTCATAGTGTGACAGGGGTATTAATGCCAATTGCCACTACACAGTAAACAAATCTACAACAATATAGATAGACACTTACAGGGAAATAAGCAAAACATCGGAACATGAATGACAGGTAAAGAACAAGAAAGGTGGACGACCAGTGCTATGGCGCTGACAACAGATTTCTTCTTTTTTTTTAATTAAAAAAAAAAGAAGAAGAATTACTGATATTTTCATGGGAAATATGAATAAAACTCATTTACCCCAAAACAAATTCATCGTCATCATTACCACGTTGTCCATATTTTTGACAAAGCCTAGCTACGTACTCAGCTGAGGTATAGAGGCAAGGCGAAACGCTGGGAGTTTTGGTTATTTATGGTCGACCCCTGGATTCGAAGCACATTAAAGGCACGCGTTGTACGGAAGTCACTTGGCCCAGAGAACGCGCATTAATTAGGTCACGCTATGGGGGGAGGGGCGGGGGGTTGAAGTAATGGTGGGGTGTGGGGTGGAAGTTTGTTTGTTGTGGTTTTACATCCTAGCAACATCTACGGTCATATTAGGACGGGTACCGACTTGTGACAGTGCACACTCATGGCGATTTCATAGTGCTGCCCCACTGGGATAGCAGGCCGCCAGCACCAGGACCTGAAATCCCACTCAGTCACATTATCCTGACACTGAGCCAACCAGTCCTTGCCCTATCCTAATATTGCCGAGCACCTGGCTAGGAAGTGACAAGTATCAATTTTTAAGTCGTCAGTTTGATTCAACCAGGTTTCGAACCCACGATCCCATGGTCTACCAACACCGGGGTGGAGGCAATGTTTGGGGCTGGAGGAGGGGTGCGTGATTGTGTTGGTGTGGGTAGGGGTAGGAGAGGAAAGGTTGGACGGTTGTTGGAGTTTTAAGTCCTATCAACATCAATGGTCATATCAAGGACGGGTACCAACTTGTGACTGCACACTTATGGCGAGTTTATAGTGCTGTCCCACTTGGAAATGAAATTGACAAGTATCAATTCTAAAGTCATTGGTCGGGTGGGTGGGGGTTGGAGAGGAAAGGTTGGTTGGTTGTTGGAGTTTTACGTCCTGGCAACATCAATGGTTATATAAAGAACGGGTACCGACGTCTGACAGTGCACAAGTATGGTGACTTTATAGTGCTGCCCCACTGGAAAATAAGGCCGTAAGGGCCATGACCCAAGATCCCACTCAGTCACATTATAATGACACTGAGCTAACCAGTCATGCTCTATCCTAGTAATGCTGAGCACTTAGCTAGGAAGCGACAAGTATCAATTTAGTAAGTTATTGAATTGACTTGACCGGGATTCCAATTTCCAATCTCCCACACAGGAGGGACACGTTCTACCGATTAGGCCATCGCACCCGGTACATTATAACCTTCTATCTCCTTTGTATGACTATTCAATGTATTGCCAAATAACCTGCAAGATCTCACCCTACCTACACATGTTCTGCAGGTATTGCAATACCTCAGGGAGTTTGACGCCCCTGCCCTGCAGAGTTGTAAACCACTGCCTTGTGGTACAGGTTCTTAACAGAACCGAAGGCTATGGGAGCAAACCCTAAACAGAAAACCATGTCACTGTGGCAGCATCAATGGTGGTTGATGTATGGGGCAAGATACCTGGAGTTTTACGTCCTGGCAACATATATGCTGCCAGGACATATATGTCCTGGCAGCATATATGACTTGTAGCATCAATGTAAAATGATGCTACAATGATGTTCTTGCTGGTGTGAGACCTCTATTTGCTCCCCGGGAGAGTGCTGCTGGTAACTTGCAAAAGCGAGCAGCACTTCAACACTTTTGCAGCCAGCTTTCATGAAATGCCTCATGGACATCACTCTCACAGCAGACAGCTAAATGGAGAGCGACAGTCAAGTGATGAAAGCAGTCTTTGTCGCATCGCGACTGACAGCATGATGATAATGATGACCCAGATCTGGTATAGGCTTACCACACTTTAGTCTGGTTCAATATTTTGAAAATTGAATGATCATAAAAATCCCCACCTCATTTTCAAAGGCAAAAACACTTATCGAGATTGTAACCTGCTTATCCAAATTTGATACTGGTGCACTCATTAATGATTTCTCTAAGGGCTTTGACCTTTGTGAAGGTCAGGCAATGCCTGTTTTGGCAGGCTTCAATGTGACCTAGTTAATTTTAAAAGGTGTATTCCATTTGGCTTCAACTGGTGGCTACACAAATTGTTTTTCGTGTTTGTGTTATTTTTGCTTTTTTTAATATGAGAAAAAGGTTAGCCCATTACAATTTAAGTTACTGCGACATTAAAACCAGACCAGCTTATGATGATCAAATACCTGAAGATTTGTGTGAAATATTTGTATTTAGCAGCTGACAGACATGAAGCTTGAGTTGGTGTTATTCCCAACCATCTACTTAGAGTTGCATCGTCCGATACTTTTGAGTTTTTGTCATTTTCTGAGATAGCAATTTTAAATTGATTCTTATATTCTACCTTAATCTACCTGTTTGAAGTAACTTTTATTGTACATTGCTAACTATTGAGATATTTGAACTGCAAACATATAAAATTAGTTTTCGCAAGCACCCAAACACTCTGGCACCATAGGTTACTGGAGTAACAGGTTCAATTAAATTGACTCAGTATTCCATTTTATGTGTCAACAAATGCTTAAAGTATCTAAGTTAGATATATAGATTTAAATCTCGATAATTGTTTTAGTTTTGAAAATGTTATGCTTCATCGGACTATGAACCTGACACTGAGCCAACCAGTCATTTCGCTATCCTAATAATGCCGAGCGCCTGGCTAGGAAGGAAGTGACAATTATCAATTGTTAAGTACATCGGTTTAACTCGACCAGGGTTCAAACCGTTGGTTCAAATCCCACGATCAATCAAAACGCGAGAAGGACGCCCATCTGGTACCCCAGCGGAATGTGGTACACAAGTATTCATTCATCTGTTCATCAGTTCATTCATCGATTGCCAATGTTGGAACCGAAAATGAAAGGTGAATTTTATCGAGAGATAAATGGTAATGCCATTCTTAATTTAACACAAACACTCCGTACCCAGGGAGAGAGAGAGAGACAGACAGAGAGAGACAGAGAGAGACCGAGAGAGACCGAGAGAGACAGAGAGAGACATAGAGATAGACAGAGAGAGACAGAGAGAGACAGAGAGAGACAGAGACAGAGACAGAGACATAGACAGAGAGAGACAGAGAGAGAGACAGAGACAGAGGGAGACAGAGAGGGAGACATAGAGACAGAGAGAGAAAGAGACAGAGAGAGACAGTGAGACAGATAGAGAGACAGAGACAGTGAGAGAAAGAGACAGAGAGAGAGAGAGAGACAGAAAGAGACAGAGAGAGAGCTAGAGAGACAGCGAGAGAGAGAGAGGGAAAAATACCCGTAAAAGTACACCCCCCCCACATTTTTTAAATTATTTTATATCCATGTATATATTTTATTATTTGTGTGTGTGGTTCTTTTTAATGTTTGTTTCTTTTTTCGTGGCTACACTTTTTAACTTTAGTCTTTGGCATGTGCTTGTGCCTATGGACCATATTCCCGCCGAGTGTCAAACCACAGTCGCTTGGCAAACGACATGAGGAGTGAACATGATGTTAGAACAGACGGCGCCACCTGCCAAGTCTATGGCTCACCCTCCGCCCACAGGCGACCCCAATCTTGGCACAGCCGCCGCAGACCCAACCTCCGACGGGAGAGCTCGGGGTAGTACTATGGATCGCCGCTAGGGTCACCGGGGACAAACCGGTGTTGCGGTTTCCGAGGCACACCAGTTTGCCAGGGACACATCCATGCAAATGCATTGTTAACGGCCGTGAGCAAATCTTCATACAGAAGAAGTCAAATATCTCTAAAATTACACCATCTAGAAACAAATCGCTTGGTACACACATAGAAAACATATTTACCATAAAGACTATATTAAATTTATAAGGTTAGGGTTCTTGATTTCTATTATTTTTTAATAAACCTAACGTTTTGCACTGCGCATACCGTCAAACTCAAGGCATTGTCAATGGTTGTGAGCAATGTTCATACAGAAAATACAGAAGAAGTCAAATATCTCTCAAATTACACCATCTAGAAAGAAATCGTCTGGTACACATATAGAAGACATCTTGACCAAAAACATTATATTAAATTTATAAGGTTAGTGTCGATGCTGTTCGATTTTGATGCATGTGCAGAAGTGATGTGTCCCTGGCAAACTGGTGTCCCTGGGAAACAGCAACACCCCGGCACAAGAAAATTCTGCTATTGAAAGTTAAATTTGTTTAATTATTATTGGTTGGTTGTGGGGATTTTACGTCCTGGCAACATTTAGGTCATATCAGGACGGGTACTGACTTGTAACAGTGCACACTCATGACAAGTTTATAGTGCTGCCCCACTAGGAGATGAGGCAGCTAACACCATGACCTGCTAGTGATATCCCACTCAGTCACATTATCCTGACACTTAGCCAACCAGTCCTTGCCCTATCCTAATAATGCTGAGTGTCTGGCTAGAGAGTGACAAGTGTAATTTGTTTAAGTCATTGGTTTGACTCGACCAGGGTTCGAACACCTGGGTTCGAATCCCATGATCTACTAATACTAAAACATGAGACGAACGCTCAACTCAGACGATACGGCCGAATGAGTCTTATTTTTCGGGGAGTCTGAGATGATTGGTAGCAAAGGTATCATTGTGTTTGATTTGGAGTTAACCACATGAGTAGTATAGAGAGGACCGATATGGGTCCATATTACGTAATTGTCCCGTGTCAGAGGTCCGATACGGGCCAATGACCTTAACTGACCCCTGTTTGGAGGGACAGTTACCTTAAATGACCCATTGCGTGTTTGAAGGATGGCCATCTGTTTTAGGTCGAACTTATTTGACCTTTTTGACTGGATTGATGACGTCACTGTTCTAGCTTGCAGGATGGCCATCTGTTTTTGGTTGAACTCATTTGACCTTCGCTTGCAGGATGGTCATCTGTTTTCGGTTGAACTCATTTGACCTTTTTGACTGGATTGATGACGTCACCATTCTACATTGCAGGATGCCCATCTGTTTCTGGTTGTACTCATTTGACCTGTTTTTCTTTTCTCGGGTTTTTTATTTTTGTTATTAAACTCATTTGACTTTTTTGACTGGATTGATGATGTCGATGATTCGAATGACACTGGATTGTTTTCTCGGATATCATTTTAACTTTAGTACATCCTAATCACTCGGTCAGTCAAGAATTCCACCATCACTTCAAGCAAGTATTCAATATGAATGAATAATAATATATGAAAGATCACAATGGAGAAGCAACAGGTATGTGTACTCAGTTTGTATTTACATAAAATATTAGTAGATTGATATGAGTAACTGATATGAACAATAGAAATAATAAAAAAGGAATGCAACAATAGAAATCTTTTTTTTTTTAAATGATCAAATGATTTTCTATCTCTCTCTCTCTTTTTCTTTCTTCCCTCACATTCCGACGCGGGACGATTACATAATATGGACCCATATCGGTCCTCTCTATACTACTGACATGCCGCCATGTCTTCCACTCAACACGCTCTCATCACTTTTTGGCGAGCCAGCAATGCACACACTTTCACCACTACACTCCGTCCTGATATGACCTTAGATGTTGTCAGGGCGTAAACCTCCAACAACCAATCACCACTACACTAATATTTTGTTTCCCGCCCAACCATCCTACTACTTACTATACACGACTTTTTCTTTGTAATATTATTTTGTTCATGAAAAATATTTAGTAAAATCACGTTTTATGATAATTTCAAAGTTGTCAAAACTCTGTTTCTTTTACTTTACCAGACTGAAGTCGGCCATAATGGATACGAAGCTAAAGCTAGTGACCTCTACTTTACAGTGAATGTAGTTATTTTAAATTTTCACCCACTCACTCGCAGTAAAGCCCTTATCGCATATTCGTTAGTGGACGTAGGTGAACGTGGCGGAGGCTACCATAGTTGAAAGTAGTTGAACATAGTTGAACGTACCAGTATCCATACTTGTCCTTGATGTTAACTTGGTAATAATGTGGGTGAGCCATGATCTCTGATTTAATTGTTGGACATGAGCAAAAGAGCGGTATGTTAGAGGCTGAATTTCGAACGTAGTAGAACATACTTCTTAATGTACTCTAGCATACTCTAGCATACTCTAACATACTTTGACCCACACACAACCATGGCCATTCCACATTGTGCATGCTGTGGGCACACAGCCATTAGTGGACATAGTTGAACGTAGTGGAGGGTAATATAGTTGAAAGTAGTTGAACATAGTTGAATGTAGTTGAACTTACTGGTATCCGTACCATAAGGTATTTATATGTATCATTCGGTGGCAAAAGTTGCCGTACCTTAACATATTTCAGTGTAGTTTAACAAACTTACACCACGTTTGTCCCATGTTAGCCTCCACTACGGTCACCTACGTTCAACTACGTCCATTAACGGCTGTGTGACCAGGGCTTAAGCAAGGTTTAACACTGGTAGTGTGCTGAGAGCAAGTGCTCCTATTTGACAGTGGCCTGTCTACCAGAGGCCAGCCGACATCAGAATCCAGTCCTTTAGATGGACTACCTACTCTTTCTCTTTTTAAATATACATATACAGTAAAACCTGTCTAAATCGACTGACCATGGTACCGACTTTAAATGGTGAATTTACAGAGGTGGTCGGTTTAGGGAGTTTTTTTATTTTGTTACAAGGGTATTGTATGGGCGATCATTTGGCACCCAAATAAAGTGATCAATATACGGGAGTGGTCGATCTGTGGAGGTGGTTGGTTAGAGAGGTCTTACTGTTTATGGGTAATGCAGTACCTCGGATACCTTAGGTGCTAAAATACATCAGGGAGTTTGACGCCCCTGCCTTGCAAAGTTGTAAACCACTGCCTTGTGGTACAAGTTCTGGTTTTTGTTATAATCAAAGGCTAAGGGAGCAAACCCTAACAGAAAACCATGTTATCATGGCAGCATTAAGGGTGGTGATGAATGGAACTCCCAATATCTCCCGACCAGCCACTGCAGGGACAAATAGTTTGTGCCTGTCTTGACATGTTCTTGCCGGTGTGAGACCTTTATTTGCTCCCTGAGAGAGTGCCACTAGCAACTTGCAAAAGCCAGCAGCACTTCTACACTTTGCAAGCCGCTTTTATGAAATGTCATCATCATCATGCGATGCGACAAAGACTGCTTTTCATGAAAGCTGCCTGCAAAAGTGTTGAAGTGCTGCTGGCTTTTGCAAGTTACCAGCGGCACTCTCTCGGGGAGCAAATACAGGTTTCACACCGGCAAGAACATGTCAAGACAGGCGCAAAACTATTTGTCCCTGCAGTGGCTGGTCGACAGATGTTGGGAGTTCCATACATCAACTGCCCTTAATGCTGCCACAGTGACATGGTTTTCTGTTTAGGGTTTGCTCCCTTAGCCTTCGGTTCTGTAAAGAACCTGTACCACAAGGCAGTGGTTTACAACTCTGCAGGGCAGGGCCGTCAAACCCCCTGAGGTATTGCTATACCTGCAATACCTGCATACCTTCAGGTGAAATGTACAACCGCACAAAGCGGTGGTTGGGTACTGAAAGCAGTCTTTGTTGCATTGCGACTGACAGCATGATGATGATGATGATGATGACTGTATATGCATTCATGAATACAATCAGACGTGGTGGGCGAATCAATAAGAGTGCAGCCTTCCTATGTGGAAGATCAGCGATTTGAATCCTAGCCAAGTCAAAGCAATAACTTACTAAATTGGTCCTGGTATCATCACCTAGCCTGACTCGGTATTACTTGGATAGGACAAACACTGATTAGGTCAGTATCAGGATAAGGTGAGATGAGTGGGACGGATATTAGGTCATGATGCTGGCCTGGTTTCCCAGTGGGGCAACACTATTAAGTTCTCTGTGGCGTTCTCTGTGGCGGAGTGGTTAGAGTGTCTGACTTTTTTCTAGGTCAGACTCCTAATCTGAGGGTCGGCGGTTCGATTCCCCATGACCGCAGCTCTGCCAATTTGGATTTCCACCGCTGTGTATAACTTCATCATCATCATGCTGTCGGTCGCGATGCGACAAAGACTGCTTTCATTACTTGACTGCCGCTCTCCATTTAGCTCTCTGCTGTGAGAGTTGCATCCATGAGTCAGTCTTAATGTCCATTTTTCATGAAAGCTGCCTGCAAAAGTGTTGAAGTGCTGCTGGCTTTTGCAAGTTACCAGCGGCACTCTCTCGGGGAGCAAATAGAGGTTTCACACCAGCAAGAACATGTCAAGACAGGCGCAAAACTATTTGTCCCTGCAGTGGCTGGTCGGGAGATGTTGGGAGTTCCATACATCAACTGCCCTTAATGCTGCCACAGTGACATGGTTTTCTGTTTAGGGTTTGCTCCCTTAGCCTTCGGTTCTGTCAAGGACCCGTACCACAGGGCAGTGGTTTACAACTCTGCAAGGCAGGGGCATCAAACTCCCTGAGGTATTGCTATACCTGCATACCTCTGTATAACTTACAGCGTCATCAAAGGCCGGTTGCTCTCATACCATGTCTATGTGGTGTGGGAGGTTAAAAATCCCTTGGGTCGGTAAAAGTGTAGGCTCGGGCTTTCTATCGACCAGCAGTGGAGTGGGGAAGACCAGTCATCTGTGACTGGGATTTCCCCTGCTTGGGACAACTAATGTACCAAAAAAAAAAAAAGAGAGGCAAATAAGTGTTCACACTTCCTGGCTACCATTCGCTATATCGCTATATCACTATAAGTCACCATGAGCGTGCACTGTCACAAGCTAGTATCCATTATGATATGAGATTAGATGTTGTCAGGATGTAAAAACCCTAAAGAAAACAAAAATGGCCTTTTAAAGTTGCATAGTTCGATGATTTTGAGTTTCTGTCATTTTTCTGAGATAAATATATTAAATTGATCGGTATGATCTACTGTACTTTAGTTTCAAGCTATTTGAAGTGCAAACATCTCAAGTTAGTTTTGGAAAGCATGCTAAAATTGTGACACCATAGCATTCTGCAGTAACGGGTTATATTCAATTGACTCAGGATTCCCTTCTATATGGCAACACATGCTTAATAAGTGCATCAGTATCTAAGGTAGATACTTAGAATCAAAATGTTTTTTTAATATATATTTGCTACTTCATCGGACTATGCAGCATTAAATGTTGGATCTGCTTTTTTGGCATCATCTGACGCCTTAATTGTCGCTTCTTCTTCCAGCTGTTCGTCCACATGTGAAGCGTGACTGTCGATTCTCGAATGGCGGCTGCGATCACGTGTGCACCCCGGGACAGAACTCCTGGTATGGCACCTGTCGGTGCAAGAGGGGTTACACCCTGGAGGATGACGGTCTCTCCTGCACAGGTGAGTGAACGCAGCTGGACGTCTTTTCTTTTTTTGTACATTAGTTGATTAAGCAGGTGAAATTTCAATCACAGACGATTGGTCTTCCTAATTCCACTGCTTTTTGCCCTATCATATGAATGCCGAGCACCACGCTAGGTAGCAAAAAGTATAAATTTTTAAGTCATTGATTTCTCTCAGCCTATCAAAACGGGAGTCAGATGCTCAACTCATTCGGCTATCACACATCACACAGTTAGAGGGACATTTCGAGAACCTGACATCTCGGGTTGGATACAATTCTTTTTAACAGATTCTATCTTTACACTCACGTTTTGATTCTCGGGACTTGGTGGACTCTTTTATCTTCCAGAGGTGAGAAAGTTTTCATATTTTCGGCGGATTTCCGATTTTTGTTGTCGTCTTGGTCATATAGGTAATTTGTCCTGCATATCATTATCACCGGGGGAAAATTCACGGGAAGTCAGATTGGTTAGATGGAGGGAACTGTCATTCTTTACTTTCTTATTGAATGTTCTGAAAACATTGACAGCCGGAAGTTGATAGAAGTCAATCTGCCTACTGGTGTGATATCTTGAAATATTGAAACCTGGATTTGTTTGTTTGTTGTTTTACGTCCTAGCAACATCTAAGGTACCGGATTGTGACAGCGTGCACTCATGGCGACTTTATAGTGCTGTTCCACTGGGAAACCAGGCTGAGAGCACCATGACCCATTATCGGACTCATTCACATTATCCTGACACTGATCCAACCAGTCCTTGCCCTATCCTAATAATGTCGAGCACCTGGCTAGGAAGTGATAAGTATACATTTTTAAGTCATTGGTTTGACTCGACCAGGGTTCGAACCCACGGCTCCACGATCTACCAGAACGGGAAACGGATGCTCTAAATCATTCGGCCATCTGTCTGGTCTTGACACCTGGAACTTCAAGGAGATCGGGGGGATCCAAACCCATTGGTTCATCTGTTCGAAGCCTGGTCAAGTCAAACCGAGGAGTTACAAATTTATACTTGTCTGGCGTTTGGCATTATTCGGATAGGTCAAGGACTGGTTAGCTCAGTGTCAGGATAATGTGACTGAATGGGATATCAGGTCATGGTGCTGGTGGCCTGGTCTCCCAGTGGGGCAGCACTATAATGTCCTCATGAGTGTGCACTGTCACAAGTTGGTACCCGTCCTGATATGACCTTAGATGTTGCTAGGACGTAAACCAACAACAATCAAACAAACTTCAAGGCTGTCTATTGTTTTCATTTGGTTGTTTTGAGACCTTGAAATGGACATTTGTTTGAAGTCCATCTGCATCCTAAATGGGTATCTTCATATCTTGAAAAGCGCTAACTGATCACTTGTATGATTGCTAACTTGCCGAGTCAAACCGATGACTTAAAAATTGACACACGTGTCTTCCTAGCCAGGCGCTTTGCATTAATAGGATAGGACAAGGACTGTTTAGCTGAGTGTCCGGATAATGTGACTGAGTGGGATATCAGATCATCTTGCTGGTAGCCTGGTTTCCCAGTGGAGCAGCACTATTAAGTTGCCATGAATTCACACTGTCAGAAGTCAGCACCCGTCCTGATATGACATGAGATGTTGCAAGGATGTAAAACTCCAACAACCAACCAACTAATCCAAATAGGGTGATATCTTGAAATATTGACACCTCGAAATTAGTGGTTTCTGGTGCTTCTAATTAAATTTGTGACACCCTGACAGTGAGAATTGGATAAAACTCTCCATCCCTTGATTCATGGCACTTGGTGGTCTAATTACCTTTCCGGGATGTGAAATTTCCGATTTCTTTTGGATTTCCGATTATTCTGTATTGGTCATATATGTAATTTCTCCTCATATCATGATTATAAATGTCAAGAAGGCAGTGGAAGTGAGAAGTGAGATTTCTACTTCAATATGTTGTTTTTTTGTGTTTTTTGTTTTTTTTTTGTTTTTTTGGTCCATTAGTTCTTTAAGCAGGGGGAATTTCAGTCATAGACGACTGGTCTTCCTCATTCCACTGCTGGTCGATAGAAAGCCCGAGCCAACACTTTTACCGACCCAAGGGATTTTTAACCTCCCACACCACATAGACATGGTATGAGAGCAACCGGCCTTTGATGATGCTGTAAGTTATACACAGCGGTGGAAATCCAAATTGGCAGAGCTGGGGCACGGGTATGTTGTTGTCTACCTGCCTACTCATGAGATATCTTGAAATATCGAGACATAATTTGGTAGGCTATATAGCTTCGAAATGAATATACTGACTTTGAGAGTAAAAAATTGCTTCAAATCCATCTCCCTACTTGTCAAATATCATGCCATTTTAATGTTGGTGTTTGTTGGGGTTTTATGTCCTTGCAACATTTAATGTCATATCAAGATGGGTACCGATTTGTGGCAGTGGCCACACAAGGTTGGAAGGTTCGGTGTTTGAATCCCGGCTGAGTCAAACCAATGACGTCCAAATTGATACTTGTCACGACCTAGCCTGGGACTCGGCATTATTAGGAGAGGAGAAGGACTGGTTAGCTCAGTATCAGGATAATGTGACTGAATGGGAAATCTGTTTATGGTGCTGGTGGTTTGGTCTCCCAGTGGGGCAGGCTATGAAGTCGCCATCAGTGCACACTACCACAAGTCAGTACCCATCTTGATTTGACCTCAGATGTTGCCAAGATCTAAAAGCCAAGAAAGCAAACTAAATCGAGATGGTTGGCTTGTTATTTCGATGATCTGGAACTTGACAGTTGTGATATATTTGATATAGTTGGATGCGCTTGACAGTTACAAATCTTCACATACTGATGCTGGATCCTTGATAATCCGGTTATCAATTAGTTAGCTCAGCCAACACCCCAGCATTCACTATCACAAGCTACAGCTTCAGGTATATCACCACCTGGCAGCCAGGCCACCTTTGCATGTTGGTCACTTCCGGTCCGCCATTTTTTTTTAGTATCGTTTGTGATGTTAGTACACTGGTCAGCCAGACGACACAGGTGTTAGGCAGATATAACCACATTCCAGCACTTCGCCATGTTTGATCACATGATGGTCCAGTGCCAACATGGCGACCATCCACCTCATTTAACTGCAAAAAAAAACCTGAGCTTTTCTACAAAAAAGAAATAATCAAAAGTCACTGGGTGAGATCAGCTGTCTGGGAATGTGAGTTTGTCTGGCTTAATACTTTACCTACTCATGTCTGAAATAAAAACTTGAATAATCTACCCTTGTCCCCACCACAGACCCCGTCTGCACCACACATATATAGATGTGTTATTAAAACCAAATCTAACTGATATACAAAGACATCATATGATTTAACCACTAGTGTACATTACTACATGCTCTATCTTGATGCATATACCTTGCACTATGTTGAGTACCTATGCTGTACACTATGCACCATAGGCTGATCCCCCACTTTCTTTTTATGTTCAGAATGGGTTGTGCTGCACACAGTGCAACACATTCCACTTCCAATATGTACAGATCAAATGCGATCACTCGCATGGCTGGAAGACCAGTGCCCCGGCACTAACAAAATATGTATTCAGATGAATAAAATATTTACAAAAAAAAACCACTAAAAAAACAAAAAAACTAAAACAAAGACTCCCAGAGAATAGATTGTTTCATGCTATATAAGTTATAGCTATCCAATATTGCCAGTCACTTTACTTACTTAGGCTGATGTTCACATAAGCATTAACACTCGTTGAGGACACATGTTATCTGGTAAAGTTGTAATCTATATTTTAATCTAGAGAAATGCAAAAATAGTTCGAATTCCATGATTTCAAGTCATGAACAAGCGTTTTTCTTTTTAAATTCTATGGTTTATGGTTTTCAAACATTGTGGGAAACTGACTCTGGCTATAAACAGTTTATAATGTGGATTTGTCTAGATCTAAATGCGGATGGTGTCAAATGTGGTGATGACTTTATTTGTACATAAGGTGTTCGATTATTCTTAATCTATGATATCTATTTAATTTGGTATCCTAAATTTCAACTCATCACTCAAATATTTTATAACAAATTTGCAAATTCCAGGGCTGCACTCATTGCTTCAACATTCACCTCTGCTTCGCGTGTGGGTTTGTTTTGCTTTGACGCATCCCACAATGCACTACACCACTGGAATTATGAAGTCATCTATTCCTTCAAGTACATCTGTCTCAACCCCTTTCCTTCAGACAACGACGAGTGCACCACTGAGAACAATGGCGGCTGTGAGTTGAACTGCATCAACACTGCCGGAAGTTACCACTGTGAGTGTCCTTCCGGGTTCAGAACTGCAGAAGGAGGCCGGAAGTGCATAGGTAAGTAGGTCATTCTATAAAACCGTGCACCACGTCTATATCTATATCTATATGCATAACATTTCACTATTAAAAGGGTAACCAAAACTAAAACCAAACTACACTATACACGATAAGCTGCTCCCCCACCTTTAATGTTCAGAATGGTGTGTGCTGCACCCAGTGCAGCACATTCAACCTTCAGCTATATCATCATCATCATCATGCTGTAGGTCGCGATGCGACAAAGACTGCTTTCATTACTTGACTGCCATTTCATGAAAGCTGCCTGCAAAAGTGTTGAAGTGCTGCTGGCTTTTGCAAGTTACCAGCGGCACTCTCTCGGGGAGCAAATAGAGGTTTCAAACCAGCAAGAACATGGTGTGAGTCCAATAAAATAATCATCAATGCAAATAAATCCAAAACAGTGCTCTTCTCACATAAATCAATGCTGGAAAGAAATCTATACTGCAAGCTAGGAAACCAAATATTAGAAAATATAAATCACTACAAATACCTAGGCTTAGAGCTGGACAGCCAGCTAAACTACAACCTATGTATCACAAAAATCATCCAAATATAAACCATAAACTGTGGCTATTTGCAAAACTAAGAAACTATATGAGACAAGAAATGTCAATAAAAATCTTCAAAGGTATGGTGTCTCCTACTTCGACTAGGGGGATGTAATTTACATGGGGGCTAAAAGAGAATTACTAAAAAAACCTGCAAATAATGCAAAATAGAGCCCTAAAGACCTGCCTTAAAGTAGACAACCTGCACCCTACCTATGACATACACAAAAGAACTAAAGTAATGTTATTAGAAAACAGAAGAATAATCCACCTAAAAACCCTAGTGTATGGATATAGTCAAGACAATAAACATCTAATCCAACCACTAAGGACTCCAGAGCAAACAAAGCACCACTACTAAGGCAGACCAGAAGCCAAATCAAAGCTCACAAAAGAAGCCCACTGGAAATGGCTGCCAAAGTATGGAACAGATAAATGGTAAAGGAACGACAAATTCCTTACCTAAAAACATACAAAAAATATCTGTGCAAAATAAAACCAGGAAACCCCCTCTAAGCTGTTCTGCAAGGGGGCATGTGATATGTCATGGCCAACCAGCTGGACAGCCCATGAGAGGTAACCCCAAGCCAGAAAACAGCCAGATAACATAAAATCCAAACATAAACCAACTTCCTATTACATACAAGCCTATAATATGTAAATAGAGTAGGATAGTCTAGAATTATGTGTAGGAAAAGATAAAAAGAGACCTTTCTGGGAATTGCTATTAACCATACTAACCAATTGTCTATCTGCTACTGAAATGCAGGCAATCAAATACCTTATCAGCAGCCACTGTGTGGTAAGATAACACCAACACTACAACTGGCCAGCATTGAAAACAAGCCTGGGTACCCGGGCTTATATGCTATGGACAGTATAAATACAGCCTCAATAAAAAAAAAAATATTAAAAAAAGAGGAAGACTCTTACCAAGAAAATCCACTGCCCTAGTTTTCTCACCGGTGATTGGTTAAAAATCCGAGCTGGTGGCAATTCTGGTGGGAAACTAGGGCATTATGTCAATGTGACCTACTTTTCTCATCGCTGATTGGTAAACAAATTAGGTCAACTCCAAGATGGTGGCACTTCCAGTCAAATACTTGTCGCTGACTGGTTGAAAACTAGGTCGCTAGGTCACTTCAGTGTTGTGACCTAGTTTATATGGTTCTTCCTTGTAGCATACAGGTTCCATGCTACATACTACACTACTCATAATGCCATACTGTATTCACTTTGCAGAAGTTGATGAGTGTGCTGAGGAGGTGTCAGGGTGTGGCCACCGCTGTCTCAACACGCATGGCTCCTACCGCTGCCTCTGTCCGACCGGACTCGAACTCATGGCTGAAGGCCATAACTGCAGAGGTAGCAAGGCAATCCCACATTCTCAGTCATTTCTTGACATAGTGCTGCATCGTTTATGTAGAGTTTGATATGCATATAATTATTATGCATATATCAAAGTCTTGGAACTTCACGTGCCCAATTTCTGGCCTTGAAAAACCTTGAATTTGACCTATTTTGGGTAATTAGTGTTGAAAACCCTTGAATTCCATTAAACTTTCCCCACTGATCTAAATTAGTCCGAACTTGCCGCTTGGGCGATAATAACCAGACACAGCTGGCATACAGTGCTTAGAGCCCCTCACAGGTGGCGCCAATGTGGCCAATACTGTCCTACACAGGGCCAGTTATATAGGATATAGTGAATATACTATAATATAGGGAACTGAAGATAGATAATGTCCTTGTTTATATTCCCATAACAGATTATAGAGCACATATATATATTATATATTCACTAATGCGCAGTGCTTCCTCTATATGTACCTTCACTAATTGATAATGGTTTCTTCAAATATCCCATCAGTGGTAGACCATATCTTCTTCATATTCACATTCGCTAATACATGTTGTTTCCTTTATATGCCTTCCTTAATATGTATGTTTCCCTCGCATAGATCTGAATGAGTGCAAGGCTGGCGTGGCAAAGTGTGAACAGCTGTGTAATAACACACTGGGTTCCTTCACATGCCACTGTAGGGACGGTTATAGAATGAACGTCGATGGCTGGTCATGTGACGGTGAGTACAAGTCACGTTGCACTGTAGCAAGATGACCCAGCAAGCAATCAACCACCCTGAATTTCCTTTTCCAAAATTGCTAAGAAAAAAAATATCTTTCCTTTTCACCATCGAGGTACTGGTCTTCCAGTCATTGTTGGTACAGTTATTTAAACCCTTTTTACAAGATAATAACTATTTCTCTAATAGTTTACTATTATGAGAAAAAAAAGAAATTGTGAAACCAAAGACTTATATTTAAGTTATAAATTTGATACTTGTCGCGACCTAGTCTGGCACTTGGCATTAAAAGGATAGGACCAGCACTGGCTGGCACAGTATCAGGATAATGTGACTGTGGGTTATATCGGGTCATGGTGCCGGCGGGCTGGTCTCTCAGTGGGGCAGCACTATGAAAGTCACCATGAGTGGACACTAAGCAACGGACACTCTACCCGTCCTGATATGAACTTAGAAGTTGCCTGAACGTTAAGAGACACAAAAATAAACAAACATTCTTTTAATATAACTTTCGCTTTGTTTAATTCTTTGAGATTCTCGCTATGGGTGAGGATACATAAAGGCATATTGCCACCGTTCGATAGCCCCTGTAGAGTATATTAAAGTTGCATAGTCCGGTGGTTTTGAGTTTCTGTCATGTTTCTGAGATAAATATATTAGATTGATTATTATAATCTACTTTATCTTTGCTTGAAGTAACTTTGATTTTAAATGGCTAACTTTAGAGATATTTTAAGTGCAAACATGTCAAATTAGTTTTGGCAAGGAAGCCAACACTCTGACACCATGGCCTTCTGCAATAGCGGGTTCTATTAACTTTATTCAGTGTTCCCTTCTAGGTGGTGACAAATGTTTAATAAGTGCACCGGTATCTAAGTTAGATATGTAGAATTAAATCTAGATAATTGTTTTGATTTTGAATGTTGATGCTTCATCGGATTATGCAACTTTTACAATCGTACTGAACTGCCCTCTGTCTGTACACAATTGCTACCTGGTGTTGTCATGCCAACAACCGTTGCCTGCTTCTATTGTTTAAGACATGAACGAGTGTCTGACTGAGAATGCCGGGTGTGTGCAGGTCTGCCTCAACACCTGGGGTTCGTACAAGTGCGCATGTGAGCCTGGGCAGATGCTGGACGCCGATGGGAAGTCATGCATTGGTGAGTTACGCAATCATTATCAGCAATCCTTTTGGTACACCCGTTGATTAATTGGGGGGAAATTTCAATCGTGAACGATTGGTCTTCCTCTTTCCATTGCTCCTTGCTCTATCCTAATAATGCTGTGCGTCAGGCTAGGAAGTCACAAGTATAAATTTGATGTCCTTGGTTTGACTGGACCAGGTTTCGAACCCAGGAGTTCTTGAAGATTTATACTGCCTATTATGGATAAGTCTGAATAGACTTGTTTTCACCATTAGACAGTTTGTCGAAAGAAAGCCTGAGCCCACACTTTTACCGACCCAAGGGATTTTTAACCTCCCATACCACATAGACATGGTATGAGAGCAACTGGCCTTTGATGACGCTGTAAGTTATGCACAGCAGTGGAAATCCAAATTGACAGAGGTGGAGGCACGACCTACCAAAACGAGAGGTGGACGCTCAACTCATTTGGCGATACCATCTGGTCTAAGCTCTCTTAATGGCGAGGCCGTCCTGATATGACCTTAGATGTAACAACCAACTGTGTAATTGTTTGTTGATGGTGCCAGCAGGCTCCCTAGTGCAATTCACCTGCCCTGTGGGTGCGCGTGGTGTTTCACCTGGGGAGCTGATTGCAACTCATCACCGTATTGATTCAAAGGAAGGAAGCGGGCCACAGAGGTGGGAGGTAGGGGGTTTAATTTTGATCAAGAACAAGGGGCCATATTAATCTACGTCTTCCATTTCGAGGGCGCCTTGCCCAATGACCTGGACCTCAAAGACCACCCGAGCCGACCACTACGAAGTAGTGTCCTTAAAAAGAGGGTGAGTGGGTGTGGTAAAAGAATATCTGCGCCCTAGAGGAAGTTGGATGAATGGTCAGTCAGGACAGGGGGGGGGGGTCCATTGTCCCGGTGATGTTCATTTAGCTCGCTTGGGGCATGGTGGGTACCCGGCTTCCCTCCCCAAATCAATTATGTGCCAATCATTTTACAGATGAGAACGAGTGCCAATGGAACAATGGTGACTGTGACCATTTCTGTGAAAACACTTTCGGCTCATTCGCTTGTTCCTGTGCAGCTGGCTACACGCTCAATGTGGACATAAAGACATGTGACGGTGAGTGTTTGTGCAGGTAGCTTGTGCCAATTTTGTAAGTGTTCAGTTTGCCTGTGAGAGGTTTCGAAGCTATAGCCGCTAACCTCCTGTGGTGTATTTATTTAGTGTGCCATATAATCCTGAAATAGATGTTAGCCACCTGCAGTATACATATTTAGTGTACCATATAATTTTTAAATAGCCACTAACGGCCTGCTGTGTAGTTATTTAGTGTATCATATAATCCTGAAATAGCCGCTATCCATCTGCTGTATACTTATTTTGTGTGCCATATAAGTCTGAGATAGCCACTAACCACCTGCTGTTTGCTTATTTAGTGGGCCATATGATTCTGAAATAGCCACTAGCCATCTGCTCTATACTTACTTAGTGTGCCGTATAATCCTGAAATATCCACTAACTGCCTTCTGCATATGTATGTAATGCACCTATTGTTCTGGAATAGCCACTAAGCACCTGGAGTAGCCTATCCTAACTTGATTTATGATATAATTCGGAAATAGATGTTACTAGCTTGCAGTATACTTATTTAGTGTAACATACAAATCTTAAATAGCTGTTGACCCTGCTGCATATTTATTTAGTGGCTGTATAATCCTGAAATAGCTGCTAACTGGTTACTGCATACTTATTCAATGTACCGTATAATTCTGAAATAGCTGTTTGTCACCTGCTGTATACTTCTGTAGTGTACCGTATAATTCTTAAATAAATACTAACCATATAGGAGAATCAAGTTTATATTTCTGAAAGGATCAAGATTAAGGCATATAATTGAACGTTTTTCTAAGGAAAAGATGCTATTCCCTATTAATTGGAGCAACTAGTACATAGTTAAGTAGAAAAAACAGCATAGTTGTGGGTGGTACAGAGAAGTTCAGTCCTTCGCCATGAAATAAAAATGTAAATGTAGGAAATATTTCTGACATATTTACATTGACAAGTATGTTGAACATGTATATAAATTAAGAAATCATAGGTTAACAGGTATTAACTAGGTATATATATGCTTTATGTATATGGAAATATGTGCAGACGGACGGTTATGGTCAGTAAGGAACCTTATTCTTCAAATAGTCACAGAATCGTCAATTTTTAGAGTTAACTTGCCCAAATTCTGTCACTAATGTACCAATATGTACTGAATAGAGTCAGGTTAGAGCTGAAATGATAGAAGGAATTCCTAAAAATACCCCCTCAGAACTCTAAATGTTGCAGTTTGGTGAGAATCGACCATATGTAGTGTACTTATTTAGTGTACTGTATCATTTTTAAATGGCCACTACCCACCTGATGTATACTTATGTAGTGTACTGTATAATTCTGAAATAGATACTAACCATATGTAGTATACTTATTTAGTGTACTGTATCATTCTTAAATGGCCACTACCCACCTGATGTATACTTATTTTAATTACCGTATAATTCTGAAATAGATGCTAACCATATGTAGTATACTTATTTAGTGTACTGTATAATTCTTAAATATCCGCTACCCACCTGATGTATACTTATTTAGTGTAATGTATACTTCTTAAATAGCCGCTACCCACCTGCTGCATGCTTATTTAGTGTACAGTATAATTCTGAAATAACTGTTAACTGCCTGCTGTATACTTACATAGTGCAAAGTATAATTCTGAAATAGCCGTTAACTGCCTGATGTACACTTATTTAATGTGCCGTATAATTCTGAAATATCCACTAACCACCTGTTGCATAATTATGTAATCTGCCGTATAATTCTGAAATATCCACTAACCACCTGCTGTATAATTATTTAATGTGCCATATAATTCTGAAATAGACACTAACCACCTGTTGTATAATTAGTTAATGTGCCATATAATTATGAAATAGCCACTAACAAATTGCTGTATAATTATGTAATGTGCCATATAATTCTGAAATAGCCACTAACCACCTGCTGTATAATTAGTTAATGTGCCATATCATTCTGAAATAGCCACTAACCACCTGCTGTATAGTTATTTAATGTGCCATATAATACTGAAATAGTCACTAACCACCTGCTGTATAGTTATTTAATGTGCCGTATATTTCTGAAATAGCCACTAACAGCCTGCTTCATACTTATGCAATGCACCATATAATCATGAAATAGCCGGTAACCGCCTGCTCTATATTTCTTGCAGCTGTAGACAAGGCGTCCAAGTGCTATGTGGAGAATGGCGGCTGTGCGCATGTGTGCACAACACTGGACGAGGAAACGGGCGGCATGCAGTGCTCGTGCAAGGCCGGCTACATGTTGCACACAGACCAGACTTCATGTGTCGGTCAGTTCCACACCCACGACAAATGCCGCCAGGGGTCACTTTTGCTGCAGATCCCATCTTTTCTCTTCCTCTCTCTCCAACCCTTCGGCGGGAGAGAGAGGAAATATCCACTAACAACCTGAAATATTGCAGACTCTAGTGCATTGACTGCATTACCCCTAGAACTTTATACTTTCAGCCAAAATCGGACCGATGTATCTGTGCCGAGTCAATGCTGCAGATTTGCAGATTTGCAGCCTGTAACCAAAGAAGGTTACAAACAAACCCAGTCTTGTCTCACAGGGCTGATTTCATGCACCAGCGTAGATAAAGGATTCACCCAGTACTCACAGTACACGGGTGAATACCAGCCCTATATAAAAATGGTCAAAAAAGCGGGTTAATAAATGAGAGCCTAATTTCACAATCTAAGAAGCAACATATATTCTCTGTATATGTCTTCATATTTCCCCGTTACAATTCAGTTGAAAAATATAATAGAATATCTTGTTTAATAAGATTTAGAAGTGAAATCGACGGCATTCTATGGCCACCATATTGTCTTTTTGCATTCTCTCCCATTTCACCAACTCTGTGCCTATAGAAGTATCCATTTGATACTGGAGGCAGGCATTCTACTTCCTGTTCTATACTAAAGCTATTTTCCCCAGTATTTACACTATATTGTCATTCACCCGTGTACTACAAGTACCGGGTGAATCTTGTATCTAGCCACAGCCCTGCCCTCTGACGGTAACTGAAGAATGACTGTTTGTGGTAGCAGTCCACTGTGTGGAAGAGTCTTAGAGGCGACTTCCACCACTCACATGTCCTGTGATGCGTTGTTTGTTTCTAGGTAATTGTGACACCAGAAAAACTCTGAAATAAATACACTTACAAATTACTAACAAACTGTACAAGCCAATAAACCACGAACTAATGATTTTTTTAAATGATGGTTTATTTAAGCTGTCCATAAAATATAAGTTCATGATTGACCCTGTTTTGAATGCTGAACAGCTTTACTCATTAGTTTGTGGTTTATTGTCTTGAATGATTTGCAAGTGTATTTATCTAAGAGCTATTTTTGATGGGTAGTGTGATGTCCCACAGTCTTCCCCCACACTGCCACGCACTCACAGAAGAACGCCAAGATTCAGTAGCAGTACGCTTCAACCTGGTTTATTACAAAACCTCTTTGCTGTCCGCGGCGTCAACAGTCAACTGACCCGCCCCCTAACTCGCCAGGTCCCACATCGCCTTTATAGGTGGGTGGGGGGTGAGCTAGCCACACGCAGTAGAGGGCAGCCCAGTTGGGGTCTGCCCAGTGGCTAGCCTGCTGCCACCTAGCACAGTTCAGTGTAACTGCGTAGGTGTGCGACGTAGTGTCTGCCGCCACCGTGTGGTAGTGGGGCTCATGTACAGACTACTACAGTAGTATGTCTCGATACTGAAACCATCTAATTCTAGTAATAGCTATAGAAACTAGTTATATCATTGTAAAGTCTACGGCTGGAATATGTGGCTGTGTAGGCAGGCTATAATGAAATCAATACAGACAAAGAGAAAGGAAGAGTATAAAGTGTGAAAGAAGAGAGAGAGTCAAGCCCTCTGGTTTATTATTTATATGGTACATGGATTCAGTGTAGAGTATCACCCAACCCATTCCCCCAATGGGAAACAAGCATTCTTAGCTCTACCAATAGGGATCCAGCATTCCTGGTCTCCATGGTTACGAGTGATCTGCCCACCACCACCAAGCTGTGTGGCTCCCCTGGCCACCACCTGCCTTGAGCCTGAGTGTGGTGATCCTACCTAGCAGAGGAGGGAGGGGGTAGGCTCTGAGTGCCCCTTACACACAGTCATGCCAGCACCACTATGTCTATTTACATCTCAATCAGGCACCACCAGCATCTACATATACACATACATGCACCTGGTCACGTATACCAGATCAATAATAGAACATGTGCATTCCCCTACCAACGCATTAAATCAGAATATTTTACATCATGTCATGGACATGGTAAATAAACTATCAATAAAAAAACTTTACAAAAGAATTACAAGAATCATCTTCAAATAATAAAATAGTATTACATTAAGCTAATTAAGTGTTGCTCGGGAATCTAGCCCGGATCACCCCCTTCATATAACTGGAATTAATTTACCAAGAAGACATTTTCTTTTTAACTTCAATTCAGAAACAAACACATAATTCGAAACTCGTCCTGATATGACCTTAGCTATTGCTAAGATGCACAACTCCAACAACAAGCTGACAGCTACATTTCTCTTGTAGATGTGAATGAGTGTCGATCCAACACTCCGCCATGCACCCAGCTATGTGAAAATACTGAGGGCTCTTATCGTTGCGCGTGTCGGCCTGGTTTCAGCCTGGACCCGGATGGTACCTCATGTGTCGGTAAGTTACCTTCAGATCATCAGCACCTATAAATAGATGACAGATAGTCATCGGGGATCCTGACCCACATAGCTGTGTAAGAACAATGAGGGCACTTATCATTGCGCATGTTGACCCTGTTTCACCCTGGACTCTAATGGTACCTCATGTGTTGGTAAGTTAGCACCAGATCATCAGTGCGCCTATATATCATCATCATGCTGTCGGTCGCGATGCGACAAAGACTGCTTTCATTACTTGACTGCCACTCTCCATTTAGCTCTCTGCTGTGAGAGTTGCGTCCATGAGTCGGTCTTAATGTCTCTCAGCTTCAGGTTTCTCTTGATGGTATCTTTGAACCGGAGACGGGGGCGCCCTCTCTTTCTGTAGCCAGAAGACAGTTGAGAATAGAGGATCTGCTTTGGTAGCCTGTCTGATGACATCCTCATGAGGTGTCCAGTCCACCGGAGATTCTTTTTGATATATAGATGACAGATATTCATCGGGGAACCTGACCTACATAGATCATGGTTGTAAAAGAACAATGAGGGCTCTTTTCATTGCGCATGTTAACCCAGTTTCACCCTGGACTCTAATGGTACCTCATGTGTTGGAAAGTTAGCGTCAGATTATTAGCCTGCCTATAAATAGACGACAGAGATTCAATGGGGATCTTGACCCACATAGATCACAGCTGTGTAAGAAAGCTGAGGGCTCTTTTCGTTGCGCATGTTGACCAATTTTCAGCCTGAAGTCAGATGGTACCTCGTATGTTGGTAAGTTAGCTTCAGATCATCAGTGTGCCTATAAATAGACAACAGCGGGTAACTTGACCCACTTAAGCCGTGTTCACACGGGCAAAATGTGAGGCGAATCAGACAAATCGAATCAGGTGAGGCGAATTAGTCCGAAAGTGGTTCGCGTTCACACGGGCAGTGCTTTGAATCGGTTTAAGGCGGAAGTGGATATCTGCGCATGAGCAAGTCCAGACTAACCAGTGCCATTTTGGGTTCGACGACGCCGGCACCAGAGAGTGTGGGTTCGACCTAGATATGTAATGACTGAATCGTATTGGTTTGGAACGGTCAAAACTTCTGCTGGGCAGTGAAACCCTAAAAATAAATGATGAAAAATATATATGTGCACGTCTAGCGGTTTTATAGACCAAATTATAGTATATAGTTTGACGTGCTTAGTCCGCATCACGTAAGTCGGTTGCGTCCACACGGGCAAAATTAGCCGCATCACAGAAATCACCTCATGTAAACTACCTCGCGAGGTGGTTTACATTATCTAGATCACAGGAATCGAATCAGCCTTAATCCGCCTCAGACACACGTTCACACGAGAAATGTGAGGCGAACTATACAAGTCGCTTTCTACGAATCGATTTACATCGCCCGTGTGAACACGGCTTTAGATCACGGCTGTGTAAGACCACAGCTATTATCATTGCGCGTGTCAGCCTGGTTTCAGCCTGAACCCAGATGGTACCTCATGTGTCAGTATGTTACCTTCAGATCATCAGTGCCTATAAATAGATGACAGAGATTAAATGGGGAATTTGACCCATTTATGTCAAAGATGTGTGAGAACACTAAGGGTTCCTAGTCTTATCACTGCACATGTTGACCCAGTTTCACACTGGACCCGGATGATACCTGGTGTGTTGGTAAGTTAGCTTCAGATCATCAGCGCTCCTATGAATAGAAAACAGAGATGCAACGGGGAACTTGACCCACATAGGTTAAGGCTGTGTGAGAACGCTGAGGGCGCTCATCATTGCGCATGTT
Organism: Branchipolynoe longqiensis; assembly: GCA_030323885.1. Classification (NCBI taxonomy): domain Eukaryota; kingdom Metazoa; phylum Annelida; class Polychaeta; order Phyllodocida; family Polynoidae; genus Branchipolynoe; species Branchipolynoe longqiensis. The sequence goes on along the minus strand of CM059198.1, from coordinate 59,733,939 downwards.
GAGCCAGTTTCACCCTGGACTCAAATGTTACCTGGCATGTCAATAAGTTAGCTTCAGATCATCAGCATGCATATAAATAGAGAACATAGATTCAACTGGGAACTTGATCCGCTTAGGTCAAGGGTGTGTTAGAACACTGAGGGATCTTATCAATGTGCACATATATATATATATATATATATATATATATATATATATGTTTATGTATATATATATATATATGTATATATATGTAAATATATATATATATATATATATATTAATATGTATATGAGGCATTCTCTGAAACTGGGCACTAAAGTCTGACATGGAAACCAAAAGTGAAAACCTTCCAAATAACAGCAGAAAACCTTCCAAATAATAGCAGAATCCATATTACAATGAAGATTTATATGGTGTGCATATATGTCAGAGTTGTAAAAAAGCTGTTTCACTCTTCGATTTAGATTTTTTTCAAGAAAAAAATGTAAACTCCCTAAACCGAGCACTTCCCTAAATGAACCATTTAAAGTCGGTCCCATGGTCGGTCGATTTAGAGCGGTTTTACTGTAATTGTTTTGGTTTTGAAAATGTTATGTTTTCATCGGACTATGCAGCTTTAAACATTAAGCACTTGTTACCCCCCCCCCCCCACTACCGTCCTAATCTCGCCCCTTCGCTTCCCTCCCCCCCCCCCACCCCACCTCCCCTCACACAGACGACAACGAGTGCGGTTTCGATAACGGGGGCTGCGAGCACGTGTGCAAGAACGAGCACGGGTCACGTGACTGCTCCTGTAGGCCGGGCTTCACTATCAACACGGACGGACGCACCTGCGACGGTGAGGTTACATGGTTTCCCACAATGCACCTCGGGTAGAACAAATGTGTCAGGTTATGTTAGCAGATGCAATGCTGAGGTCACGTGGTTTCCCACAATGCACCCCCGGTAGAACAAAAGTGTTAGGTTATGTTACCTGCTATATAGTGAGGTGTTAGTGACAAGCTCGCCACCAACGGGGAAATAGGTTAGATTGCGTTTGCTGATATGTAGCAACATGTTAGTGATGCAAACCACCATTCTGGGGAAAATGAATGTGTTAGGTTATGCTAGCTGATATGTAGCGACACGTTAGTGACGCGAACTACCGTAGCGGGGAAAATGAATGTGTTAAGTTATGCTAGCCGATATGTAGTGACATGTTAGTGACTCGAACCGCTGTAGCAGGGAAAATGAATGTGTTAGGTTATGCTAGCCGATATGTAGCGACATGTTAGTGGCGCGAACTACCATAGCGGGGAAAATGAATGTGTTAGGTTATGCTAGCTGATATGTAGTGGCATCTTAGTGACTCGAACCACCATAGCGGGGAAAATGAATGTGTTAGGTTATGCTAGCTGATATGTAGCGACATGTTAGTGACACGAACCACCATAGCGGGGAAATTGAATGTGTTGGATTATGGTAGCCCATATATAGCGACATGCTTGTAATGGGAAGCACGATTGTGGGGCAAATGAATGCGTTAGGCTATCTTAGCCGATATGTAGCAACATCTTAGTGACGCAAACTACCGTCGTGGGGTAAGTGAATGTGTTAGGTTATGCTAGCCGATAAGCAACAACATGTTAGTGACGCGATCCACCGTAGCAGGGAAATTGAATGTGTTGGGTTATGTTAGCCGATATGTAGCGACATGTTAGTAACACAAACCACCATAGCGGTGCAAATTAATGTGTTAGGTTATACTAGCCGATATATAGTGACATGTTAGGAACACAAACCACCATAGCAGCGCAAATGAATGTGTTAGGTTATACTAGCCGATATATAGCAACATGTTAGTAACGCAAACCATTGTAGCGGCGCAAAAGAATGTGATAGGTTATACTAGCCGATATGTAGTGACATGTTACTGACGCAAACCACCATAGCTGCGTAAATGAATGTGTTAGGCTACATGAGCTGATATGCAACAACATGTTAGTGATGCAAACCACTGTAGCGGGGAAATGAATGTGTTAGGCTATGCTAACCAATACATAGCAACATGTTAGTGATGTGAACCATCATAACTTTGCAAATATATGTGTTAGGTCCAGCATCCATCAACCCCACCCCCACCACCCCATTAACTTCAATACCCAACACACTCCACGTGTTTCCAGACGTAAATGAGTGCCTGACGGGCGACCATGACTGCCTCGGCGCATGCGTCAACACCCAGGGTTCATTTCACTGTGCATGCGCGAAGGGGATGACGTTAAACGTTGACAAGAAGTCATGTGACGGTAAGTTGGTTGGTTGTTGGAGTTTTAGGTCCTGGTAAAATCTAAGGTCATATCAGGGCGGGTCGGTCGCGACTTGTCACAGTTCACATTCATGGTGACTTTATAGTGCTGCCGCACTGGGAGTCTAGGCCGCCAGGACCAGGACCCGATATCTCACTCAGTCACATTATCCTGAGACTGAGCTAACCAGTCCTTTCCTTATCCTAATAATAATGAGCGCCTGGGTGGGAAGTGATGGGAAGTAACGAAACAGCCTAACTCTTCAGTCATGCACTGTGTTCAGATCCAAAGACACTTTCTTTCACATAATTAATTGCAAATATTATCCCTAAATAGTCATTGAGCTAAAATGTTAAGCAATACTCATTTTCTAATTATTCCTAATTATTCATTGAGCTCAAATGTTAAGCAATGCTCACTTTCTAATTACCCTAGATAGTCATTCAACTCAAATGTTAATTAATCCTCATATGGTAACTTTCCCAAACTAGTCCTTCAACTCAAGTGTTGATTCATGCCTATATCGTAATTATTCCTAAGTAGTCATGGAGCTCAAATCTTAAGTAATTCACATATTCTAAGTATACCTAAATAGTCATTGTACTCCAATGTGAAAGTTGCATAGTCCGATGGTTTTGAGTTTCTGTCATTTGTTTTAGATAAATATATTCGGTTGATCGTAATAATCTAGCTTACTTACTTTGAAATTACCGTTATTATAAATTGCTAACTTTTGAGATATTTAAATTGCAAACATGCTACATTAATTTAGGCAAACATGCCAAAGCTCTGACACCAGAGCCTTCTGCACTAATGGGTTGTATTAAATTGCCTTAATATTCCCTTCTATCTAGCAGCAAATGTTTAATATGTGCACCAGCATCTAAGTTAGGTATGTAGAATGAAATCTGGATAATTATTTTGGTTTTAAAAATTTGATGTTTTCATCGGACTATGCTGTTTTAATTATTGCTCACCTTTATTTATCCTTAAATAGACATTCAACTGAATTGTTAATTAATACTCATCTGGTAATTATCCACTACTAGTCAGCGAGCTTCCATCCAGACTTGAGGTCAGGAACGCTAATCTTTCTTTCGAGTGACAGATCTATGGAACAGTCTTCCAGACCAAGAGGTTGAATCACTAACGGTAGAAGCATTTGAGAGAAGGCTAGATAGACATTGGAGAGGACACCCACAATTATATGACTTCAGGGCTCCAATGACCTCCATACGTATGCAAAAAAAAGTTCTTTTTCACCATAACGAGCTTGCACTAGAAGCATAATACTTTGTAATATGGCCTAGATCAGCCAGAAGATGATTTGTAAGTTAATCTGTAAGTTAATGTTGCGTGTGTATATTTCTGAATGTAGATGTTGACGAGTGTCTGACTGGTAACGGTGGTTGTGAGCAGCTCTGTATCAACATGCCGGGAACTTACCACTGTTCCTGCAAACCTGGATATACCATAGACTTTGACAACAGAACATGTTATGGTAAGTTCTTGTAATCAATAATGCCATTTTGTTTTGATCTAGCGATAGAAAGTGCTAGCCGAGTATGGTTATACCTGCTGTCGCTGGACAACTCTACATATATGGGTAATCCTCTTAAACTGGGTACCACATATTTGGTTCCTACGTTACGATGGTGATAATTGTAATATCCAGGCATCCAGGCACGTGTGGTGAACAAAGGATATGCTAATGAGATGACGTCATAGACAAAGCGTGCCGGCGGTTCAGTGCCCTGGACGGTGAATAAAGCATTCAGTATCCAGAAGTCAAAGTGCTTTTACAATAATTACTTCTTTTTTGTTTTTGGTGGCAAGTCAAATAATTATTGCTGCCTTAGGATGTTAAGTATGTTAGCAATACTACATGTATTTAATCTATCCCATTACATGTATCAAAATTATGCCAAATCTGATGTCATAGGCTTCATCAGTAGCATGATCTATTAAATTGACTTTGCAGCAAGAAATGCTTAATGAGTGGACCAGGATCTAAGTTAGATATATATAATCAAATCTTAAAATCGCTTTAGATTTTAAAACCTACTGCTTTCACCAGACTCAATCAATGGGTGCCGTCTTCTCGAAGAAGGTTGGCTGCAATGGACCTCCATCTCTTCCTGTCATTCATTCCTCTCACGCATTCCGCATAGCTCATTGCTGTCCACTCAGTGATGTTGTCCATCCATGTTGTTCTCCTTCTCCCTCTTGGTCTTTTCCCTTCTATCTTCCCTTCCAGTATTCTTCTCTGTGATTCCTGGTGTCGTATCATGTGGCCAAAGTATTAAATTTTTCTGTTTTCGATCGTTTGTATTATCTGTCTCTTTATTTTCATTCTTGTTAGGACCTCCATGTTGCTTATCATTGCTGTCCATGGAATTTTTAACATTCTTCTGTATTGCCACATTTCAAATGCCTCGAGCTTTGTTGTTATTGCTTTCTTCAAAGTCCATGTCTCGCAGCAATATAAAAGTGTAGACCACACATAGCATTTTAGCAGTCGGAGTCTTGTTTTTATATTTATGTCTCTAGATGTTAGTACTTTCTGCATCTTTAGAAATGTTGTTTTGGCAATGTTTATTCTCCGTTTAATCTCTCTCTCACATCCGCCATCACTAGACTATACAGCTTTAATGTCCAATATGATGTGATGACTACCACATTTCATGCAGCCGTCATCATATGACCTTAGATGTTGTCTGGATGTGAAACCCTAACAAACAAACACATCTATCATATTGTAAAGTCCAGAGCTGTAATGTGTGGTTGTGTAGGCAGGCTATAATGAAATCAATACAGGCAAGAAGAGAAAGGAAGAGTATAAAGAATGAAAGTAGAGAGAGAGACAATGCCCTCAGGTTTATTATTATATAGTGGTACATGGATCTGGTATGGCATACCACCTGACCGCATTCTCCAATGAGAATCAAGCATTTACAGTTCCACCAATGAACATCAAGCATTCCTGTGTCACCATGGCTACAGTGATCTCACCACCACAGCCATGCGGTGTGGCCACCCTTGGCCACCACCTGCTTGAGCTGAGTGTGTGGTGATCCGTGACTAACAGAGGGGGGAAGGGGGTAGTGGGTAGAGCTCCAAGTGCCCCTTACACACTATCTCTAGTGCCTCTTTCACACTATCTGACTAATACACAATGACTATTGACCATGAGTAAAGTATCACCAGCAACTACATAAATACATTCATCCACCTGGCACTATATACCATTTACCATTATATACCATTTGCATTCCCCCACCAATGCGTTTTATCGTAATATTTTACAATATGGTTGATGTTGTCGACAGCTACCTACATTATAACATCACCGTGTCATATTCTCAATTGGCTTGCTACTGTAATATAGAAATACCGATAGGTTTTCTCATATGACCTTAGATGTTGCCAGGACATAAGCCTCCAAGAACCAACCAAATTGATCTTACCCATTTAACTGCTGCTTACCCTATCCTAAAATACCACGCACAAAATTAGGTAGCTAAAAAGATCAAATTTAAAGTCATTGTTTTGACTCAAGCGCAGTCGTGTGCAGAGATGAGGGTGTCAGATGGTGTGACTGTCCCAGGCATCCATATCGGGGAATATTTAAAATGTCTTCCTTGCTTACATTTCTCAGTACTATAACTCTGTGCTTGAGTTTTAGGGGCATATATGAGCCTGTCTCAAAAGGTGATAACTCTTTTTTTTTTTGTCTATTGTAATGATTGACACAAAACAGCACAGAAACGGCTACACTGAAAACACAAGGACATTTGCTTCAAATCAATATGTATTCTATTGGGATTATGAAAAACAATGTAAACAACAAATCAGTTTATCCTGAGCAAATGCATAAGCAGATAGTATGTTGATCGTTACAATGGACAAAGTTTTGTCCCATATTGCTTAGCACCTTTTGGGACAGTCTCATATACAATCGAGGGGTTGGTACCAAGGCATCGCAAAACCTCTGCCCACCACTGCTTAGGCTAGATATCAGTGTTGATAATTCACCGTTTCACACCGGCTGCTTCCAGATTACAACGAGTGTCGGTCGGATAACGGAAGATGTGAACAAATATGTGAGAACACTTTGGGGTCATATGAATGTCGGTGTAAAGCCGGGTACACCATGAACCTAGACGGACACTCCTGTGATGGTAAGTTTCACAATACCTACAGAGCACCCGCATTAAGATTGACTGCGGGTGCATTAAGATTTACTCCGCTAATCCGGACATCGGATAAAAGGAACAAAATCTGAGTTCATCTTTTTGTTTGACAAAACTGTAATGTTCCCTATTTTAATTAAATATATTATATTTATGTTTTTTGGTGTTATTTTTTGTCTTTGTTTGTTTTTTATTCTGTAATATCGTCTATTTTAATAGAATATATATTTATGTTTTATGTGGCTATATTTTGTTTGTTTTACATTCCGTAATGTTAACTATTTAATCGAATATGGTTATGCATGTTTTAGTTTGTTTTACATTCTGCAATTTTAACTGTTTTAATAGAATATATATTTATGTTTTATATGGTTATATTTAGTTTTTGAGTGTTTTACAATCTGCTGCTTTTAATAGAATATATATTTATATGTTAAGTGGTTATATTTTGTTTTGTTTGTATTATATTCTGTAATGTTAACTATTTTAATATAATATATAATTGTATACGTTTTATATGGTTATATTTGGTTTTTGTTTGGTTTACATTCTGTGATATCAACTATTTTAATTAAATATATATGTTTATGAGCCTGTCTCAAAAGGTGATAACTCTTTGTTTTGTTGGTCCATTGTAACAATTGACACACAGAAACTGTTACACTGAAAACACAAGGACATTTGCTTCAAATCAATATGTATTCTATTGGGATTATGAGACACCATGTAAAAACACAAATTAGTTTATCCTGAGCAAATACATAAACAGATAGTATGTTGATCATTACAATGGACAGATTTTGTCCCATATTGCTTAGCACCTGTTGAGACAGTCTCATTATATGTTTTATATGGTTATATATGGTTTTAGGTTGTTTTACATATCGTAATATTAACTATTTTAATACAATATATATTTACCTGTGTTATATGGCTATAATATGTTCACAGCAATTTCTGGAATTTCCTTATTGAGTATCATTGTTCACCATACTGTGTATATATTGCCAATGTCCACCAGGCATTCAATCCATGCCTGCACTACTCTTAGCGTCACATATATGGGCCGACATAATTATACCGACAATGAAAAGTCGAACTGTGTGCACCGGGCATGAGATGAGTTATCACTGGCATGGGGACCCGTCTGGTCATGCGCGCACTCTAACCTTGACCTTAACCGCTGACCTTGTGCTCGACCGAACTAGACAGGACTTCGTACAGACACTCGCTAACCAATGGCTCATTATGGTCCTAGTTCTGTCTGCATGCATGGACCCGTGTCTCCCCCCCCCCCCACCTCCACAGTCATCCACACCCGCTCCCCCCTCGCCCCTCCCCCCCTCCTCTCCCAAATCCACTATTAACAGTAACGGCAAGTCATATCGCGACGTATTAATAGCTCCTCACATCTATGCCCAGTAAATCAATGGCATAGTGTAAAGTTAAAAGACTTATCTTTTATCCGGTCTACATGTATACAAAATAAGATACCCATAATATGTGTAAAGCCTGATAGCTGCCTGCTTTTGTCTACAGCAAAACCTCTCTAAATCGACCGACCGTGGGACCGACTTTAAAGGGTCCATTTAGTGAGGTGGTCAGTTTAAGGAGTTATTTAATCCTTACAAAGGTATTATATGGGTGATCTTTTTTTTGTTTTGTTTGTTGTTGCTACATTAGTTGTTTAAGCAGGGGAAAATTCAGTCACAGACGACTGGTCTTCCTCATTCCACGACTCCTTGCCCTATCCTAATAATTCTGAGCATCTGGCTAGGAAGCAACAAGTACACATTTTTAAGGCATCGGTTTGACTCGACCAGGATTCGAACCCACGATCCCACGATCTACCAACACAGGAGACAGATGCTCTAACTGATTCGACCATCCCATCAGGTTGGGACCCAAATAAAACGATCAATATGGGGGAGTGGTCGATCTGTGGAAATGGTCGGTTAGAGAGATTTTACTGTATATTGTTCATACCATCTCATCATATCACCGATAAATAGTCCACATGCACCGTAATGGTTAAGACCAGAAGATCAGCAGTACTGGAAAAAAATGCTATTCAACGGGAATAAAATGTTGAACCCAAACAAAAAACAAAAAAACACACCAACAAAATCACTATCAATCTTGTTGAAGGACTTACTTCCAGTTAGTCTGGGGGCTGATCCCACAAACCCAGTGTTGCAGTTTCCGCGGTACACCAGTTTGCGAGAGACACATCCATTCAAATGCATTGTCAATGGCCGTGAGCAAATCTTCATACAGAAAAAGTCAAATATCTCTCAAATTACACCACCTAGAAACAAATCGCTTGGTACACATATAGAAAACATCTTTACCAAAAAGATTATATTAAATGTATATGGTTAGGATTCTTGATTTCTATTAATTTTGAATAAAACTAATGCTTTGTCCTGCACGTACCATCAAACTCAAGGCATTGTCAATGGTCATGAGCAATCTTCATACAGAAAATACAGAAAAAGTGAAATAGCTCTAAAACAACACCACCTAGAAACAAATCGCTTGGTACACACATAGAAAACAAAAACATTATATTAAATTTATAAGGTTAGTGACGATGCTGTTCGATGTTGACGCATGCACAGAAGCAATGTGTCCCTCGCAAACTGCTGTACCGCGGAAACTGCAACACCGGCATAGGAAGGGAACCAAGTGTTTTGCTCATTCCGGCCACCCTGTCACTAGATAAAACATTCACCCGAAACTTGTTGTAGGGGTGAATGCCAACGTAGTCTAAATAGGGGCGACCATTGACTTAGTATGGAACAGGAATTCATGGTTCCAGTATCTAATGGCTACTGATATTGGCAGAAAGTTGGTGAAATGAGAGAGAATGCAAAATGAAGAGATGGCCACCACAGAATGCTGTCGATTTCACTTTTAAAGTCCATTAAACTACTTGTTTTATTATATTTTTCAACTCAAAAGTAGCCGGTAAATATGAAGATGTATATGAAGAATATATTTTGCTTCTTACCTTAAGCATTTATGTGCTGATTTCGTTTACCCAGCTTTTCGCCACTTTTTGGAGTTTATCTAGCGGATTCTTTTTCACTGCTACTGCATATATTAGGGGTGAATCTTTTATTTACCTGGCCACTTCTTGTGGTTCACAATACATCGAGCCTTGCTAGTCATTCCACAACTTACTGCGCACTATCAATATGATGGCCGAATTAATTTAATATCTGTCCACCGTTTTGGTAGATTGTGGAATTCTAACCCATGGGTTCAAACCATGGTCAAGTCAAACCGATGACTTAAAAATTGATACGTATCGCTTCCTAGCCAGGTGCTCAGCATTATAAGGATAGGGCAAGGACTGGTTGGCTCAGTGTAAGTATAATATGACTGAGTAGGATATCAGGTCATGGTGATGACAGCCTGATCTCCCAGTGGGGGTGGCACTATAAAGTCGCTATGAGTGTGCACTGTCACAAGTCGGTACCCATCCTGATATTACCTTAGATGTTCCCAGGATGCAAAACTCCAACAACCAACCAACCACTGCACCACTATTGACTTTGTCACGTCGGTTGGTGGAGATTCAGTGCAGATTGAATTAAAGTTGCATAGTCCGATGCTTTTGAGTTTTTGCTATTTCCTGAGATAAATATATTATACTAATCGTTATAATCTACTTTACTTTAGTTTGAAGTAACTTTAATTTTAAATGCCTAAGTTTGGAGATATTTGACGTCAAAACATGCCAAAATAATGTTGGCAAGCACGCCAAAACTCTGACCCCATAGACTTCAGTAGTAATGGTTTCTATTAATTGACTTATTATGCCCTTCTATGCAGCAACAAATGCTTAATAAGTGCACCAGTGTCTACGTTGAATATGTAGAATCAAATCTAGATAAATATTTTGGTTTTGAAAATGTGATGTTTTCATCGGACTATGCAACTTTGACACATGGAGGGGACCGTGCGTGATTGTCTGTGTGTAGCGGGGAGTGGGGCTGGTGAGAGGAGTGGGGGTGGGGGAGGGGGGTGTAGGGGAGGGGAGGAGGGGGGATGGAGGGAAGGGGAGTGCTACAGTGTGCATGGCGCATTCATCTGCTGCACACAAAGGATGCGCATGCGCGAAAACAATGGCTTAGTCCGAAAACGCACCAAGCGCCACCAGTGGCAGGTCGACTCCCCGGGACGCGCATTGGACGCGACTAGTTGTAATGCCTGTTCTTAGCTGTATTCTTTCCCACACACTCTCATAAGATCGCGACTATTGTGTCCCGTTACTACTACTATTACTAGTGTTTCTTCTCCAGGGCGAGTGTCGCAAACATTGTGTGTTTGTTGTTCTACGTCCTAGCAACGTCTAAGGTCATATCAGGACGGGTACCGAGTTGTGACAAGCACGCACTCATGTCAACTTAATAGTGTTGGAACCAATCTCTAGCACTCCACACATGTTTACCAGCTAGGATAATAATACCTATCGTAGTTAACGGCTACTTCTCTTCCAGTGACCAGACCGAAAGGCACAATGAGTTGAGCATCCATTTCCCACTTTGGTAGATCGTGGGATTCAAACCGACCCTAGTCGATTCAAACCCATGACTTAAAAATTGATACTTGTCGCTTCCTAGCCAGGTGCTAGGCATTGTTAGGATAGGGCAAGGGCTGGTTGTCAGTCCAGTGTCAGGATAATGTGACTGAGTGGGATATGAGGTCATGGGCCTGGTCTCCCATTGGGGCAGCACTATGCAGCCACCATGAGTGTACACTGTCACAAGTTGGCACCCATTCTGATATGACCTTAGTTATTGCCAGGACGCTAAACTCCAACAACCAACCAACCCGAGTAGGTATGATTATGTATGTCACTCATTGCGCACCCTATGACTCGGTTCCGTGATGTAAACCCAGGCGGCGCCACCTGTACTCCAGCCAGTGCTACATCTTGTTGACACAGACAAGGGCCTTATTGGGTTGCTTCCAGAAGTTGCGCTCACTCAGTGGACTTAACAAGTGCAGTGCCTGTTGGTTTCCTCGCTGCTGTGCTTATTATGTCTATAATTCCATCTATCGGTAAATTACCTAGTGCCTATCACCATGTGACAATGTTGATTGCTGTCTTCCCAGATGAGGACGAGTGCAGTTCGGGGCGCCACCTGTGCGCGGAGATGTGTGTCAACCTGCCCGGCACTTACCGCTGTGCCTGCAAAGATGGGTACCGGGTTGGCACCGACAGCCGCTCCTGCGAAGGTAAAGTGGGATTTGTATTTAACACAGTCATATCAGGTGGCAGTCCACACTCATGGCTACTTTATAGTGCTGCCCCACATGGTGACCAGGCCACCAGCACCATGACCTGATATCCCACACAGTCACATTATCCTGACACTGAGCCAACCAGTCCTTGCCCTAACCTAATAATGCCGAGCACCTGGCTAAGAAGCAACAAGTATCAATTTTTAAATCATTGGTTTGACTCCTCAACTAGGGTTCGAACCGAGTGGGTTCGAATCCCATGATCTACCAAAATGAGAGACGGACACTCAAATCATTCGGCAAACCCGTCTGGTCTTACGGCCTTAGATATTGTAACAAACATTAAAGCTGCATAGTCCGATGAAATATCAAATTTTCAAAACCAAACCAATTATCTGGATTTGATTTTACATATCTAACTTAGATATTGATGCACTTATTAAGCATTTATTTCTGTGTAGAAGGCAATACTGACTCAATTTAATATAACCTGTTACTGCAGAAGTCTATGGTGTCAGAGTTTTGGCAAGTTGCCAAAACTAATTTTCCATGTTTGCACTCAAAATATCTCAAAAGTTTACCATTTAAACTAAAAGTAACTTTGAACTAATGTAAAGTACATACTAGTGATCGATCTAATATATTTATCTAAAAAAAAATACAGAAATTCAAAACCATCGGACTATCCAACTTTAAGTTGACATTCTTGTTTATTATTATCTTGTGTCCATCCATCCAGATGACGATGAGTGCTTAGTAGAGAATGGCGGCTGCGCACACAACTGCACCAACCTGGAGGGCAGCTACCTGTGCGGATGTTCCTCCATGCATGCGCTGGCACCCGACATGCACTCCTGCATCCGTAAGTGTACCACTGGCAAAATCGCGCAGTTCAACTGCAGCTGTGTCTGCGCTAAGCATTTGAAGACCTTCCTTTGGAATAGCGCGAATGGGGGACATGTGGCATAGTTCATTTTCCGACACTTGATGGTGCGTAGGTACCAGTGGGCCTAAATGGCCATTGACAATGCTTTGAGTTTGCCGGTACATTCAATGCAACACGTTTATTTTATTCAAAATTAATAGAAATGCAGAATCCTAACCTCATTAATTTAATATAATCTATTCGTTGAATATGTTTTCTATATGTGTACCAAGCGGTTTATCTCTAGGTGGTGTGGTTTTAGAGATATTTGACTTCTTCTGTATGAAGATTGCTCACAGCCTTTGACAATGCAGTGAGTTTGCCGGGACGTGCAGTGCAAAACATCTATTTTATTCAAAATGAATAGAAATACAGAACCGTAACCGTATCAATTTAATATAATCGATTTGTTGCATATGTTTTCTATATGTGTTCCAAACAGTTTGTTTCCAAGTGGTGTGGTTTTAGAGATATTGCCATGGACAATGCATTGAGTTTGCCGGTATGTCTACTAAGCGGTTTGTCTCTAGGTGGTGTGGTTTTAGAGATATTTCACTTCTTCTGTATGAATATAATTCAAGATTGCTCACGGCCATTGAGAATGCATTGAGTTTGCTGGTACGCACAGTGCAAAACGTTTATTTTATTCAAAATTAATAGAAATGCAGAACCCTAACCTTATAAATATTTGTTGAATATGTTTTCTATATGTGTATCAAGCGGTTTGTCTCTAGGTGGTGTGGTTTTAGAGATATTTCACTTCTTCTATATGAAGATTGCTCATAGCCATTGAGTTTGCAGTGTGACAGTGTGCTGTTTAGGTCCACTAGTTCAGTTGCGACGTGAACAGCAGGAATTTGAACTAAAAAGTCGGAGGTCCCCCATTGGCTGGTATTTGCGCATCAGACCCAAAGAATACTCCTTCAGATTAGTCAATGTGCAGAAGAAAGAAGGCACGTACAAAGCCACATCAACAGCCACTAAATTTAGGCCTGCATAGTCCGATGAAACATCAGTTTTTCAAAAACAAAACACCCACCTAGATTTAATTCTACATATCTAATTTAGATACTAACGCACTTATTAAGAATTTGTTGCCACATAGATGGGCATATTGATTCAATTTAATAGAACCCGTTGCTGCAGAAGCCTATGGTGTCAGAGTTTTGGTGTGCTTGCCAAAATTGATTTGGCATGTTTGCACTTCAAATATCCCTAGGGATAGCCATTTAAAATAAAAGTTGCTTCAAACTAAAGTGTAAGTAGATCATACTAATCAATGTAATACTTTTATCTTTGAAAATATTATTAAAATCAAAACCATCAGACGATGCAACTTTAAACCTATCCACAGTAGAAAAAATCATAAATTACTTCACTTATTATTCAGATCTGATTATTGTTCTGCTATTTTTTTTTTTTTTTTTTTTCAGCGAAATGCCCAATTGGCTTCCAGAAGCTTGGTGACCAACAATCCTGTTATCGAATACAAGCATTCTCCCCCCGAAGCATCTCTGGAGCGGAGACATATTGTCGCGCATTACACCGCAGTGCACATCTTGCTACAGTCGACACTAAGGAGGAGCGACAGACATTGGCTCGCTACTTGAATACCATTACAGGTGACAAAATAATTATAATATATACTGCTAATGATTACAATCAGAGAAAGAATGCATGCAGTAGATAGCTACGCAACAACTGAAAGTGATAAAACAAGGGGAACCAAGAGAATATTACTGTCTACGAGCGAAGACAAGTCATTAGACGTAACCATTATGGCCAGCATACTTCAAGCAGTCTTTGTCACATCGCGACCGACAGCATGATGATGATGACTTCCACTGTAAAAAGAAAACACAAGAAAAAACCTGGTTGCTTTAAAAACTTGTTGAATACAACATTAGCCTAAGCCATGTAGGTTCTGGTATGAAGCATGCCATTTAAATTGTCGCAGCACTATAAAGCCACTAATATGTCCGTAGCTTCCCCCTTTCCCCACATGCTGCTAGAACTTAAAAAACATATAAACCAAACCAGTACATCACTTGTGGACGCACACCGCCATCCACCCAACTTTGTGACCGAATCGGAAGGTCGAGAGTTCGAATCGCACCCATGTCAAACCAATGACTTATAAAATTGATACTTGTTGCTACCTAGCTTTGTGCCTGACATTAATAAGATAGGACAATGACTGGTTAACATAGTATCAGTATAGTGTGATTGTGTGGGATATCAAGTCATGGTCCTGGCAGCCTGGTCTCCCAGTGGAGCAGCACCATAAAGGTGGTATAAGTGCACACTGTCACAAGTCAGTACCCATCCTGATATGACCTTCGATGTTGCCAGGACGTAAAGCTCCAATAAATAATACTAAACAGCAACTGGTTAGTACAAGAAGATATTACATTTAGGATTATCTCATACGTAGGTCTTTGAGCTATACCATAATGAATAATATTGTCTTTTTGCAACTCGCCCTTCAGCCCACATGTACTGACTAGTTCCTGATGTCAATATAAGACTGCATATACATATATTCTAAATAACATGTATGGTCAGATTGCCGGACGACCAATGGCTGACTGCTGACAAAAAAATGGCATCCAATGAATAAATTATAATTATTTATAACAACTGAATACATGTAAATAAAGTGTCATCCAAAGTTTTAAACAATTTCAAGGTAGTACAAATAGAAGTATTTTTGCAGACGCCCCTCATTACCCCCCAAAAGTAGTATATATCCACATTTTACTCATCATCATCATCATGCTGACGGTCGCGATGCGACAAAGACTGCTTTCATTACTTGACTGCCGCTCTCATTTCATGAAAGCTGCCTGCAAAAGTGTTGAAGTGCTGCTGGCTTTTGCAAGTTACCAGCGGCACTCTCTCAGGGAGCAAATAGAGGTCTCACACTGGCAAGAACATGTCCAGACAGGCACAAAACTATTTATCCCTGCAGTGGCTGGTCGGGAGATGTTGGGAGTTCCATACATCAACCGCCCTTGATGCTGCCACAGTGACATAGTTCTGTTCAGGGTTTGCTCCCTTAGCCTTCGGTTCTGTCAAGAAGCAGTACCACAAGGCAGTGGTTTACAACTCTGCAGGGCAGGGACGTCAAACTCCCTGAGGTATTGCAATACCTGCATACCACATTTTTACTACACACCCAGATACAGTGGCTGAATGAGTTGAGTGTCCACCTCCCAATTTGGTAGCTCTTGGGATTCAAAACCTCACGTTTGAATCTGGGTCAAACCACTGATTCAACAGATTTATACTTATGTCTACCTACCCTGACATTGGGCATTACCAGGATAGTGAAATGAACAGTGGAATTAGGAAGACTAATTGCCTGTGATTGATAATCCTCTTGCTTAATCACATAATATACAACAAAAACGCCAACAATTTGCCGAGAAATATCAACATTTTTATTAAGCGATACAAGTTGGATGTGACTAAGACAGTCAGTTGAACACTTTATACAACTGTTAAAATGTTGAAGACTGTGGATGAACCTTAGTTTCTTTTAAAATCAAACCAATAAATCCACTTGCTCTCTCTTCTCTTTCTCCGTTACCCACTTGCTCTCTCACCCTCATCCTCCTTTCAACCGCAGAGACATCCAAGGGTCCAACTGGCTGGTGGGTGGGCGCACGCTACATGGAAGGATTGACCCAATTCGTGTGGACGCACACTTTCAACACCATTCCGCTGAATCACGCCAACTGGGGCATCCGGCACCAGCCCTATGAGAATACCTGCATCTGGCTCATGCAAAGCGCTTTCTACGCACACAACTTCGAGAACGTCGACTGCAGCACCCTGTCAGCCTTTATCTGTGAACTGGAACTGCCGGACGCCTGATTGGATTTCAGCTAGATTAAAGATTCACCCCGTACTACAGTAGCCTGAGTAGGGGTGAAGAACAACCCTATTTAAAAAGTGGAAAAATGTGGGTAAATGAAATGAGCACATGAATTCTTAATCTAAAAAGCAAAACATGAAGAGTCCAGGTGCCAAACCTCACTCATCCAACATTTTAATTCAAATAAAAGATTTTGTACCTGAAGGTAATTTGTATTCTCACTAATTCCATTTTTATTGTGATGTAATGATTATGGAGCTATGAACACCAAAATAGGAATGTAAAAACAACCAAACTTTCTGAAGGTTTGATTCCAATGTTTATCACAAGTTTTGGATTGTTGCTTATTGGGTTTTGCACCTGAACTTTTCATATATTCTTCACATACCTTGATATATTTTCCCTCAACTTTTGAACAGATTGGTTTATTTGTGGTTGTTTTACTGATTAGTAGATTAGTCCTGTAGATCGAGGAACTTTTAAAGTTTGAATTAACAGAGCCCACAATGTCATGTCATGATGGCAGCCATTGGCAGGAAGTTGAGAGGTTCCTGGGTAATAATCCAATCTAGGTCAGAAAGCAGTCATTTTCATTGGCTGAGGTAGTCAGGTGGTAGAAACAGTTTATTCAAACATGGAGGATTTACTTTATCGACTCTTTCACTGATTGTGTGTCATTATACCTTGATATTATGTGATTTCAACAGTATATATTGAG
This sequence comes from Branchipolynoe longqiensis, assembly GCA_030323885.1. NCBI lineage: Eukaryota > Metazoa > Annelida > Polychaeta > Phyllodocida > Polynoidae > Branchipolynoe > Branchipolynoe longqiensis. The sequence goes on along the minus strand of CM059198.1, from coordinate 59,716,697 downwards.
GGAAAACAATCGGATTGTAGCTATTGGATTTTAATCAACATGAGGTACGAATGCCAAACTAAGACCATCAACAGTGAGACACATTTTCTCCAAATTTTACATAGGGTTGCAATTCACTGCTGAGTCAGAGGTGAATCTCTTATCTAGAATTCAGCCTGAGATTAGATTAGTTTAGTCTAGGTTAGGGTAGGGACGGGTAGAAGGTGTGCTGATAGCTACATTGTGCCTATTGTGTTATTTATAGATCCGTCAGCAGAATTGACTGGAAATATGAGCAGTAGTGTTTATTGTATGTTTTCAGAACCACAAGCATATTTGAATCGAATTTAAACAAAATGCTTAGAGAATTATCGTTCAGCTGCAATCAGATTGACTGGAATTATATTAACTGTAGTGTATATTGTATGTTGTCATAGAAACACAAGCAGATTGAATGGAAATAAAATATAATGTCTAGTGAATAATCATACACAGGCAAGCAGATTGACTGGAAATATGAACTGGAGTGTATCTCGTAGGTTGTCATAGAACCACAAGCAGATTGGCTGAAAATCAAAAATAATGCTTAGTGAATTATCGTACAGCCACAAGCAGACTAACTGGATATTAACAGCTAGTGCGTTGCCAACGAACTGACAATATTTTGACTGGATATTAGTGCCTAGTGGCTACTGTGTTGAACATAAAACTACCAACAAATTGAGTAGATCGCAATGCTTAGTAAGTTAGTGTATAGTGTGTTGTCATAGAAACGTAAGTAGACTGATCGGAAATCAAATGTGTTTAATGTGTTGTTCTTATAGAACTGCAAGCGGACTGACTTGAAATCATAACGCATAACTAGCGCATAACTGGATATTCACTGCTAGTTGATCGCCATAGAACCGCCAATAGATGGACAGGATATTAATGCTTAGTGTATTGTCATAGAACTGCCAACAGGTTGATTAGATCGTAGTGCTTAGTCTATAATGTGCTGTTATAGAACTGCCACAAGATTGGCTGGATATTAACAATTAGTGTTGAGCATGTTGTCATAGAATCATAAACAGATTGAGTGGAAATCAACCTTAAGCTATATAGCGGTATATGGCATGGGGTACGCAAATGCAACAAAAAATGGAAAAGCATATATGTGCAGAGTGGTGCTTCTATATGTCAGGTTGTGAATTAGATACAAGATTCACCCCGTACTGCTGCAGTAGGGGTGCAAACCAACCCTATATAAAAGCTGTCGAAAATTCGGGTCAAAGAATTGAGAGCCTAATTTCACAATCTAAGAAGCAACATTTATTCTTTACATCTGTCTTATTGATAGCCCGCTACCTTTGAGTTGAAAAATATAATATAATATCTAGTTTAATAAGATTTAAAAGGGAAATCGATGGCGTTCTGCGGCCGCCATCTTGTCTTTTTGCATTCTCTCTCATTCACCAACTCTGTGTTGATATAAGTAACCATTTGCCACTGGTGCCAGGCATTCTACTTGTTGTTCCATACTAACACTATTTATATAGGGTTGGTATTCACCTGTGTACTACAAGTACCGGGTGAATCTTTTATCTAGTTGTGAATGCGATTGTGAATACATGGATGGCAAATTGGATCGCTCAATGGACCGATAGGTGTGAATGAATTTTTGTTGCATTCGCATTCGCACACCGCACACCACATATATGAAAATCTTAGCTTTAGTTTCTGTAGTGCGGAATCAGAGGATTGCAAGTAGATCAGCTGTAGCGTCATTTGTGTTGTCATCGAACCACCAACAGATTGACTAGATATTGCCACTCAGTGTCTAATATGTTGTCATCAATCTGCACTTAGTATGTAGTGTGTTGCCATAGTAATGCAAGAAAATTGGCTGTTGTGTCTACTATGTTGCCATAGAACTGTAAGAAGATTGGCTCTGGTGTCTTGTGTGTTTCCATATAACTGTATGAAGATCTGCTGTAGTGAATATCTTGTTACCATAGAACCGCAAGAAGATTGGATGTAGTGTCTAGTGTGTTTCAATAGAACTGCCATAGAACTGCAAGATTGGCTTGCTTGTCTATTGCATTGCCATAAAACTGCAAGATCTGCTGTGGTGTCTAGCTTTTTGCAATAGAACTGCAAGAAGATTGACTGTGGAATCCATTGCATTGCCGTAAAACTGCAAGATCTGCTGTGGTGTCTAGCATGTTGCAATAGAACTGTAAGAAGATTGACTGTGGTGTCTATTGCATTGCGATAGAAGGCAAGATCTTCTGTGGTGTCGAGCGTGTTGCCATAGAACTGTAAGAAGTTTGACTATGGTGTCTAGTGTGTTTCCATAGAACTGTAAGAAGATCGACTATGTTGCCTATTGTGTTGCACTAGAACTGCGAAAGGATTTGCTGTAATGTCTAGTGTGTTGCCATAGAACTGCAAGATGATTGGTTCTGGAGTCGAGTCTGTTTCCATAGAACTGCAAGATGAGCTGTAGTGCATAGAATGTTGTCATAGAACTTTCACCCAAGTGGCTTGATATTAACCCATAGTGTTTCACGTGTTGTTAAGGAACTCCAAATAAGTTGGGTGAATATTAACAGGGTGTGAACATCAAGAAGACGGAGGTGCTGTACCAACCCAACTCTACAAGAACCCGAGAGGAGGAGATCATGGTTGACGGAAACAAGCTGAACTCTGTTCCGGAATTCACCTATCTCGGAAGCACTATATCAAGTGATGGACGCATTGATGCTGAGATACAGAGGAGGATGGCCAAGGCTAGCGCATCTTTCAGCCGACTACGCCAGAGACTCTGGAACAACCACCATGTGTCCATTCGGGTCAAAGGTATGATCTACCGTGCAATCGTGCTATCCACCCTACTATACGGAGCCGAGGCCTGGTCAGTGTACAGACGGCAGGTGAAAAAGCTGCATGCCTTCATGATGCGACATCTGCGCTCAATCATGAGGCTAACCTGGAAGGACAAAGTGACGAATAAGGTAATACTCAAACGGATGGGGCTGCCCTCTATGGAAGATCTTCTGATCAAAAAGAATCTCCGGTGGACTGGACATCAGACAGGCTACCAAAGCAGATCCTTTATTCCCAACTGTCTTCTGGCTACAAAAAGAGAGGGCACCCCCGTCTACGGTTCAGGGATACCATCAAGAGAAACCTGAAGCTGAGAGACATTAAGACCGACTCATGGACGCAACTCTCACAGCAGAGAGCTAAATGGAGAGCGGCAGTTAAGTAATGAAAGCAGTCTTTGTCGCATCGCGACCGACAGCATGATGATGATGATGTGTTACATTATCGAGCGGGATATCGTCCATAGTTTCTACTGGATTATTTATAGAAGTGAAAGCAGAATGACTGGATATTACTTATAATGGTTAGGCCCTTTATTGTAGACCTGCAAGCAGATTGACTAGAAATTAACCATCATGCCTACTGTAGCGCACTATGATCGAGATGCAAACTGATTGACTGACTATTAACTATGGTTACCACATTATAATAGAACTGCAAGCAAAATAACTGGATGTTAAGTGTAGTGTATAATGCATTATTGTAGAGAAGATAATTGGCTGGATATCAACCATCATCACTAGTGTATTATTTATAGAACCATAAGCAGATTGGTCCAAACTAAACCTTAGCGTCTTGTGTGTTGTCATGGAACCGCAAGTACATTCACTTGAAATATATAATTATGTGTAGTGTGTTCTCATAGACATGCAAGCAGATTGACTGAAATCAACCATTGTGGCTTGCATATTTTCATCGAACCGCAAGATTGACTTGAAATCAACCACCATGGCTTGCATGTTTTTATAGAACCACAAAATTGACTTGAAATCAACCATGGTGCTTTGTGTGTCGTCATAGAACTGCAAGATTGACTTGAAATCAACCTTTGTGCCTCATGTGTTGTCCTCAAACCGCATTCAGATTTACTTGAAATCAACCATTGTGGCTTGCATGTTTTCATAGAACGACAAAATTGACATGAAATCGACCATCGTTTCTTGTGTGTTTTCATAGAACCGCATGCGAATTGACTTAAAATCAACCATCAATCCTTGCATGTTTTCATAGAAGCGCAAGATCGACTTAAAATCAACCACCATGTCTTGCGTGTTTTCATAGAACTGCAAGATTGACTTGAAATCAACCACCATGGCTTGCATGTTTTCATAGAAAAATTGACTTGAAATCAACCATGATGCTGTGTGTGTTGTGATAGAACTGCAAGATTGACTTGAAATCAATCATTGTCCCTCGTGTTGTCCTCGAACCGCAAGCAGATTGACTTAAAATCAACCATTGTGGCTTGCATATTTTCATCGAAGCGCAAAATTGACTTGAAATCAACCAGCATTTCATGTGTGTTGTCATGCAAATTGACTTAAAATCAACCATCATGCCTTGCATGTTTTCATAGAACCGCAAGATTGACTTGAAATCAACCATTATGTCTAGTGTAATCAGATTTACTGGAAATCAACCACGGGGTCTAGTGTGTCAACACAGAACTGCGAGCAGATTCACTTGAAATCAAACCTTCACGTGTAATGTGTTGTCATAATACTGGAAGCAGATTGATTAGAAATCAACCATATGATAGCGTCTAGTGTATTATTTATAGAGCTGCAATCTGATTGGCTGGATATCAATCATTGCTTCACTTAATGCACTTACTCATAAATTGAAGTAATGAGATTGTTTTGCAAGTAATGTGCGAGAATATGTATATGCATATTGTCATTTATACATATATATATATAGTTAGTTGATGAATCCCTTATTTGTGTACTTATGTAGTCAAATGTAATATTGTCCGTCTGTTTTCCTATTAACCAACTGAGTCGTTGCATTTTTCAACATCTATGAAAGTTCATTTTGAAAGCAAGACAGCAAGAATTGTTACAGCTACTGCTAAGTACCCCCTTCACAGTTACTTGAATGAACATTTGATTTAGAAATGTTCGTTAATTTTGCACATTGTATTACATGATGCTTATTATTCACGATTAGCGAATGAGTGGTATAGTAGTGCTTAATTTAATCAGAGTAATAGAACACAACAACAGAACAGAATGACCAAACTAGTTAATCCGGCTCTCAACCCTCCTCAGGACTTCTCCTCTTGTTAGTTTGAGGGGTGGGTGGCGGCACATTGGGTGCCGGCACATTGTAGATCAGCCTAACCTCACAGGTTTGTCTGCAGTCAGCAAGTGGATGATAACCCAGGGGCAGGGTGGGACATCAACATTCAAAGAGGTATGTGGTGGCAGCTGTGTAATCCGAATTTAATGTAAGGAAAGTTCTGGCCTGAACCGATAAGGCCCGTTTATACTTGTGATGGCATTAAACGGCACAACACGGCGCAAGCCAACATTCCCATTTAGACTTTACGTCAACACTTGACGGTGTCAGATGGCGCAACATGGTGCAAGTGTTGATCAGAGTTCAACTATGTTGAACTTTCAAGGTCAGCGATTCCATATGTCGGCGACAGGTCTGGATTAAAGCTAAGATTCCATATATGTGGTATGCGAATGCGGCAAAAAATCAAAAAGCATGTAAAGGCATAGTGGTGCTTCCATACATCTGAATGCCATTGCGAATGCGGCAAATGGATCGACCCATGTACTGATCTGTGCGAATGTGAATGCTGCTGGGTTTGCCGTAGAAACAATATCAACTTTGGCTTTCCTTCACAAATTTGGAGCAAAAAACCCCAATAGTGGCATGGGTATCTTTTTTCTTTCTTTTTTTGTTTGTTTAACTACCCCCCCAACACAAAAAGTAGACATTGGCTATTAGGGACGGCATAGATCTATGCCACATATACCGAATTGTGCAGCATACTGCGTGTATGGAATCTTAGCTTTAGACGTCGACCAGTAGATTGCATGCACTGAAAACAGTGTCAAGAGCAAAACAAAGGCACCCCGCCATTGAGTTTACTGATACACGTGGTGCGAAACGTCGATTCTTTAATTTATTTTGCTAAAATAGTTTTTGAGGTAGTGATTGAGTATGGCTAGCATGGGCAATGCCACTCATAATATCCCAACTTTCACTATTATTTCTGAATTTGAATCCTTATTTGTGTACTTATGTAGTCAAATGTAATAGGTTCTGTCTGTTTTCATATTAACCAACTGAGTCGTTGCATTTTTCAACATCTCTGAAAGTTCATTTTGAGAGCAAGACAGCAAGAATTGTTACAGCTACTGCTACGTACCCACTTCACAGTTACTTGACTGAACATTTGATTTAGGAATGTCCGTTAATTTTGCACATTGTATTACACGATGCTTATTATTCACGATTAGCAAATGAGTGGTATAGTAGTGCTTAATTTAATCAGAGTAATAGAACACAACAACAAAACAGAATGACCAAACTAGTTAATCCGGTTCTCAACCCTACTCAGGACTTGTCCTCTTGTTAGTTTGAGGGGTGGCTGGCGGCATATTGTAGATCAGCCTGAACTCACAGGTTTGTGTGTAGTCAGGTTTGTGTGCAGGCTGGGACATCAACATTCGAAGAGGTATTAATCACCAGGTGGTGGCAGCTGTGTCATCCGAGTTTAATGTAAGGAAAGTTCCTGCCTGAACCGATAAGTCCTGTTTATACTTGTGATGGCGCTAGACGGCGTTAATCGGTGCAACATGGCGCAAGCCAACATTCCCATTTAGACTTTACATCGACACTTGACAGCGTCAGACGCCGCAACATGGTGCAAGCGTTAACCAGAGTTCAACTATGTTGAACTTTCAAGGTCAGCACTTCCATATGTCGGCAGTTCAGGTCTGGATTAAAGCTAAGATTCCATATATGCGGTATGCAAATGCAGCAAAAAATCGGAAACCATGTAAAGGCATAGTATAGTGGTGCTTCCATACATCCGAATGCCATTGCGAATGCGAATGCGGCAAATGGATCGACCCATGTACCGATCGATGTGAATGCGCATGCGAATGCGAATGCTGCTGTGTTTGTCATAGAAAACAACAGCAACTTTGACTTTCCTTCACAAATTTGGAGCAAAAAACCCCAACAATGGCATGGGTATCTATTTTTTTTATTTTGTTGTTTGTTTAACTACCCCTCAACACAAAAAGTAGACATTGGCTATTAGGGACGACATAGATCTATGCCACATATACCGCATTTGCCCGCATAGTGCGTATATGGAATCATAGCTTTAGACGTCGACCAGTAGATTGCATGCACAGAAAACAGTGTCGAGACAAAACAAAGGCGCCCGGCCATTGAGTTTGCTGATACGCGCAGTGCGAAACGTTGATTCTTGAATTTATTTTGCGAAAATAGGTTTTGAGGCCATGATCTGGTAAGGCTACCACTGGCACTGACACTCAGAATAACCCAACATTCACTATTATTTCTGCATTTGAATCCTTTCAAAGAAAATTGTTCTTAGGGTAAATTAAATACTTCAGATCTTTCTCTTCAATCGTACATTAAGATCTTTTTAATGGACCCAATGAAAGCGTTAACATTTATTTTGCAAAAAATAAATGCTCCGCATAGACATAGCATTGCGGCAGCACAAATAATGCATTGTTTTACCCTTCGCGAGTCATTGCCAGGGTTAATAGAAATACAGAACTATTTGGCATAAACATGGATGCACAAATGAAATATGATAATATAATTAACATAGTTAAGAGAACTATCCATATGGAAAACATGAACAAAAAAAGGTCGATGGTGGGGACCGTGAGCATCAAAGCATTCAGACTTTCACGGCCATGTTCACTCCCAACCGTTTTGCGCCATCACACGGCGGCAACCGGCATAAAGTTGACAGTGTCACACGCCGTCAAAACTTTAAGGCCCAGTCAAACCTTACCAGACTGGGGAACCAGATGAGAACCGGACACTGTCCGGTACTGTACGGCGATGTCCGGTACATGTCCGGTACCTTTCCGGCGGTGTCCGGCGGTGTCCGGTACAAGTTCTGAACATGCACAAAACTTCTACCAGACACCGCCAGACTGAGGTGTCCGGTTGGTGTCCGATGTGTCCAGTACATGTCCGGTACCCATCCAGTACCCATCCATACATGTCCGGTACCCATCCGTTGGTGTCCGGTTTGTCCGTTTTGTCTGGTACATGTCCGGTACCCATCCGTTAAGTGTCTGGTTCTCATCCGGTTCTCAGCCGGTTCTCGTCCGGTACATGTAGGGTACATGTATGGTACTTATCCGGTTGTCCGGCGGCAATTGACCCAATTACACTCCATTTCGATACATTTTGATACATTTTGATACATTTTGTGTACCAGGGAGCACTGGACTAGACAATTCTTTGTCCGGTGGTGACGGTACTCAGTCCGGTAAGGTGTGACAGGTGCAATAAACAGGCATATAGGTGCTGCCAAGTGTCAGTCATGAAGTATGGCAGGCCGACCAACTCCTTGTCTCATCGAGAATTCCCCAAGTTAGTCTAAAGGCCCTGTCACACTACAACATTTCCCACCAACGCACGTCGACGTGTTGCGTTTTTGGTCGAAACGTTGGTACACGTCCGGTACGTTACCGGCGCATTACCGGCGTGCTACCGGTGCGTCGGTACACGTTGCGTGATAGCAATGTGTCAATGCACACATCGGTGGCTGGTGGCGCGCGTAGGGGCGTGCCGATTGTTTTGTGCTTGCACAGAACTTTCGGCGCGGAACGACACACGCCAACGGGTTGGAGGGGGCGTTACTTGACACGTTAGCAACATGTCGACACACGTTGGTGGCATGTCAGCGGAACGCTGGCAGAACGTTGATCAACGTCAGTTAACGTTGGCTTTTTTTTCCCCAAAATGCGACCGTTCCGTCGGCGCGTCCGTCACGTCCGATCGATGGGTAGTCGGCGCAATATTGGCATTGTTCCAGCATTTCTCGGCACGTTGGACGTGTTGCCGGCGCGCCTGGATGCGTTGGCCGCGTGGTGTGGACTCGCTGCGGGTGCGTCCTAACGTGGTGCTGGCGGGTATGTACGCGTTGACACGGTACTAACACGACACCAACGCGTCAACGCGCCGATAGCGTGCCGACAGTGCGCCGACAACACGCCGATGGCACGCTGGGAACCCGCTGGCGGGACGTTGACATGTTGTTCCGCCACGCGTCGAAACGCGTTGGCCGCATGCCAAAAACATGCCACTAACACGCTACAACCGTCAAATTTTCTCCCAAAACGCCGAAGAGTTGGACATGAGTCGACGGGTTGCAAATATTTTGCGCGCTGTGACAGGGCCTTAACATGAACAAATACCAAAAAAAAGAAACAAACCACAATGAAATACGTAATGAGGAGAAAACAAATTTTCATATGCATAGGGCTATGTAATCTGAGTGTGTAAGGTGGTTTTAAATGGGTCAATGACAAGGGCCTAATGAACTTTTCAAAGCACCCTCCCACCCACAAACCAGGACTATGAGGATGCCTACAAAGTATGTACAATTGTGGATTTTGTGGATTTTTTTTGTAATCGCACACATACAGAGCTATTTTGCTGCTTGTGGGTGGAACTATATTGCGGTGACTTTGCATGGCACTAGAATGCTGGTATCATAGCAACATGTGTGTAATAAATAAACTAACAATCAAAATATAGAATGATCATTCCAAACTACTTTGCAAAATATGTTCAATAAATGAACTAACCAATCAGAAATTAGAATGATCATTCTGGGCTACTACGCTGAATGATTTTGAGTCGAGCAATCACTTTTTAGGGCTGCCTGATTATAGATGTCCTCCTATAAAATAGCAAAGTCTGATGAAAGAAAGCCTTTTCTCACACATGATTCTTCATACATCCTTCCACTCTATGTGAATGCACATGCGCACCATATTCTAATGTCCAATTAGAGTAACCATAGTTACACTTGAAACACTGTCTCTGTCACAGGGCTGCTAAACAACCCATTAGCAATAAATGTTGGAAGGCTGAGTATTGCAATTTAATATCTCACACATATTGTTCAAATAATTATCCACCATAACCCACTATGTTTGGTTAAATAATTGATGGAAAGCATGTAGATCAATAGACCTTAAAAGTCAAATCAAGAGATTTCTGTGGCTGCCGTCTCTCTTTTAAAATAAAAGAGATTTTTTAGCATAATCTAAATTTCTCAAATGTTAGCCAATAGAAATAAATATTGTTCACTTGAACCACTACATCCACTATTAATTCCTACTGAATCAGTTTTTTTGCTCGGATTTAAGCAGGGTTGTCATTCATACTTAAGGGTGAATCTTTAATATAGCGTAAACAGGTTCAAGGCTACCAAAGCTCACAGTAAAGCATCATATTGAGCATTACTTTAATTTATTCTTAATGATTCCAAAAATGCAATGCAGTTCCCAGTTCTAGAATATGAATACTTGTAGAAAGTTGCATAGCCGATGGTTTTGAATTTCAGTCATTTTCTGAGAAAAATATGTTAGGTTAATTGTTACTGTAGTTTGAAGTATGTTTTAGTTTAAATGGCTAACTTTTGAGATATCGGAAGTGCAAGCATGCCAAATTAATTTTCGCAAGCATGCCAAAACTCTGACTCCATAGGCTATAGCAGTAACATATTCCATTAAATTGCATCAGTGTTCCCGTCTATGTGATGACAAATGTTTACTAAGTGCACCAATATCTAAGTTCGATATGTAGAATAAAATCTAGATAATCGTTTTGGTTTTGAAAAGTTGATGTCTTCATCGGACTATGCAGCTTCAAGACATAGCAAATACATGCAAGGAATACACTCACAAACAAGGGGACTAGGTTAGTTAGTATGCAGATAAAGCTCATATTGATATGAATGCTTGTTCATCTGTACTGCTGTTGCTCTCTTTGCGCTTGCACAACTTTTTTCCTGAAGCACAATTATGTAGAGCTCGGAAAAGTCCATTTGAGTATTTGGACCGAGAGCGTTTACATTAACTGTTTGCTTTCCAATATCGTCGTGTGAAAGTAACAATTCATTAAGAAATGCCTGGAACGCACTGCCTGAACATGTCATAGAAGCGCCTTCCGTCAACGCCTTCAAAGGCAGACTGGATAAGCATTGGAGGGGGCTGCAATATTGCACACATCCGGTACTCGATGCATTTAATCCTAGTAAATCAAATTTTGACATGCATCGACCTGATACAGGATTATAAGCCTAACAAAATCAGAAGCGGATGAGTATGAGTGAGTATGAGTAATATATTAGTAGTACAAAGGGGTTATCATTATTTTATAATACTGACGTACACAATATGTGTCCAGTGTGGTGTGTTTATTGACTAAGGTTCAGATGTGTGCGTAACTAAAAAACTGTCTACTATAATAAGTCATAGCTGTACTCATCTTCATTTCGCTAATGTATGCATGTATGATATAATAAAAGTTTACTGCACGATATCAGTTTTAGGCATCAGTGAGGTATAGCCATGCCGTTATCAAAAGAAGCTGGCAAATTTTGATATTGTCTATGACTATACCCACGTGAGTGTTTTAAAACTGTAGTGTGTGATAAATGATTCATAAAATGTCTGCGTTTTGTTTTTCAATTTTGTAAAATACTCATTCAGCGTACTCTGAATGTTTTGTTAGTGTCATATTGTATGGGTGTTTACTGTCAGATTGTATTTGCACCTTTTGCGATATCCGTTAATTTCCAATTGGGACAACGCGAACACAGTAAATATATATTTATGGCTTTTTATTTTACTTTTGTTTTTTCAGTGACTTTTTCTTACATGGTCCATTTCAACTGTTCTTAATATCGAGGCTAGAGACATTTTGACCCATATATCCCGTATTTGTGTGGGGTGGGTGGGATGGCAATTTTAGTAGCTTAAGTATCCTCCAGGCTCCGGGTTCGAAGTGATCGAATCGGCAGAGTGCAGTCACTTTATAGAGGATTTCTTCTGGCGGAAAGGGGGCGCATTGGTTAGTTTGACAAAGCTATGACAGATGAAAATGTCATCTACATTGTTTACGTTGGGCTGCCGGCTTAGCTTGATAATAGCCACTAGTCATCGTTAGGCGCTAATTTAATATAATGTTATCAGGAGCTGGTAGTCGGCGACAATGTCAATGCATCCTTAGATATTGGTACGTGGCTGGTCTGAGTTTGCATGCCCAATTAAGCATTATGGACAATGGATATCACATAGAAACATTGTCGTATTGAATGAAAATACAGAAATTCTATTTCATGAAGCATATCGCATAGTCCAAAAAATGTCAAGCTTGTTTTATTTATTGACACCCCTAGAAAACATTGATTCTTATCATCGGGTATTGGATGTCAAACATATGGTCATTCTTTGGAGGAAATCTGCTGCTGTGACATAGGCTACTCATTCTGATATGCAGGACTGGGTCTTTTATATGCACTTTCCCACAAACAGGACAGCACATACCCCAGCACTTAATGAACCAGTTATGAACCACTGGTTGTAACGAAAAATGGCCCAAACAGTAAATGGGTCTACTGAGCAGGATCGATAGGATTACTGACACCTTCACAGGTGGACACTCTACCGCCTCAGCTACAACACTCCCTAACACATGGTCTGATGAAAACATCACATTTTTTTAAATCAAAGCAAGTATCTAGATTTGATTCTACATATTCAACTAAGATAGTTCAATTATATTAAGCATTTGTTGCTGCATAGAAGGTCGTAATACATCAAATCAATCGAGCCTGTTATGACCTACTACTGAAGTCCATGGTGTCAGAGTTTTAGCGTGCTTGACAAAATTAATTGTGCATGTTTGCATTTCAAATATCTCAAAAGTTAGCCATTTAAAATAAAAGTTACTTCAAACTAAGGTAAAGTAGATTAAAGCTGCAGTTCGATGAAAACATCAAATTTTCAAAACCAAAACAATTATCTTGATTTGAACTGAGATACCTAACTTAGATACTGATGCAGTTATTCGACATATGTTCTTACATATAAGAGAATATTGAGTCAGTTTAATGGAACATGTTACTGCAGAGGCCAATGGAGTCATAGTTTTGGTGTGCTTGCCAAAATTAATTTGACATGTTTGCACTTAAAATATCTCAAAAGTTAGTCATTCAAAATAAAAGTTACTTCAAACCAAAGTAAGGTAGATTATAACGATCAACTTAACATTATTTATCTCGAAAAATGATAGACACTGAAAACCATCGGACACTCCAACTTTAAAGATCAGCATATATCTGGTGAGTTGTTCACTGCGCGATGGCTGCGGGGGTTGTGATGGCGTCTTCACGTGGTCACGTGACCGTTTCGGGTAGGATTTTCATTCTAATTTCTGATTGGTTAGTTAATTTATTGGAAACATTTTTCAAGGTAGTTTGGAATGATCATTCAATGTTCTGATTTGTTACTTTATTTATTGCACACGTGTTGCTATGATACGACCATTCTTTCTCCCTGGCCAAATGGCACTACTGCCATGCAAAGTCACCAGAATATAGTTCCACCCACAAGCAGCAAACTAGCTCTGTATGTGCGCGATTTAAAAAACAATACGTCTCTAGCCAGCGACCATGTGGTTCTCTCGGGAGCCGCTATGTGGCTCCCGAATATTAATCGTTTTATTTGGGTCCCAAACGATCACCCATACAATACCATCGTAACAAAATGAAAAACTCCCTAAAAGGACCACCACCCTAAATCGACCATTTAAAATGGATATCCGTCCCATGGTCGGTCGATTTACAGAGGTTTGACTGTACTTTGAAATAGTAAATATACAACCATAAAATATAAACAACGTAAATAATTCATATGTATATGAGTACGTAATACATAGATATATAATAGACAAGTATGTATTGTATGGGTATATTATACACGAACTAGTCAGCAGGCAACATTAAAATTGTATTAATATTTTGTATTGCATTCATTGAGTAAACAGGTAGACATTTAAATCGCACACAATGGGTCCCCCGCCCCATTCACCCTTTTCTTGCTTTATCTTACGAATGCGAAGTGTTGGGATAGTTCGCGACAGGTATACATGAGGAGTTCAGGCGCAAAACCCCATAAACACCAATCCAAAAATTGAGATAAACATTGGAATGAAACCTTCAAAAAGTTCATTGTTTTACATCCCTATTTTCTTTTGTTCATTGCTCCATAACCATTCACAAAACAAGAAAAAGTAGAATGATATAGAATTAAAATAACCTTCAGGTAAACATATCTTATTTTAATTAAATCTTTTGATTGGTGGTTACAGGGCTTTGTGCCTGAACTATTCAGCCATGCCTAACTCAGTGGTTTGCTTGCGATTGGGAATCGAATGTAGCTGCTCCCCCACTTTCTTTTATGTTCAGAATGGGTTGTGCTGCACACAATGCAACACATTCCACTTCCACTATGTACAGATAAAATGCGACCACTCCAACGGCTGGAAGACCAGTGCCCCGGCGCTGACAAAATATGTATTCAGATGAATAAAAATATTTACCAAAAAAAAAAAAAAAAAAAAGTTCGAATCCCATAACTAATCGCAAATGAAGCTGTCTGGTTTAATTAAAAAATTAAAATTCCAAAATCTCTATAGGCAATGGTAAATAAGATTAAGAAACTAGTGTGTTGTTTACTCACCAGGTGACGCCAATGCCAAAAAGGGAAGAGCATCGGTATGCATGAAACCAGTGTTGCATTGAATCAAAGACCCTATACTACGAAAGACGGCTCGCTCCCTATCTTTCCCATGGTAATTTCGCAGTGCCACCTTGTGGTGGGTTTGATCAGCCCGGCTGCTGGTTGGTGTTTCACATGTAAACGGATACAATTATATTATACATGAGATAGGTAAGTATGAATACACATCAATATGAAATTTCTATGAACAAATACACATCATCATCAGCATCATCATCAACATCTCCATCATCACACATCTTTCACATTCATATATACATTCATACATATAATATAGCACCTGTTTAACCAAGAGAACAGCCAGTGCACCAAGTGGTGGGTTTGATCATTTTGATTACACAGTACAGGCTGAGTGATCTGTCTTAGTATTTATTATAGGGTCGTTGATTGAATTCTTACTTCGAGGGTAGACTTCGTAAATAACTTCTTCCAGAAAGAAAATTACATCTCATCATTCTAAACCATAAACTGTCACTTGATTAATTATCGTGCCAAAGGTGTTCACGGGAAAATTGCTACACATGTCTAATGCATTTATTAAAGCATATGTATATATATATATATGTGTTATATAATTTATTACTATGAATATAAAGGGGCGGAGCTTCTATCCTATATGGTTAGGATCCTTGCATTTGATGCGCAACAAGGAAGGACGAGGAGGCATGAGTGGATAAAGAGGCATTTTATTGAGAAATGCCGGAATAAACATGGATAAGTACATCAAGCATGAGTATATAGGTATATAATGGAAGATAGGCATCAACATGTAATAAGCAGTGATCAATCATGAGTATAGGGATATATAGAGTATAATATATGAGGCATCGTCATGATATATGAGGTGTCATGATTGAAGTGTCAATGTCAATTTGAGCAATGTTAGTGGTTGGGCCCGGGAGGTGGATCCGAGGAGCCCTCAACCCTATGATGGAGAGTTGGTGTATAGGGATGGTGGGTGGGGAAAAAGTGTGTGGAGGAGCGGAATGTCTGGAGGCAGGAGGGCAAGTGGCCTGAGGCGGCCTTGGGGCTGGCTTTAAGGGAAGGAAGTGCGGGCTATTATGCAATGGCCAACGGCTGGAGGAGAGAGAGGGGGGGGGGGGGGTCCTCCCTCGACTGGCATCAACCGCAATGTGAGCATTACGACCAATGCTGCTATTTATTAAATAACGATATATATTTATTGTGCTATTTGCTGCGGGCCGGTTCCCACTGCGCTATCCTGGCGCCATCACCAGATGTCTCCTCGTCTTGGCTCTTTATTGTCTCCTACGTCGTAGCCCAATTTATATAGATATATATATATATGGATAGTGATGAACCCTTTATCGGGTGTAATAATGCCTGTAGTGTCTGGCACCCCCCCCCCCACCCTGTCCTCAGTGGGGGGTGGGACCACCCATCATGCACCGCAACACCTCCTGCATGGGGCCTAGCCGCCACTCGGTGGAATATATATATATATTCATAACTCAAATGTATGCATATACATGTATATATGAGTCGGTCTCACAAAAATGGGCCAATTGGTGATCAATTTAAGATGTCAGCATCACAATTGTTAAAGTGTAGTGCATTTCTTTGTTTCATATTAAATTATCCTAGAAACAAAGAGGGTTGTTGTATTTTCTCGACCTTTACATTCATGATACATTTAAGAACTTTCCAACAGCTCTGTCAATGCTAAACTATAACTATGCCATTTGACACCAACATCCAATAGTCGATGCCGACATCCTTAACAGATGTCGCCATCACAATTGTTACAGTGTAGTGCACTTCTTTGTTTCATATTAAATTATCCTAGAAACAAATAGGGATGTTGTCTTTTTTCTACCTTTACATTCAGGATAAATTTTATAACTTTCCAACACTTCTGTCAATGCTAAACTATAACTATGCCGTTTGACGCCGACATCCAATGCTCGACTCCGACAACTTTCCATGATTGGCCTATTTTCATGAAACTGACTCATATATATATATATATATATATATATATATATATATATATACGTATATATACGGATACAAAATCCCACCCACCCCAATCCGCCAGGCTGTAGGAGTTACGGCCGGGCGGGTCACAGAGGGGCGGGGCCCGGTGTTTGCCCCTAACTGCGCCACTGGTGGTCTGGGCTTGGCTGCGGGTCCGACACATTACGCCGCAGGGCAGACCTGGGCTGGACACCGCCGCCACCGCCAACTCCATCCGGCCACCAGGGGCGCCCCGACACGGACATGCGCAGTTACCGTAATGCCTCGAATAGCCCACCCAACCCCACATCCCCAACCTACCCAGTAGGGTGTGGGTGTGGAAGTCAGACCAGCTGGGATGGCCGAATAAATTGACCGTCCATCCCCCATTTTGGTAGATCGTGGGATTCTAACACTAGGTCATGGTTCGAACCCTGGTTGAGCCAAATGCCATCCAAATGAGTTTACCGTCCGTCTCCTGTTTTGGTAGATCGTGGGATTGGAATCCACGGGTTGGAACGCTGGTTGAGTGAAATCAATGACTTACAAATTTATACTTGTTTCTTCCTAGCCAGGCGCTCGGCATTATTAGGATAGGGCAAGAACTGGTTGGTTCAATGTCAGGATAATGTGACAAGAGTAGGATATCAGGTCATGGTGCTGGCGAGCTGGTCTTCAAGTGGGGCAGCACTATAAAGTCACCATGAATCTGCACTGTCACAAGTCTGTACCCATCCTGATATGACATTTAGATGTTGCCAGGATTTAAAACTCCAACAACCAGCAAACCAACCACCACATAGCCCTCTGGTAGCAGTGGCAGGAACTATGAGAAGAATTACGGTGTACAGAACAATGGTTGGTCTCTGAAGTGGTGTAGCGTCTGAGTCGCAATATCAGTCTTAGCAGTGAAATTGGCTTCATTCAATGCAACAGGAAGGGCCGGATGGATGACAATGTACATCATGACGTTGATTAGTGGCTGTTTAGTTGTTATTATTTTAATCGAAAGCACAGATATTTGTAATAGTCTGAAGTGGAAGTTGATTTTGTCATAGCTGATTGAGGGGAGGGTGGGCATGAGCGCGTTGTGCCTTTTTTGCATGCAGTGTGTTGGGGTGTTGAAATGACCCTCCGCCTGGATGTGGGTGAGCGTTGGGGAATCAGGGGTGTGGTGTGGTGTGTGAGTGTAGAAATGGTATGCTTGGTTGGCTGGTTAGTTGTTGGGGTTTTACATCTTAGCAACATCTGAGGTCATATAATGGCGCTCATGGAGACATTATGGTGTTGCCCCACTGAGATACTATTACTAGGCCACCAGAATGATGATCTGATATCCCACTCAGTAATATTATCCTGACACTAACCTTACCAGGCATTGCCCTATCCTTATAATGCAGAACGCCAGGTTAGGAAAGAACAAGTATCAATTTTGTAAGTCATTGGTTTGACTCGACTGGGAATCGAACTCCCGACGTTCCACACTGGAAGCCTGCGCTCTACCGCTTCCGCCAGCGCGTCTGGTGGAATGGGTGTGTGGGGTGGGTGTGCGGTGTGGGGTGTGTATGTAGGTGTGGATGGATAGGGGCGTGGGTATGGGTTGTAAGCGGGTGAGTGTGTGCGTGTGTGTGGATGTGTGTGTGGATGTGTGCGGTGTGTAGGTATGTGTGGTAGGTATATGAGTATGGGTTGTAAGTGTGTGAGTGTGTGCTTGTGAGTGTGTGTGTGTGGACGTGTGAGGTGTGGGGTGTGTAGGTATGTGTGGTAGGTATATGAGGATGGGTTGTAAGTGTGTGAGTGTGTGTGTGTTGTGTGTGTTGTGTATGTGTGAGGTGTGAGGTGTGTAGGTATGTGTGCTAGATATATGAGTATGGGTTGTAAGTGTGTGTGTGGATGTATTTGTGGATGTGTTTGGTGTGTGGTGTGTAGGTATGTGTGGTAGGTATATGAGTATGGGTTGTAAGTGTATGTGTGGATGTGTGTGGATGTGTTTGGGGTGTGGTGTGTAGGTATGTGTGTTAGGTATATATGGTGTGGTAGGTAGGGTAGGTGGTAGGTAGGGGGGAGGGGGGGCGGCAGCACACCAACCAAACCTGCCGCTCCTGTTGCGCTCTCTGATGTCACGAACGCCATACGTCAACCCACCAGGTCGACCCATGCCAGACGACATTCGTCATGGCTGTGGGAGCAGCATTCCAACGTCAATTCACAACCATCGAAACAATTCCACCAAAAGATTCGTTAGTTGTTGGAGTTTTACGTCATGGCAACATATCAGGACGGGTACCGAATGGTGGCAGTGCAAACTCATGGCGACTTTATAGTGCTGCCTTACTGGGTTGTTGGGAGTTTCACGTCCTGACAACATCTATGGTACTATCATGATGGGTACCGACTTGGGACAGTGCGCACTCATGGTGACTTCATAGTGCTGCCCCAATTGGAAATCAGGCCGCCTCCCAACCAAAAGACAACCAACCGCCTTTGCTAAAGCATTGCGAGTAGGCAAACCATAAACGAAAATAAAAACCCGAAGTATGATCAAAAGAAAAATAATCCCAACAGGTTGTGCGTGTGTTCTTTTGGTGTTTTGTTTTTAGTAAACCCATTTTAATTTGGTCTTAAACTATCGGTGAATTGCTACGAGCACGGCGCCCCACATGGGCGTGGGCCGGTGGTTGCTGAGTTCGTTTGTTCGCGGAACCACTGTCCGCTTTGAATTAGATCCCGGTCGAAAAAGCGCGGGAAAACCTGTGTTAGCCGTTTTCATAAAAAAGCAGACGAGTTCGCGACACGCCCTGCGCGCGCGGTGATGATGCAGTGCGCCTGCGCACCGGCAATCGCACCGCACATCCGGGACACGTCGTCCGTTGGAACGCGCTCACTGGGTCGCGCCGCGCAAATTCTATAGAACATTCGATTCCACAACATCGTTTGCGACGAAATATTCCACTGGTCGTGCGTGGCCTGGCCTTTTCAGGGAGTTGACCGGATGTGGTAAAGAAGGAGCATTGTGGGTGATTGAATTTTCTGCGCGACATGTCATAGGCAGACGGGCTGCGTGACAGATTCAGTAGAGAGGACTCTGAGGTGGTTACGGACTGGCTCTCATATCCTGTGAGGTATCGGCAGAGTAAAACTACTAAAAGGTTAATCATCGTCATCGTAATCGTCATCGTCATTGTCTTAGGCGATATTGACGAGAGGAAGCAGCAGGAGATAAATATAAAGTTGAAGCCGAGGCACACATTGGAGCGTCACCATGGGAACTGTTACGTTGTTATTCGTTGTGGTTTCCTTCCTGGCACTCCAAGTCAATTCAGAAAGTAAGTACCGGTATATATATATGTATAAATTTCCTCCAGTGTGTGACGCGAGGGGGGGGGGGGGCGCCCGGCAATTTACCCGACAGCTGGGAGGGGGGGAGGCACTCCACCAGAGGAAATATAGGGTGTACATGTTACCCTTGCATGTATTCTCGTATATTGCGTTATGCATAGCATATATATATGAAGAGTTCAGGCGCAAAACCATGTAAATACCAATCCAAAATGGAGATAAACATTGGAATCAAACCCTCAAAAACCTAATTTGTTTGTATTCATACTCATGTATTCATTGCTCCATAACGATATGATCATATGAAAAGTGGAATTAGTGAGAATCAAATTTATTTTCTGGTAACAATCTATTATTTAAACTCCATTTTTGGATTGGTGTTTACGTGGTTTTGCGCCTTAACTCTTCATATATATATATATGCATAGGTATGGCTCATTCTTTGAATCTGGGTACCACTTTTGTGACATGGAAGCCAAAAGTGAAAGATTTCTCCAAATAATAGCAGAAGACACTCCAAATAATAACGTGAACCCGTATGCATGTGCAGGTTTACATGATGTGGATATGTCGGAGTTGAAAAAAGGTATTTCACTTATTTAAACAAATTTGTATTAAACAAATTAAGGACTATGTTAAAATGTCTCATGTAACATGGACATTAAACATATATCCAGAACATCATTTTAGCATATAGAACACATTCAAATAATATCCTATTTTAACAGTTAAACGAACAAAATGATGTCTTACAATAAATAATTTGGAACAAAGTTTTAAACAAAATGGTTGGTTGGTTGTTGGAGCTTAATGTCCTGCTAAAGAAAGGTACCTTATTATGATCTAGCTAATCCAGTCGACTCTGTCTATAACGGACTGGAGTAGGATCCCGTTATAGAGAGAGATCCGTTATAGGCAGAGACTGACTGACGGAATGTGTTGAAACCAATATTGTTCTGTTATACTTGACTGACTAGGACGGTCCTTACAGAGTCATTTCCACAATTTGTCATTTGTAGAATTAGTCATTTCTACTATTCATCACTTCTACAATTTGTAATTTCTACAATTTGTCATTTCTACAATTGATCATTTGTACAATTAGTCATTTCTACTATATTATAACTATACAGCATGTTATTATTGACAGAGAATATTGATCAAATAGGTGAAAAAACGGCTTGGTGTGCGCCTAAGCCAGTTGTCCGTTAGGCACAAAGGCAATGCTATTAAATTAAAAGGGTGCCGTGATGGGACCAGAACTTTTTGCCGTTATTGACAAAGATTGGTTATTGACAGATGCAGTTATTGACAGAGTAGACTGTATATTTATTTCAGTAAATGGCAAACTCAAAACAGTCGAATTATGCAACTTTAATATCTATGGGTCTCCGAGGAGACAGTTAACTACCAGGTTTGAGCTGAAGCTGCCGATAATCACATCGATCTTTAAAAAAAATGATAAACCAATACATTCCCGATGTAATGCATTACTGAATATGACATTGATAGACCTTAAGGCCCTGTCACACTATGACGTATGGCGGCGCCGTGTGCGTAACGTGTCAAAATAATTTGAAAATAAAAATAGGCTGAGATACGCCGACCTACGGCGACCTACACCCCCCCATGCCAAGCATACTCGACCTATGCCCAACCTATACGTAACCAATGATGCTGTATGCCGACATGTTGGTCAAAATGTGCATAGGTCGGCATACGCTAAGGCCATATGTCATAGTGTGACAGACAGCCAACACGCTGGGCATACACTCACTGTATGCTCGCAATATGCTAGGGGTATGTCAGCACACGCTAGAAGCATGTTAGACGTAAGCTCGGCATACGCTATATATGCCAGAGATACGCGGAGGTCACAGGTTCAACATATGGCTAACCTATGCCGACCTACCCCTAACTTATGCGTAACCTATGCCAGTGTACGTCCAGTGCATGTCCAGTGTATCAGAAACGTATGAGCCACACGCCGACATAGGTTTAAAATTTTGAACATGCACAAAAAATGTTTGGCGGCTCGACCTATGCTGACCTATGACGACTTATGTAAAGCGTATACGATGTATGCCCAACCTATGCATAGCCTATGACAGCCTATGCCGACATGTTGGTCGAAAAGCGCAAACATCGGCATATGCTAACGCCATAGGTCGTAGTGTGACAGCCCCTTTACATGTAAAGCAAAACAGCAAAATGTATACAATTTTACATAAACAACTAAAATGAATTTGACACTTTTTTGTGCCTGAACTCTTCATTTGATTCTAGATATCCAAATTAGATAGTCTGCACTAATTAACCACATATTGTCAGATACACCAGATATAAGACAATTTAATAGGTGTTTCTGCTGAAGCCAAAAGTGTCAGAGTTTCAGAAATGCTTGCCAAAATTAATGTTGCATGTTTTCACTTCAAATATATTTCCAAGTTAGCCATTTTAAATAAAATGTACTGCAAATTAAAGTAAAGTAATCATAAAGATCACCTTCCCTTATTTATGAAAAAAAAATGGCCCAACGTCAAAATGATTGGACAATGCCAATTTCGACTTGAGCTAATTGAATATTTCATTTTTGAAGCCCATGTGTTCCAACATCAGGATGCGCATGCCAAATTAAAGTTGCATAGTCCGATGGCTTTGAGCTTCTATAATTTTCTGAGATAAATACATTAGGTTGATCATTATACTTATAGTGTACTTTACTTTAGTTTGAAGTAACTTTGATTTTAAATGGCTAATTTTTTTAGATATTTTAAGTGTGAACATGTCAATTTAATTTTGGCAAGCACACCAACACTCTGACACCATAGGCTTCAGTAGTAAGAGGTTCTATTGAATTGCCTCAGTATTCCCTTCTGTGTGGCGACAAATGTTTGATAAGTACACCAGTATCTAAATTAGATATGCAAAATACAATCTAGATAATTGTTTTGGTTTTGAAAATTGGATGTTTTCATAGGACTATGCAGCTTTAACTTGTTTGTTTGTTTCTTGTTTTACGTCCTAGCACCATCTAAGGTCATATCAGGACGGTTCCCGACCTGTGACAGTGTGCATTCATTGCGACTTTATAGGGCTGTCCCACTGGGAGACCAGGGTGCCAGCACCATGACCTGATATCCCACTCAGTCACATAATCCTGACATTGAGCTAACCAGTCCTTGCCCTATCCTATTAATGCTGAGTGCCTGGCTATGATGTGACAAGTATCAATTTTAGGGTCATTGGTTTGACTCGACCCGGAACCGAACTCCCGACCTTCCACACGCGAGGCCCGCGCTCTACCGATTAGGCCACCGCGCCCGGTGCCACAAATGAATTTCTCATGTCACTTTAACCGTATCCAAAGTTAACCCTTTGAAATAATAGTTACTTTAAACTAAAATGTTATTAAAACATTACTGATCACCAAAATATAGTTAGCTGCTGATTATTTCAAAGACTTAAACCGATGGGACAATGCACCTTTAAGAATGAATCATTAAAGTCGTAGCGCACTGACAACAATCAACGCATTAACCACATCTGAGCGGTCAGTTGTTGCCTTCTATTATTTCCTAGAAATGTCGACAAGGGAATACTAGGATTGACATATTCTTTTGATGGGTGTATTCAAAAGGTTGTTTTGTTGTTTCTAGTTTTACATCCTGGCAACATCTAAGGTTAAATCAGAATGGGTGGGCCCCAACTTGTGACAGTGCACACTCATGGCCATTTAATAGAACTGTCCCACTGGGAAATCAGTCCACCGGCAACATGACCCGATATCCCACTCAGTCACATTATCCTGATACTGAGCTAACCAGTCCTTGCCCTATCCTATTAATTCCGAGCGCCAGGCTAGGAAGTGACATGTGTCAATTTTATAAGTCATTGGTTTGACTCGACCAGGGACCGAACTCCCGATTTCCCGCATGCAAGGCCTGCGCTCTACTGATTCGGCCACCTCGCCCGGTGTATTCAATAGGTTCCATAAGTGCATCATCAGGCTAGGCCTAGAATGACAATGATAACTAGTTTTTTCTTTGTTTAGTTTTTTTCTTGAAGATTTATACTGCCTATCATGGATAAGTCTGAATAGACTTGTTTTCACCATTGTTTGTCGATAGAAAGCCTGAGCCTATACTTTTACCGACCCAAGGGATTTTTAGCCACCCACACCACATAGACATGGTATGAGGGTCACTGGCCTTTGATGACGCTGTAAGTTATACATAGCGGTGGAAATCCAAATTTGCAGAGGTGGGGGCATGGGGAATCGAACCAATGACCTTCAGATTAGGAGTCCGACCTAGAAGAAAGTCAGACACTCTAACCACTCCGCCACAGAGAAGTACCGTCAAGATATCAGTCCTCAGGCAATATTCACGTAATTGATATAAGTTTAGTCCCTGACGGTGATTGGACATACTGCACTTACCCTATCTAATATGACCTGAGATGTTGCAAGGTCAGGAAACCCCAAGACATCATCAACAAATCAAAGATAAGCAGTGGGCGGTGGGGAATTTTACACAAAGAAGGAAAGCATATATCTTCATGGTCCGAAAGTTCATGTTTCCTTCATGGTGTGTTGTGGAGTTATATCCTAGCAACACATGAGGACATATTATGATGGCCTTCAACAGTGCACACTTAAGGTGACTTTATAGTGTTGCCCCACTCGTAGATCGAGCCGCCAGGACCAGGACCTCATATCCTGATGCTGTGCAAAGCAGTCCTTACACTATCCTATGACTGCTGATAACCGGACACGCTGGAGGAATCGGTAGAGCGAAGGCTTCGGGTGCGGAAGGTCGGGAGTTCGATTCCCGGTCGAGTCAAACCAATGAATTACAAAATTGGTACTTGTCGCTTCCTAGCCTGGCACTCGGCATTAATAGGATAGGGCAAGGACTGGAGGAATAAGCGGGATATCGGGTCATGGTTATGATTGATTGATTGGTGGTTGCTTTAGCCCGTGTCGGCAGCATAGGCCATATTCACGGTGAGAAATGTTAGTTTTTTGTTCAAACCATCACTTTTGCGTGTAAAAGCAGACAATCACGTATGTGCCAATAGACACTCATTAAATTAGAAAGCTCACAATCATATATTCGGGTCATGGTGCCAGGGGGCTGATTTCCAAGTGGGGCAGTACTATAAAATTGCCATGAGTGTGCACTGTCACATGTCGTAACCATCCTGATGTAACCTTAGATGTTGACAGGACATAAAACTCCAGCAACCAACCAAGCAACTAAGCCAACTCCTTTGGTAGTTCAAGTATATGTGAAGAGTTCAGGTGCAAAAACCACGTAAACGCAAATTCAAATTGGAGAGAAACATTGGAATCAAACGTTACAAAAGTATATACTTTTATATTCCTACTGTTTTGTTTATTGCTCCATAATCATGTGATCATATGAAAAGTGGAATTACTGAGCATATAACATATTTTCAGGTAAAGCTCTTTTATTGAAACTCAATTTGTGGATTAGCGTTTACATGGTTTTGTGCCTGAACTCATCATTTGTGTCCATTACTCAAAACATGTTGTGAGAGATTTGATGTATTGTAAGAGATGAAGTGTCATATCTGTCTAGAAAGGTAGCACACTGATTGGCCAGAATCTGTCACGTGTCCAATGACCGAATTCATCTTAAAGCTACACAGTCCGATGAAAGCCTCACATTGCTAAAACCCCAAAACCCTTTCCTAGATTTGATCCTAAATATCTAAACCTAGAAAATTGTGCACTTAGTTGTTGTTGAAGAGTTATACTGCCTATCATGAGCCGTGTTCACACGGGCAATGTAAATCGATTCGTAGAAAGCGACTTACCTAGTTCGACGCACATTTCCCGTGTGAACGGGCGTCTGAGTCGAATTAGGGCTGAATCGATTTCTGTGATCCGGATACTGTAAACCACCTCTCGAGGTAGTTTACGTGAGGCGATTTCTCTGATTCGATTTATTTTGCCCATGTGGACGCACTGAGGCGGATTAAGCTCCTCACACGCATGCGCAGTCGACACCTCAGTTTGTTGACTTTCCGGTCGATCAAAAGCGCATATTATATATAATTTCATCATTTATTTTTAGGGTTTCACTGCCCAGCAGAAGTTTTGACTGTTCCAAACCAATACGATTCATTAAATACATATCTAGGTCGAATCCACTCTCTCGTGGTGGCGCTGGTCAGACTGGACTTGCTCATGCGCAGATATCGACTTCCCGCTCAAGTAGTGCCTGTGTGAACGGGCAGCTAATTCGACTCCTGCTATCCGCCTTGGCTGAATCGCTTTAGATTTTGCCTGTGTGAACACGGCTATGGATAAGCCTGAATAGGCTTGTTTTCACCATTAGACAGTTTGTCGATAGAAAGCCCGAGCCTACACTTTTACTGACGCAAGGGATTTTTAACCTCCCACACCACATAGACATGGTATGAGAGCAACCGGCCTTTGATGACGCTGTAAGTTATACACAGCGGTGGAAATCCAAATTGGCAGAGCTGGGGGCACGGGGAATTGAACCGCCGACCCTCAGATTAGGAGTATAACCTAGAAGAAAGTCAGACACTCTAACCACTCCGCCACAGAGAACACCATGACAGTAAGCAGGTTTTGCTGCATAGAAGGGTATAGTGTGCTAAGCCAATCAAATAGAACCTCTTACTGCAGAAGCCTATTGTAAAATATTCTGATAAAACGCATTGGTGGAGGAATGCAAATGGTCTATTGGTGAAAAAGGTATATAGGGACAGGGGCATAAATGTTTATGTAGTTGCTGGTGGTGCTTGATTCATTGGTCAATAGTCATTGTGTGTTGGTCAGATAGTGTGTAAGGGGCACTTGGAGCTCCAGCCACTACCCCCTCGCCCCCTCTGTGAGTCATGGATCACCACACACTCAGCTCAGGGCAGGTGGTGGCCAGGGGAGCCAAGCTGCATGGTGGTGGTGGGCAGTGCACTGTAACCATGGGGACTCAGGAATGCTTGATGTTCATTGGTAGAGCTGTAGATGCTTGATTCTCATTGGAGAATACAGTCAGGTGGTATGCCATACCAGATCCATGTAGCACTATAAATAATAAACCTGAGGGCTTGGTTCTCTCTCTACTTTCACTCTTTATACTCTTCCTTTCTCTTTTAGCCTGTATTGATTTCACCATAGCCTGCCTACACAACCACAGATTCCAGCTGTGGACTTTATACTATGATGTCAGGCATTTTGACATACTTGCCAACATTTATTTCGCATGATCACTCTAATGTATGTATCTGCGTAAATGGCAGAAACTCAAAACCAACGGACTATGCAACTATTAATTTAAATAGCCCAGACAGGAATGGTATGTCGTGGAATTCGAACCCACGGGTTCGAATCCTGCACGAGTCAAACCAATGACTTAAAAATTGATACTTCTCACTACCTAGCCTGGTGCTCGGCATTACTAGGATAGGGCAAGGAAGAGTGGATTCAGGAAGACCAATTGTCCCTAATTGAAAACTCCCCTGCCTAATCAACTAATGTACCAGAGGGGAAAACAATAATTAGAAAGTAAGTTCTGTCTTCATGCATGGCGCATGTTGGTACCAATATATTTCCTGTTTCTGGTTTTCGGTGAGTGGTGGGAGTAACCAGGTCGCTGCTTTCAGTTTATTCCACTTTGGAAGGCAAAATCTGTCTGTAGCAGACCAGACGGGATGACCGAATGAGTTGAGCATCCATCTCCTGTTTTGCTAGATCGTGGGATTCGATCCTATGGGTTGGAACCCTGGTTGAGTCAAACCAATGACTTAAAGTGTTATACTTGTCGCATCCTAGCGAGGCGCTCGGCATTATTAGCATAGGGCAAGGATTCAACATTTCTACACTGCAGACAGTATGCATGACCTTTTTACTAAAGTAAAACAAGAAAACATTTTAGCCTTTTTGAGGGCAGTTGGACTGTACCACCTCATATAGTTTACTAAATAAATTCTATCAATTATTAATATAACTTTTCTTTTTCTATGGGAATTTGTTTCCCTTGACCACAAATATATGATTGTGAGCTTTCTAATTTAATGAGTGTCTATTGGCACATAATTGATTGTCTGCTTTTACATGTAAAAGCGATGGTTTGAACAAAAAACAAACATTTCTCGGCGTCAATATGGCCTATGCTGCCGACCTGGCGTAAAGCAACCACCAATCAATCAATCCATCAGGACTGGTTGGCTCAGTGTGAGGATAATATGACTGAATGGGATATTAGGTCATGATGCTGGCAGTGAGGTGGCACTATAAAGTTGCCATGAGTGCGCACTGTCACAAGTCGGTATCCATCCTGATATGCCCTTAGATATTGTCAACAACCAACCAACCAATATGTCTGTAGCCACCATTTTCTAAGTGACGTAAGACGGACAGGCGCCATGCAGGCTTCCTGTTAGGTAGGCAATGACGTCACGAACCAGTCCATTCACCCATCCCTTTGTTAAATATGCTGACCGGATGCTTGGTTCCTTGCGTGAGTTCGGCGTTGGTACATGAAGGGATTTAAGTACCGCTTAACCAGACAATGGGCATTGACTGTGTTCAACGGAATCTCAGTACATATATATATGAACGGTTCATGCGCAAAAACCGACAAACGCCCTCTAGGCTGTACTAAAACCATGACTACCATGACTACCATGACTACCATGTTTGAGCTGAAGCTGCCATCATCCCTATAGTCAACTATGCTTGTTCAGAGAAGCTGGCACTTCCCCTATTTAATGCACTATGCAACATGAAATTGATAGACTTTATCTGGAAAACATAAGAATAAATTATATTTCAGAGAAAAGAACTATAATTGATTTGTTGGTTTTTGCATCGGGGGCCGTATGCAGGAGTCAGTGTTAGCGAGGCAAAACGGTGTTTGGCGGGAATTCCGGTTTAGCGGCGAAAAATGGTATGCACGAGTCAGTGTTAGGCCTAACACCAAAAGCTTAACCGGTGTTAGGTTACCCCTGAAAAATATTAGGTTTAGCGAGTTCATTAGGCCCAAATCTATTCAATGCTGTCATATTTAACAGAATTACATACGCAATAAGTGAAATTTTATCAATTTAACCCTAAATTTGAAGCATTATTAAGGCTACCGCCATATTGGCGGCGATATTAATAGTTATATTTTCGAATTGACGAATGTAAAGTAAACAAATCGCCGCCGCCGCCGCATCGACGTCGCTTTCCATACTGGCGGTTTGTTTACTGTACGTTCGTCGATTCGAAAATATAACTATTAATATCGCCGCCAATGCGGCGGTAGCCTTAATAAAGCTTCAAATTTAGGGTTAAATTGATAAAATTTCACTATTTGACTATGTAACTTTGTTAAATATGACAGCATTTAAAACATTTGAGCCTAATGTATGCCTACAAATGCAGAGGGATTTCCCAAATCTATTAATAAATTCACGTTTAGCTATAATGAAAGTGTTACGTGGTCCTGCATACGGCTTGACCGAATTCCCCAGTTCGGAGATAGCTAAACGGTAACAGGCTGTAACACCAAACCCCGCTAACACTGACTCCTGCATACGGCCCCAGAACTCTTATTATATGCATGTACCATATAATGTATTATGTGGTTATAAATAACGACATGTACCAAATTATATTTTACCGAAAATAACTCAAATTGATTTTTCGGTTTTTACAACCGAATCCTTCATATATATAGTTGGTTGGGTGGTTATTGGAGTTTTACTTCCTGGCAACATTCTGATGTCATATCGGGACGGGTATCCACTTATGACAGTGCGCACTCATGGTGACTTCATAGTGCTGCCCCACTGGGAGACCAGGCCCTGCTAGCCCACAATATCCCCATGAGTAAAATTATCCTGACACTGAGCACACCAGTCCTTACCCTATCCAAATAATGCCGAGCACCTGGCTAGGAAGTGACAAGTATTAATTTTTAAGTCATTGGTTTGACTCGCCCAAGGTTCAAAATCGTGGGTTTGAATCCCATGATCTACATATATATATGTAGTATATAATGTAGTATGTGGCTATAAATAATGGCACTAATCAACATGATTCTGTATCTGTGGAGTCCCTTTCCTTCAATACGAAACCTATATCGGAAACAAACCGCTGACTTTGGTCAATCTTTACTGTCATTGATTGACCTCACACGCCCTATATACACTGCGCATTCTGGTCAGTCTCTGCCATGAATTATTGATTGTCAAGGTTCAGAACAGTATCCTACATTATGCCACATTCCCATAATCTTCACATATTTGATTCTACATATCTAACATAGATACTGGTGCGCTAGAACAGTGTCCTACATTATGCCACATTCCCATCATCTTCACATATTTGATTCTACATATCTAACGTAGATACTGGTGTGCTTACTAGCCATGAATTATTGATTGTTAAGGTTCAGAACAGTATCCTACATTCTGCCACATTCCCATAATCTTCACATATTTGATTCCACATATCTAACGTAGATACTGGTGCGCTTACTAAGCATTTTCCACCACATAGAAGGGAATACTGACGCAATTGAATTGAACCTGTCGCTTCAGAAGTCTATGGTGTCAGAGTGTTGGCATGCCTGCCAACATTAATTTTGAATGGTTGCACTTCAGCTATCTGAGAAGTTAGCCATTTAAAATCAAAAGTTACTTCAAACTAAAGTAAATTACTTTATAGCAATCAACCTGATATATTCATCTGAGAAAATGATGGAAACTCAAAATTATCGGACAATGCAACTTTAAAGTTTAATAAGACGCACATGTCGATCAGCGCGCAGGTGGTCACGTGGTCGACCCCCGTGACCTATGACGCACTGAGGCTGGGTGGCCTTGGCTGCGTTGTCATGACAACCTGACCAGTACATGGCGCCTCCGGGCGGCCACTGTACTGACGCTGTACGCCAAACATCCTTGTTGTTTTCAATCGCAGTTTAATTAGTGGCAGGCTGCTTGCATATATTATTATATGTATACGTATATATATGACTATATTTCTATTTTATAAATGTATTTATACATATATTTATAATGTATAACTATATTTATATATGAATATATTCATAAATATATGTATGAATATATTCATAAAGTATGTGTAAATATATTTATAAATATGTTTATAAATACATTTATGAATATATTTATAAATATTTTTTATAAATATATTGATATATATAAACAGTTCAGGTGCAAATCTCCGTAGAAGCCAATCCAAAAATTGATATACATATGGGAATTAAGCTTTCAAAAAGGTTAGTTTTTATATTTCTATTTGTTGTCCAGTGGTCCATAATCATTTCATCACAAGAACAGTGGAATTATTAAGAATTAAAATTAAAGTTACATAGTCTTATGGTTTTGAATTTCTGTATTTTTCTGAGATAAATATATGAGATTGATCATTAGTATCTACTTTACATTAGTTCAAAGTTACTTTTATTTTAAATGGTAAACTTTTGAGATATTCTGAGTGCAAACATGGGAAATTAGTTTTGGCAAGCTTGCCAAAACTCTGACATCATAGACTTCTGCAGTAACAGGTCTTGTTAAATTGACTCTGTATTGCCTTCTACGCAGAAACAAGTGCTTAATAAGTGATTCAGTATCTAAGTTAGATATGTAGAATAAAATCTAGATAATTGGTTTGGTTTTGAAAATGTAATATTTCATTTGACTATGCAGCTTTAAAGTAACATTTTTTTTATTTTAATAACATTTTGGATTTGCGTTTACAAGGTTTTGTGCCTGAAGTCTTTACATATATATATATATATATATATATATATATCATTGTTTTCGAGCCAAGTGAACATAAATG
The DNA here is from genome assembly GCA_030323885.1 of Branchipolynoe longqiensis. NCBI lineage: Eukaryota > Metazoa > Annelida > Polychaeta > Phyllodocida > Polynoidae > Branchipolynoe > Branchipolynoe longqiensis. Next base: position 59,684,840 of record CM059198.1, on the reverse strand, counting down.
GGCAAGGAGCATCGCAGGGCGCCCATTGGTTAATATAAAATACAATAATACAATAAAAATCTAATAAAAAAATAATACCTCCTGCCGAAGATTTATACCAGTATAAAATTATACTACCTATATGTGTGTCGGGGGGGATGATGGATTGGTCGGTTCATTGTTGGAGTTTTACATCCTGGCAACATCTAAAGTTATATCAGGATGGGTACCGATTTGTGAAAGTACACAATCATGGTGACTTTATAGCACTCCCCCAGTGGAAAATCAGCTCGCCAGCACCATGACCCGATATCCCACTCAATTACATTATCCTGATGCTGAGCTAACCAGTCCTTGTCCTATCCTATTAATGCTGAGCGTCAAGCTAGGAAGCGAAAAGTATTAATTTTGTTATTGGTTTGACTCAACCTGGAATTGAACTCCTGATCTTGTGTACGGATGGCCTGTACTCTACCGATTTGGCCACCACGACTGGTGGGGATAATGGAAATGGGAAATATTGCGCCTAGAGCAGGACTCAAACCCACATTTCTTTCCAATCAGGGACTAGGGTGATAGCCATTACGCTATCTAGGCTCCCTGATGCACTCACCCAAACTACACCTACCTGTCTATAAGGATCCTTGCCTGAGATGTCAGTGCTGACTACTACACTCATCCCGTTGGAATTGTATGTCTTTTGAAATGGTTTGGGTACATCATTTGTTTAATGCTTACAATTACAATACATACAGGCAATCCACATACAAATACATACCCAGGGTAGATTCAACAATTATACAACACAGCCTGTACAGGGTCTTTTTCATGGCAAGAAATATGATGAAAATTGGGAATATTGAAACCGACACCTCTTCCCATTCTGGGGGGCTAGCATGCTAGCTATTACACTACCGAGGCTCTCTGATGCAATCACCCTATCCATACCTACTGCTCTATGTGGCTCCTTGCCTGAGAGGTCAGTGAATACACCTACAATACTACAGTATAACCCCATTAAACCAAACTTGAAGGGACCCTAGAAATTTCTTTGGATTAACCGATCATTGGTTTAACCGAGCTTTGGTGTTGTCTTTGACTTGGCTTTGGCAAAAATGCAGGTGCATTATGAATGTAATATACAATGTATGTGGCCACTTTGATTATTGTCTTTTATGTATATACAATATAACCCCCTTAAACCAAGCTCAGTACAAGTGGTCCACGTATATAAGTTGTTTATTACTTACAATTACACACATGCAGGCAATGCACTTTACTACGTACATCAAATATCTGGCATGTAGTGTGTCCATGATCGTGGTCACGGCACCAATATCATAAGGACGATGAAAATGGGAATATTGCCTCTAGAGCAGCATTCTAACCCAGACTGCATTCCAATGCGGCGTTGATTCGGACAGAAGGCGCCAACATGGTTATATATATTTGGATGGGACATTTCTTTATTTAATTAACAGATTGAAGGTCTATTATGTTCGTCTCTGTTTAATCAACGCTATCTAGGTCAAGAGGCGGGGGCATAAACCAGAAGGGAACCCAGAATGGTCAAGGAGCCCCGAGCCGAGCCACTATCTTTAAGAGGGAGGGTGGGTGTGGTAATTTTGAGCGTGATGGTTAGGAGCTACTCCGCCGAATGGCAGCTATGGGCTACGTAGTGTGCTTTGAGACGTGACCTAGTTTGGGATGCGCAGTTATAGTTCTGTGTTTCATAAAGTTATGTTTTGCGGTTAGTGATCTAGTTTAGTGTTTTGGGGTTTTCTTGGAAAGAGTTTTCCATTTTTGTTCTACTTAATTCTAGACTAGCCTACTCTATATGCATATTATAGGTTTGTCGTCTGGCAGCTGTAGCTGTGTAGGCAGGCTAAGAGGAAATCAATACCGGCAAGGAGAGAAAGGAAGAGTATAAAGAGTGAAAGTAGAGTGAGCGCTTGCACCATCAGGTTTATTATTATATAGTGGTACATGGATCTGATATGGCATACCACCTCACCATGCTCTCAAATCAACAACAATCATTTGTAGGTCCACCATTGAACAGTAAGCATTCTTGTGTCACCATGGCTACTGTGATCTACCCACCATTACCATGCCTTGTGGCTGCTTGGCCTGCACCTGCCTTGGTGTGTGTGTGTGCGGTGATCCATGACTAACAGTTGGGGGGGGGGGGGGGGGGGGGGGGGTAGTGAGTAGAGCTCTTGAGATCCTTACACACTAACAATAATGCCCCTCTCACACTATCTATTTAATGCACAATGACTATTGACTACAAGTAAAGAGTCACCAGCAACTACACAAATACATGCACCTGGCCCTATACATCATTTACATTAATAGACCAGGTGTACTCCTTTATAGACCATTTCACATTCCCCACCATTGTGTTTTATCAGAATATTTTACAATGTGATTATGCAAGCATACATTAATTTAGCTATGTAGCTACCATGGTATATTATTACTCGATTATCCGTCATGTGTTTTTGCGAGAATAAATTAACAACAGTTCCTAAACATCAATTTATAATAGACTGTATAATTCATCATGCACTTACTATGCGAGTATAAGTTACCAGAAAGTCATATTAGTAGATTATTCATCACCGGTTTAGAGAATTAAAACTGTACATCAATAATTCGTAGATATCGTTGCATTATGTCCTATATAAATTATATTATATAAATATTATTTAACGGAGGGTCTGTAGCTTTCAATCTGATAAATGCTGCATATAAATAATAATGGCTGTGTATAACTTACAGTGTCATCAAAGGCCAGTTGCTCTCATACCATGTCTATGTGGTGTGGGAGGTTAAAAATCCCTTGGGTCGGTAAAAGTGTAGGCTTGGGCTTTCTATCGACAAACTGTCTAATGGTGAAAACAAGCCTATTCAGGTTTATCCATGATAGGCAGTATAAATCTTCAACAACAACAAATATAAAATGCTACACCGCGCCTTATCTGCTGGGAACCGCAGCGGCTTCCATGACTTTGGTTTGCAATCAGGTAGGCAAACCCGCCATGAGCTGCTACTGAGCTGGCGTGACAACTACTATTGGCCTCACTCTCGTAGGAAAAATAAACTGTAGGCTAGATTGTTGGCCAGAGGTATCAATCTCAACCAACATTCCCATGCTATATTGTCTCTAATCTCCCTGTCACACCTCGCCGGATTGAGGAAACGGATAGAGCCGGACAAAAATATTCTAGTCCGGTGTGATTTGGACGTGAAATGTATTGATTATGTAACAGACGGGAAAGGACGGGGAACGGGTGTGGAGTAGATATTGATGGATAATAACCGTATACATCAGTCCAGTGCAATCGGTTACAAGTTTTGTGCATTCTCAAAACTTGTAAGGGATCGGGCCGGATATCAATGCATATCAACGGATATCAATGGATATGCAACAGACAGAAACCAGCCTTTGCCGGATATCAACAGACTTTATTCCGTTTCAATCCGTTTCCTCAATCCGGTAAAGTGTGACAGGGCCTTAACAGAGTGTATAATAATTACTGGATTATCCATAATTGTTTAAGTATCAATTGACAGAAGGTCCTAAATACCATTGCTTTATTATCTGATTGGTCTTCAACATCTACCAGTGGCGCCGCCACCCGGCGTCAACCCTCACTAATCGCCGCACTAAACATAGCATAGTTTCGACTGAAAGACTGTTTGTATGCATGTAAAAAGAAAGTGTCTAATAGAGTTGACAGCACATTATGATTGGTGATGTCAATTACATTGACTGGTGATGTATCTGGACTGATAAAACTGATATCAGACTGGGAAGTCGAATATCGTCTCATGGTATTCTCTCTTGCTTAATAAACAACATTTGAATTGTCCAGATCCAGTAAGCCATTGGACGACACAAAGATCTCCTGTTGATCGTAATGAGCCACAAACTGCAGTAGTATGGTCATATCTCCTGTTCATCAGGTATGGCCAAAAATATATGAGTATATACATATATGATATATAAGCCATTATACGAGTATAATAAGCTGGAACATCCCATCTACATAAGTCATTGGCTGGTTAATTCGATCCATTAGGTCTGCTACTGATACAACCTCAGCTCTACATGTGGCGCCACCTACTGGCCCACACCTCAGTGACGGTTATGCTCACTGTACTCACTGTACCGCTTCAAATGTGTATACACATAAATACACATATACATATACGACTCTGCCTCAAAAGGTGATAACTCTTGTTTTTTCCATTGTAATGATTGACACAAAACAGCACAGAAACGGTTACACTGAAAACATAAGGACATTTGCTTCAAATCAATATGTATTCTATTGGGTTTCTGAAAATACCATGTCAAAAACAAATCAGTTTATCCTGAGCAAATGTATAAGCAGAGAGTATGTTGAGTGTTACAATGGACAAAGATTTGTCCCATATTGCTTGGCATCTTTTGAGACAGTCTTGTATACATATATACACATATGCATGTATGCATATATATACATACACATCACATATATATATACATGCGCAGCATGTATAATGCATTATGCGAGTATAGAGGCGCCTAAGGGAATTATTATGATCGTTAATATTATTATTCTCTATGTTGACACCTCCTCACTATGCTCATGACTGGTGGCGGCGCCACCGCCACTCCTCCTCTCTACCGGGCGTGGCAAACCGTGACTCACTCCAAAGGATTTTTTATCTGAAGCTGCGACCTGGCATGCTAGGTCGCAGCATCATACCTTCCTGAGGGACGAGTTGAACTTGGTGTGCCTGTACTGTGGCAATGTGAATTGACTATAAATAAAAAACTATGTTACGTAGGCAATAATAGTTCAAATCTAAGTAAAAAAAAAGGGGGAAAAACACTAACTGGAAACAGAATTGTTCGAAATAGAATGTAGCCAGTAGAAGTCTAATATTACAAGCTCAGGCTTTTTGGATATTTGTTTTTAATCATCAGCAATCAGATGGCCAAAGGGTGGGGTAGGGCTGACGTGTGTTGGCTGCTCTCCAAATGGACTGTCCTGAATGACTGACCACTTCATCCCTTTGGGCGATGGTTAGTAACCATACCTGTAGGCGATTTTGGTAACCATGGCAACTGGGCCAAATCAATCAAATGTTTTGGAGTGGGTGACTACGTTATTGTTTTGAAGGCTGATGACGACAGCAATCTCTTTCCTCGATGTCGACCGGGCGCGGTGGCCCGAATCAATAGAGCGCGGTGGCCGAATCGATAGAGCGCAGGCCTCGCGTGTGGGAGATCGTGAGTTAGGTTCCCGGTCGAGTCAAACCAATAACTTATGAAATTGATACTTGTCGTTTCCTAACCCAGTGTTCGGCATTAACAAGACAAGGCAAGGACTGGTTAGCTCAGTGTCAGGGGAATGTGACTGTGTGGGATATCGTCTCATGGTTGTGGCTGCCTGATTTCCCAGTGGAACAGCACTATAAATCACCATGAGTACGTGCTGTCAGATGTTGCCAGGATGTAGAACTCCAACAACCAACTGTTGTTGTCACGAAACTCGCAGATCATCTAGATTCCATTAAACATATTTTGTTTGTTTGCTGGGCTTTGAGATATGAAGAGTTCAGGCACAAAACTCTGTAAACGCCTATCCAAAAATGGAGATACACATTGGAGTGAAACCTTCAAAAGGCTAATGTTTTTACATTCCTAATGTTTGGTTCATTACTCCATTGTGATTTCATCACAAGAAAAGTGTAATTAGTAAGAATTAAAATTACCTGCAAGTCAAAATCTTCTATTTTAATTCAATTTTTGGATTGCAGTTTACAGGATTTTGCGTCTGAACTCTTCCTATTTACGACAAAAGAAAATATCTGCCGACTTGATTTATCACGTATTACTAACATGAATATTCGATATATATGATCAAAATACTCACATTCCAGAAATAGTAACTGCAGGCTACTGCAAATGAGCCATTTGAGCTCCAACGCAACAGGTAGGAATTGATCAGCCTAGCACCAATTAGATTTACTATTGAAGATATTCCTGGCAATCATCATCATCATGCTGTTGGGCGCGATGCAACAAAGACTGCTTTCATTACTTGACCGCCACACTCCATTTAGCTCTCTGCTGTGAGAGTGATGTCCATGAGTCGGTCTTAATGTCTCTCAGCTTCAGGTTTCTCTTGATGGTATCCATGAACCAGAGACGAGGGCACCATCTCTTTCTGTAACGAGAAGACAGTAACCTGGCAATAATGGGATGTCAAACAGGGCAAGACAGCTGGAATACAAAGTCTATAAGGCATAGTCAAGATGCTTCAGATGTACCATTACTGACAGATACCTGTAGTAGCTGTTGTACAGCTTTCCTCAGGAAACTTCTATTGCAGTGAACTGCTTGTGTAAAGTATCAGTTTCATTACCCCATGTTAGACCCGATACGCATACCTGATGGATGAGTCCAATCTCTCCTGTCCCTTGTCTGCCTGTGGTGTCTACTCACACATACCCTGAACATTCACACTCACACCCTAGCCAATGCACACATCACACCTTAGCTGTTCCCCAGTCAGCTCAAGCGCCACACCTCTAAACGCCATCTGACCGACCCAAGGGCTAAATACTTCTGGACACTTGGTACTCCCCAACCTTTAGCTCATTGTCAGAGTACTTGATTTGTTCTGGGCCATTATTAGATTAAGCAACATATGAGACTGTCTCAAAAGGTGCTAAGCAACATGGGACAAAACTTTGTCCATTGTAACGATCAACATACTATCTGCGTATGCATTTGCTCAGGATAAACTGATTTGTTTTTTACATTGTGTTTCATAAACCCAATAGAATACATATTGATTTGAAGAAAATGTCCTTGTGTTTTCATTGTAACCGTGTATGTGCTATTTTGTGTCACATGTTATGGTGGACCAAAAAAAAAGAGTTATCACCTTTTGAGACAGGCTCATATGTCTAACTTTCTCGATTGTATTATTACATACATTATTTAGTCAAAACCGACGCTATTGAAAACCTTAATAGCTTGTGATATGTTGTCTTGATTGTATTCTCGACCTACATTCTCACACGCCTGTCTATTGCCACCTGAGCCAACCTGACCACCAGGTTAGACAATAATGAACTCATGGTTGGTTGGTTGGCTGTTGGTTGTTGGAATGTTATGTCCTGGCAACATCTAAAGTCATATCAGCAAGGGTAGTGACTTGTGACAGTGCACACTCATGATGGTGACTTTATAGTGATTCGCTATTGAGAAATCATGTGGCTGGCACAATGACCAAATATGCCACTCAGTCACATTATCCTGACACTGAGATAACCAGTCCGTTCCCTATCCTATTAATGCTGAGTGCCAGGCTATGATGCAACAAGTATCAATTTCATAACTCATCGGTTTGACTCGACCAGGAACCGAACTCCCGACATTCTGCATAGGAGGCTTGCACTCATGGATTCAGCCACCACGCCTGATAAGGAATTCATGAGATCTTATATCTCGCTGACTGAACCTGCCTTACTTATTTTTCTGGAATAAACCTATGTTGTTTTTCTCAACTTGACCTTTTGTGCCCACTTATTCAGTGTCATTAGGACTTGGGGCTGAATGTCAGTAATAACCACAGCGACCCTACAGCTATACTAAGACACTCCAAACCTCAAAGATAAGATATGAATAGAATAGATTATTCCAAGATATAGAATAGATTATTACAAGGTATATAAACTATCAACTGTCATATTCAATCCTGCGAGGTGTGATTAAGTAATGCCCCAGTCACATACACGTTAGTGGACGTAGTTGAACTTAGGTGAGCGTGGTGGAGGCTAACATGGGTCAAACGTGGTGTAAGTATGTTAAACTACGTTGAAATGCATTAAGGTATGGCAGGTTTTGGTACGGATAAATACCTTATGGTTCAGATAAATATGTTACAGTATGGATGCCGGTACGTTCAACTATGTTCAACTATGTTCAACTATGTTAGCCTCCACTACATTCAGCTACATCCACTAACGACTATGTGATGAGGGCTTCGTCCAATTTCGCTAGAGTATACTAGAGCATGCTAGAGCATGCTAGAGTATGCTAGAGTATGCTAGCACACACTAGAGTACACTAGAGTATGCTAGAGTACACTAGAGTATGCTAGAGTAAGTTAGCATCACAGATGCAAATTCAGCCTCTAACATAGCGCTCTTCTGAACATGTCCAAAAATTAAATCGGACATCCCAGCACACCCGCACTATTACCAAGTTAACATCATGGACATGTCTTGTACACTCAACTATGTTCAACTACGTTCAACTACGTTCAACTACGTTCAACTACGTTCAACTACGTTCAACTACGTTCAACTATGTTCAACTACATTACCCTCCACTACATTCAACTACATCCAGTAACGTGTATGTGACCGGGGCATCAAAGTTATCCCGCTCCTGTTACTGATCCTTTAATAACCTGAATGCCAGTCTATCTTTTGTTATTTGATTCTTTTTGCCAGGTCTAATTAAAGACTTCCCGTTTTGTTTTCTCTCCAGCGTTCCATTGCTACAGCTGCTCGAACCCAAAAACATGCGCACTCATGCAGACAACGCCGAAGGCTGTTGCCAAGTGCAAACTAACGAATGGCAAAGGAAAGTGCTTCATCAGAAAGGACCCCAACAATGGTAGGCATGAAGGTTACTTACTAAATATGTATATATATGTAGTAGTCTGCACTGACCTCTCAGGCAAGTAATCACATAGACTGGTAGGCATGGGTCGTGTCTTGATATCAGGGAACCTAGGTGGTGTAATGGTTAGCACACTGGCCCGGAATGCAAAGCGATCTGGGTTTGGTCACGATCTAGGCGCAATATTTCCCATTTTCATCACCCCCCATGACATATATATATTTATATAATTATTATAATAATTCTTCTGTTAAGATAATAGAGACAACTATTGTGGTATGTGTTGTCATGTAGTGTGGTATGACGTCCGAGCAAGTGGGGGGGGGGGGCGAGGTGCATGCTGATACCCGCCCCCAAATCCCAAGAGGAGGAGGGACACAAGACCACTACAAGGCTTATTACTGGCGATGAAGGGTTTAATCATTATCGATATATATATGAAATATATTACATATGTAGTGGTGTGATGAAAATGGGAAATATTGCGCCTAGAGCGGGACTCGAACCCACATCTCATTGCATTCCAGGCCAGTGTCCTATCCATGACACCACCTAGGCTCCCTGATATCAACACACTATCCACGCCTACCTGTCTATCTGGTTACTTGCCTGAGAGGTCAGTGCAGACTACTACACTCGTCCCCCTGGAATTGTAAGTCTTGTATTGCTTACAATTACATATACACAGGCAATGCAATGCACTTGCATACACAGGGTAGGTTCAACAACTATACAGCGCGTAGCTTGTACAGGATCCTGGTCATGGCGACCAGTGTCGTGGGGGTTGATAAAAATGGGAAATATTGTGCCTAGAGTGGGACTCGAACCCACATCTCTTTGCATTCCGGGCCAGTGTGCTATCCATTACACCACCTAGGCTCCCTGATATCAACACACTATCCACGCCTACCTGTCTATGTGGTTACTTGCCTGAGAGGTCAGTGCAGACTACTACATATATATATATAATATATATATCAGAGTATATATTACAGTTATTGCCGTAAAATATGCACATTTTCAAACAGTATTATATGTAAGTCTTGAACTGGATAATATTGTGATTTCAAGTCACTTGTACTAGCTGCTGATGGCAATGTCAGTCTACTGTACACATATTGTAAATAACTCTATATGTTTACATACAGCAATATACTGGAGATGTATCAAAATGTCCATGAATTGTATATGTCTACATACATCGACATACTGGGGAGGTATCACAATCCTGTTAATTGTATATGATTACATACATCGACATACTGGTGATGTATCAAAACCCCCGTTAAGTGTATATGATTGATTACATGCATTGACTTCCTGGTGATGTATCAACATATCTGTTAATTGTATATGATAACATACATCGACATACTGTGGAAGTATCAAAACCCCCATTAATTGTATATGTTTATATACAGCCACATACTGGGGATATATCAAAACCCCATTAATTGTATATGTTTACATACAGCCATACAATGGGGATATATCAAAACCCCGTCAATTGTATATGTTTACATACAGAGATATACTGGGAAGTTATCAAAACCCCCATTAATTGTATATGTGTACATACAGCCATATAATGGGGATATATAAAAAAAAAACGTTAATTGTATATGATTACATATATCGACATACTTGGGAGGTATCAAAACCCCCGTTAATTGTATATGTTTACATACAGCCATATAATGGGGATATATATCAAAACACCCATCAATTGTATATGTTTACATACAGCCATATAATGGGGATATATCAAAACCCCCATTAATTGTATATCTTTACATACAGCCATATAATGGGGATATATCAAAACCCCCGTTAATTGTATATGTTTACATACAGCCATATATTTGGGGATATATATCAAAACCCTGTTAATTGTATATGTTTACATACAGCCATATAATGGGGATATATCAAAACCCAGTTAATTGTATATGTTGACATACAGAGATGTACTGGGGAGTTATCAAAACCCCCATTAATTGTATATGTTTACATATAGCCATATAATGGGGATATATCAAAAACCCCGTTAATTGTATATGATTACATAAGTTGACATACTTGGGAGGTATCAAAACCCCCGCTAATTGTATATGTTTACATACAGCCATATAATGGGGATATATCAAAAACCCCGTTAATTGTATATGATTACATACAGCCACATACTGGGGATATATCAAAACCCCGTTAATTCACGACACTCGGACAAAGGACAGGACTCCAAGTTATACAATCAAGTTTAATTGTTTCACAAATCAAATCAGTAAACATGCCACTGGGGCGAACAGGAGCCTGGCTCCGAATGCAAGGTCTCGCGCATGGAGACCTGAAGGCGGCTGGCACCTTATTCTCAGGAAGTGTTCAAGAGGTCTGATGTGGCCTCGGTAATGTTCATGCCAGGTGGCGATCAGGTGCCTGGAGCGAGATCATCTGACAATCAAGGATCAATCACAATCACTAACAATCAATAACGAAAGGTAAACAAAAACACAGCACTTAACCCCCATCAATAGAGGGTGGGCGGGAGGGGAAAATCGACTTGATACTGTGAGAGCCGCGAGAGAAGTGGCCGGGTCGCTGTGCATAAAGTAGGTCAGTGAGAGGTCAGCCTTTTACCTCGTGCGTGAATTAAACATGTTGCCTCGTCAACATGCCTAATTGTATATGTTTACATACAGCCACATACTGGGGATATATCAAAACCCCCGTTAATTGTATATGTTTACATACAGCCATATATTTGGGGAGCTATATCAAAACCCCCATTAATTGTATATGTTTACATACAGCCACATACTGGGGATATATCTCAACATACTGAGCAGGTATCAAAACAACCATTAATTTTATATGTTTACCTACCCCCATATGTTAGGGCTGTATCAAAACCCCCGTTAATTGTATATGTTTACAAAAAGCTGTATACTGGGGAGTTATCGAAACACACATCAATTGTATATGTTTACATACAGCCATATACTGGGGATATATCAAAACCCCCATTAATTGTATATGTTTACATAAAGCCATATGCTGGGGAGTTATCGAAACCCCCGTTAATTGTTTACGTTTACATAAAGCCATATGCCATGGGATATATATCAAAACACCCATCAATTGTACATGTTTACATACAGCCATATACTGGGGATGCATTGATGACAAGTTCTGGCCAGGCGTCAAATGGAGAAGCACCAATGGGTGCCTACGTGACAAACAGCGCGGATGGGAGGAGAATGGCATCAGGTGAGTGGTACCCAGCTGGCACCCAGCGAAAAGGTTCATAGCCCGAAGAAAGAATTAAATTTCAAAACCAAAACACTGATCTATATTTGATTATACACTTCCAATTTAGATATTGATGCACTTGTTGAGCATGTGTTGCCACATAGACAGAGAACGCCAACTCAATTTAAAAGAACTTGTTTCTGCAGAAGCCTATGGCATGTTTGCACTACAAATATCTCAAACATTAGCCATTTAAAATAAAAGTTACTTCAAACAAAAGCAAAATAGATTATAATGATTAACTTAATATATTTATATCAGAAAATGCCAATAACTCAAAACCATCAGACCGTGCAACGTTGACCAGAAGGCAAGAGTTTTGTCGCTATTAACAGAACTTCAATAAATATTATTTAATTACAAAAATAAAATCCCCTGAATTCTATTCTGTGCCTTCCTTGCTGTAGGAAGCCGCAGATCTGGTGTTTCTGTGAATACGACGAATGTAATGTGAGCATAGAGAAAATGAACCAAACCACCACGACTACCTCCACAACCACAACCACCACCACCACAACCATGCTGCCCACCACCTCTACAACTACAGCGGTAAGCATATTTAACCATTTGTATGACGGTTCCATAAAACCCATATACAATAGAAGTTCCTCCCCTTTATACTCATATAATACATTATATATCACATTATAATCAAAAAGGTTTAGGCGGCAAAAGGAGGCAAGGGGCAATTGGGATACAAGGAATTGATAGCTTATTGTCTGAGATGATCCCCATATGTGGCTGAAAGATATAATATCCAATCACATATATAATTACATATTAAATTTAGTAAAGATCAATTAGCACCAAATCTATAAACAAATATAATTTAATGTCGGGAGGATGCCTGAGGTATGTCCGATGTGCTCAAGCGCAATGCTCAAAGCTACTTCGCTCAAAGGGGTTTACTTATCGTCAAGCTTTCACCATGTAAATGCTCTATTGACAACGCTGAGGTTATGTCACAGCGCCCTCTGTCAACTTCATCATCTTCTTCATCATCCTCAATTCCTTAACTGCAAAGGTCCCTCGGGCACCACAGATGACTTTGCAACCAGTTTGTTTTCGAGTTGTCATTGTTCTCCACTGCCCCTCCGGATCCCACCGAACTCCAGGCATGTTCATTCCTTAACGTTGTCTCCCCACCTCTTCCATTGTCCACCTTGTCTTCTTTTCCCTTTTCACTGTGCCTGACAAGATGGTTTTGGTCAGACTGGATGAATGGAAAATACGGCCAACTCACTGCAGTTTGCATCTCTTTACACTCGCCAGGAGATCTTTGTGTGGTCCAATTGCCTGCTGGATCTTAGCATGGACTTCGTCATTGGTAACATGGTCTTTGTATGAGATGTGCGTCATCTTCGAGCATCGCCCCATTTCCATGGTTCCATTTCCATGGTTCTATTTCCATGCTTCCATTTCCATGCTTCCATTTCCATGCTTCCATTTCCATGCTTCCATGTCCATGCTTCCAGTTCCATGCTTCCATTTCCATGCTTCCATGTCCATGCTTCCAGTTCCATGCTTCCATTTCCATGCTTCCATTTCCATGTTTCTATTTCTTGTTGGATTAGTTCTTGAAAAGTATGTTTGCATGTTTTGCTCTGCAGGTGATGAAACATGACATCGATTCAGCGCCTCAATGTATCAGCGGCAGCGAGCGGCAATGTGAACAGATCTGTGAGATCGTTGAAGGCACCATCGTGTGCAGCTGCAAGCTCGGTTTTGAGCTGGAGCAGGACAAGAGGTCATGCCGTGGTAAGTTGGGTGCGGCTTCAGTCATGGGTACTGTATATATACTCGAATATAAGTCGCCTTCAAGTAAAGGTCAACGGGTATTTTTTAAGGAAATATCTGGAATTAGGCCTAACACGATTATAGGTCGAGCTACTTCTGCTATACAGCAGGTGTGAGCCCCGAACTGTGTTCAGCAACCATATATATATATATATAGGTGTATATATATATACAGTATATATACAGTATATATATAGGTGTATATATATGTATATATATACAGTATATATAGACCTATATATATATATATAGGTCTATATATACTGTGCATATAGACATACATGAAGCTGAGAGACATTAAGACCGACTCATGGACGCAACACTCACAGCAGAGAGCTAAATGGAGAGCGGCAGTCAAGTAATGAAAGCAGTCTTTGTCGCATCGCAACCGACAGCATGATGAGGTGTGTAAGCTGACAATTAACAACAGTTGATGGTTGATACATTGTTTCATTGACTAAACAATACACAAAGCATCGGGCTGGCCACACACACGCCCTACCAACAATAGAAAAGAAAAAATTCTCAAACCAACTAGCGTGCCCACCAGTGGCAAAACGGGTAATGAGGCACCGCAACGGCTACGCGACCCTTGTACTGCGCATGCAGTGCCCTCTGGAGGCGCGAAGCCTCACCATCCAATGGTTAGCCAGGAATACACCGGGCGGAAGCAGAGTGCATCGCCTTACACCAGGATATAGCCGCACTATATTCACGATATATATATTAGGCTTATTTATGCAGGGACAAATAGTTTTGCGCCTGTCTTGACATGTTCTTGCCGGTGTGAAACCTCTATTTGCTCCCCAAGAGAGTGCCGCTGGTAACTTGCAAAAGCCAGCAGCACTTCAACACTTTTGCAGGCAGCTTTCATGAAATGTACAACTGCACAAAACACCATACCGGCTCGAAATTGAGAGCGGCAGTCAAGTAATGAAAGCAGTCTTTGTCGCATCGCGACCGACAGCATTATGATGATGATTTATGCATATATATGCATATATATGTGTATATTTATATAGGCATATAATTATATTTATATATATGTATATAATATTATGCACATGTCGTCCCGGGTGGCATCATTGCTCCCTTGGGGGCGTATTGCTAGTATAAGACGATATCATCACTTAAATCAATGGGATCAGAGTATTTACAAGCTGCCAAATTTAATTTTACATGCGTACACTTCAAATAACTGCTACTTTAGTCATTTTAAAGCAACATTACTTCAAACTAGAGTAAGGTAGATTACAAACAATCAACCTAATATGTTTATCTCAGAAAATTTCAGAATCTCTCAATTTATCTTACAATTCAACTTGAATGATTGAATGACAACTGTCAATTTTGAAACCATTAGCTTGATTCATTGGGATTCGAACCCCATTACTCGCCATGTGTGAAGAGAGCGCTTCCTACTCTTTTTGTTTTGCCATCTTATAATGAGGTTAAAGTTGCATAGTTCTTTGCTTTTGAATTTCTGACATTTTCTGAGATAAATACATTATGCTAATCATTATTGTCTACTTTAGTTTAGTTTGAAGTAATTTATATTTTAAATGGCTAACATCAAAACCTGCTAAATTAATGTTGGCAAGCACGCCAAAACTCTTGCACCATAGACTTCAGGAGTAACAGGTTCTATTAAATTGACGTATTACAACCTTTTATGCAGCAAAGCATGTTTAATAAGTGCACGAGTTTCAAAATTGAATACGTAGAATTATGTCTTAATACATGTTTTGGTTTTGAAAATTTGATGTTTTCATTGGACTATGCAACTTTAATTGGGAACTCAACTCTACCCGCGCCTTCCTTTGATGTTAGTTGAAGCAATGAGTGACGGCAAATTGTAGATCATGTCCAGGTGGCATGTGACAGAGAACCAGGAGGCAGGCTGGAGGAGGAATTTGACGCTAGGAGGCAGCCGCTGTATATGCACGAGTTAAGGTATAATAGTTCCGACCTGACCCGTTAGGTGGCGCCAAGTCTTGCCTGAGTAAGGTATAAGAGTTCCGACCTGATCCGTTAGGTGGCGCCAAGTGTAGATTAGTCTGGGCTGAGTAAAGGTATCAGGGTTCCGACCTGAACTGATAGGTGGCGCCAAGTGTGTGTGGTGAAGTATGGCAGGCCGACCAGCGTTTGTCCCGCCCAGACTTAACCATTATAATCTAACATGAACATTTGAACAGATATCGACGAATGCGCAATGGACAACGGACAGTGTGAACAGACGTGCGTCAACACAGAGGGAAGCTACTTCTGCAGATGTCGGGAAGGCTACAAGATAACGAGCACACACAAGTGTGAGGGTATGTGTCTTCAAAGATCAAAAATAAAAGAGCAACTATTATGTATATATGTGATGTTACAATTTGCCCCAAAAAATATTAGTGATTGTCCCACCCGTGCCTGAAATCTTGCTCGCCCCTGATTTTTGTTTGTTAATAATGCGTCGGGATAGCAGCAATTCAACTTTCGCAACACAATGAAATTGATGTTTATGTAATTCCATGGATATAATGTCATTCATCGTCTCTGGAAAAAACTCAACAAACCGCCCACAGAACCTTGATTTGTGTGATCAAAAGAACGATCACCACCATTTTTGTTGTATTTGGCCTAATACAGTATAACCCCGTTAAACCAAGCTCGGTTAAACCAAACGATCGGTTAATCCAAACTTTTTTCGGCGGCTCGGCAAAATACTACCATTTATCATATAACAAATTTGGTTAAACCAAAGTTGGTTAATCCAAATTATTGGTTAATCCAAACAAAATTGTTGGTCCCAGGCCATTTCCGGTATGGTTAAACTAAACGTTCATGTGGTTATAAGGTCATCTGGTCATCTGATACCCCACAGCCTCTTATACCACGCTCGTTTGGATAAGTGTTAGCAATTGTATGTGTGGTCGGGGGGGGGAGGGAAGGGGGAGTAGGGGGGGGGGGGAGCCAGACTTGGGAAGTGAGTGTGTTGGGGCAGTAGTGTGGGGGTGGGGGAGGGAGGGGGGAGTAGGGTGGCGAGTCGGATGGGGAAAGTGAGTGTGTGTGTGGGCAGTAGTGTGTGTGTGTGTGGGGGGGGGGGGAGAATCAAGTGTCGGAGGTGAGTCAAATTCAAAGTCGAAGCCAAAGCTTGGTTAAACCAATGATCGGTTAATCCAAACAAATTGATAGGGTCCCTTCAAGTTTGGTTTAACAGGGTTATACTGTATTACCACTAACCTCCGTCTTAATCTACTAATTATGCCCTATCTAGGAACCTACTGTGCTACTTATCTGCAATGTAATCTAAACGGCTAGAACTTCTAGTAGAAGACCAGTTGTAAAGTCGACGGCTGGCAGCTGTGGTTGTGTAGGTAGGCTAAATATGAAATCACTACAGGCAAGAGAAAGGTAGAGTACAAAGTGCACAGAAAGACAGACAGATTACACCCTCAGGTTTATTATTATATAGTTTCATGAATCCAAGATGGCTGTCACACCTGATCAGCTCCTCCAATCAGCAGTAAGCATTCTGCAATCAACCAATGAACATTCAATATGCTTGTATCCAAGCCTTGGTTGTGTATGGCTACAGTGCCCTGTTGTGTCTAGGTGTGCAGTGATCCGTAAATAACAATTGGGGGGGGGGGGAAATTTGCTTTACATTTGTACCTTTTTATTTTGTTTACACTTTGAAATTTTTTTTAAACTATTTAAAAAATATCTTTTATATTTTTTATTAAACATGTTTTAACATTAAATAAGTATGTACAGTCCTATACTATTATAGATAATATATAACCATAGGTAATTCTATTTTGTTATATTACCACCTTCTGAATGTTGTATTCCAAACTGCCCTCTGACTGTTGTGGAAAGAATAATATTGTGGGTAACATCAATAGCTCACTCTACATTTTTTAACATTTAATGTGTTTACCGTTGCTTTATATTTTTACCTTTTTTTAAAATATATTTCTTTTGCAATTTATTTTCCTTTTTTCCTATTTTAAAAACATTTTGTATCTCTTTTATTAAACATTTGTTATCAATAAAAAAATATGTACAGTCGTATACTATTATAGATAATAATATATAACATATATAATGTAAGTCAACTCTTTTTTGTATACCACCTCTTGAATGTTGCATTCCAACCTGCCCGTTTAGTGGAGTGGAACAACTAATGTGGGTAACACTATTAGCTCATTCTGCACGATATTATACTCAGAAAAAGGTCTTGCAGAGGATTTCCACCACCAACTTACCCTCTGATGACAGGTATGGGTAGCAGCTCACTGTGCAGAATACTCAGCAAAAAAAAGGTCTCATAAATAAATATTTTCCACCAACAATCGATCCTCGGATGGCAGGGGGACAAGTATTAACATTGTGTGTAGCAATTCTTCAGTCTGGTATCCATGTGGGTGAACCTTGTTTTGTCTGATACAGTTATTTTCTCTGTTATTTTGTCTGATACAGTTATTTTCTCTGCTCGGCTATGTGAGCAGAGCTCCTAAGGCTCTGTCACACTGAAAGTAGTGCCCCTCTCCCACTATCTATAACTACATAATGTTTATATCAAACTCAGCAAAGGACCACATAATACCGAATGCCTCTGGCTCTATATACCATTTACCTTTTTATATAACAATTGTAATTACTCTAAACTAGTTCACACCATCCTCCAATGTCAAAATATCGGGAAATGTTACACAGTGGCTTGGCACTGGTAAAAAAAAGTATATTCTCATGAATAAACTGTTTTGCCCTAGGAGGGTTTCTGTCAGAAAATAAGCTTAGGGAACGTCAAATGAGGGGGAGGAGGGTCTTGGGGTCTGGAGGCTTTGTTGTTTCTGGCTCCTTGAAGAACCTTGAACAAAGATTATCCCAACAATTTGATGGTAAAGAGTCATACCTTCAGGGTACAGAATTTAACCTATTTTACCCTCTGGCAAAAACACTGCCAAAAATATATATATATATATAAATTATATAAATATGAGTATAAATACTGGAAGTGTGGTCAACCCCTTCCTCAGTCTTCGATTACCTCGCACCCCCCTTCTCCCCCCCCCTCCCCCACCACACACAGATTATACTGTATTGTTCACGTACATGACTATACTTAATTGCAACCCTGTTATCACCGGATGAATCTGTAATGCTGCCGACACACTGCGACGCTTCTCTCCAACATGCGTCGACGTGTGTCACTTTTTGGCGAGACGTCGGGAGACGTCGGGATGCATTACGTACACGTTCATGGAGGTCGACGGTCGGCGATGAACGCCGGCACGCGTCGTGGGGCATCCAAAGTTGTGTGCAAGCACAAAACTTTCGACGACCGACAACGCACGTCAACGCGCGGGTTCCAATATTATGGCGACGTCAGAAGCACGTCGACATCGCTGGAATCACTTTATGCGAAAGCTAGGCAGACGCCGCGCGCACGGGACGGTCGTTCGCACATGTTGCACCAAACTGGGGCATTGTTGTTTTATACCCTAGCAACATCTAAGGTCATATGAAGACATCGCACCAACTTTTTTTTTTTTTTTTTTACCAAACGCATCGACACACGTTGGCCACGCACTCCTAACATGCTGAGCTAACGCCAAACTTTTTCCCAACACCGCCGAAAAGTTGGACGTGTCTCGACGCGTACAACTTATTTTGCTCATTGGCGGCGCGTCGGCGAGAAGCGTCATAGTGTGACTGCAGCATAAGAGCGCTCCCTGGCTGACTTCCAATGCAGGAGGTCCTAGGTGTGACCTGTTCAAAGTTTATACTCGTCACTACCTGGCCTGGCACGCAGTGTTAATAGGATAAGGCAAAGACTGGCTACCTCAGTATCTGGTGAATGTGACTGAGTGGGCCATGGTGTCGGTGAGTAGCCCTGGTCTCCCAGTGGGGCAGTACCGTAAAAGTTGCCATGAGTGTGCACTGTCACAAATCGATACCTGCCCTGATATGACGATATGACTTTATATTTTACTAAGAACTAAGTTAACCCCCAACAAATAAAGAATAAAAGTGCTCCAGTTCATTTTGACCCTATTATCGCCCTAGAAATTGACGAGTGTGCGACTGGGGCTGCAGACTGTGAACAGCAGTGTGAGAACACCCCCGGGTCATTTGAGTGTCAGTGTGAGCCGGGCTATGACCTTCAGGAGGATATCATACACTGTGTCGGTATGTAGCACTCTTTTACAACTTCTTTTTTACATTTAATTTTTTTTGTTAAATTTGCTTTACATTTGTACCTTTTTATTTTGTTTACACTTTGAACATTTTTTTAAAACTATTTAAAAAATATCTTTTATATTTTTTATTAAACATGTTTTAACATTAAATAAGTATGTACAGTCCTATACTATTATAGATAATATATAACCATAGGTAATTCTATTTTGTTATATTACCACCTTCTGAATGTTGTATTCCAAACTGCCCTCTGACTGTTGTGGAAAGAATAATATTGTGGGTAACATCAATAGCTCACTCTACATTTTTTAACATTTAATGTGTTTACCGCTGCTTTATATTTTTACCTTTTTTTTAAATATATTTCTTTTGCAATTTATTTTCCTATTTTAAAAACATTTTGTATCTCTTTTATTAAACATTTGTTATCAATAAAAAAATATGTACAGTCGTATACTATTATAGATAATAATATATAACATATATAATGTAAGTCAACTCTTTTTTGTATACCACCTCTTGAATGTTGCATTCCAACCTGCCCCTTTAGTGGAGTGGAACAACTAATGTGGGTAACACTATTAGCTCATTCTGCACGATATTATACTCAGAAAAAGGTCTTGCAGAGGATTTCCACCACCAACTTACCCTCTGATGACAGGTATGGGTAGCAGCTCACTGTGCAGAATACTCAGCAAAAAAAAGGTCTCATAAATAAATATTTTCCACCAACAATCGATCCTCGGATGGCAGGGGGACAAGTATTAACATTGTGTGTAGCAATTCTTCAGTCTGGTATCCATGTGGGTGAACCTTGTTTTGTCTGATACAGTTATTTTCTCTGCTGATTATTCATGTCTGGCACCCCCATTATGATATCAATATGTGTATGGAGCTTTCACGCTTGATTCAAATAAGGGAAGCCAGAGACCGAGTGGGAGGAAGGGTTAAGGTTTATTACATGAGACAGTTACATGAAAGGCACAACGGGGGAATCAGTCGATGGCGTCGATGTCGAGGGAGCCCTCCTCGATCACTGAAACCTTATGCAGTAGTCCTTCAAAGAGAGGGTGGGTGGGTGTGGTAAATTGTTCTGTCTTAACAGTCAGGCTATTGTGAATGGCGTTGTAGCGGGGGGAGGTATGTAGGTCACTGATGTTCGTCTCTCCCACTGGGATCATGGTGGGTACCCGACTCGCCTCATTGAATCAACCACAATTCGGAAATTATGCACCAATCAATTTTCATAATAAACGGAAAATCCAATATGGCCATCATCCCGATTTGGGTGGTATTTTTTAATGTTATATTTCCTGAAGTAATAAAGCTAGAGCATTATATCTCAAGTTAAACAAAAGCATCAGCAGAGAAATCTCCCTCATCTACCAGACTCTTTGACAGCAGCTAGAAACACATATCCAACGTGCCACCGCACATTCCAAGCACAAATTGGACTCATTAGTCATCAACGAGTTCACACCATATGATGATGAGTTGCTGTCATCAGTACCACCGATGAACAACCAAGAAGAAGAAGAAGAGCTCGAACATTATACACGCTTCATGGATAATGTCTATTCCGCTGGTAACGAAAGCAAACACTGCTTTCAGACCACAAACCAGTGGTCCACAACTGGTTCATCAAAGGCTGTGGTATGTGCTGTCCTGTCTGTGGGAAAGTGCATATGAAAGACCCCTTGCTGCTTATCGGAAGGATAAGTCAAGTCAAGTATCGGAAAGAGTAGCCTATGTGGTGGAAGCGGGTTCCCTACAAAGAAATATGTCAGAATGACCATATCTTTGACATCCAATAGCCGATGATCAAATTCAATGTGCTCTAGAGGCATTATTAAATCAAACAAACTTTCCTTTTTTGCTTTCAGACCACAACGAGTGTAAGGATGAGGTGAATAGATGTGATGTGGGATGCCTCAACACACTCGGCTCCTACGAATGTAAATGTGACAAGGGTTTCATGCTCAACCCGGATCGACGGTCATGTGACGGTAAGCTTGCATTCTTCAATCAGTAACTAGGTCATCATTTCAGATTAGGCTACCGGACGCAGTGGCCGAATCGGGAGAGCGCTGGCTTTGTCATGCCAAAGGTGGGGATTTCGATTCCCGGTTGAGTCAAATCAATGATTCACTAAATTGATACTTATTGCTAACTAACTTGGCTCTCTAGTATTACTAGGATAGGACAATGACTGGTTAGCTCAGTGTCAGGATAATATGACTGAGTGGGATATCGGTGCGTGGGGGGGGTTGGAAAGATATTACACTTTGTATGACCATTAAAATATTGAAAACTTTGGATGGTCCCAAATGATAAGTGGTTAGAATGGTAAACAGTGACAAAAGGAGGAGACTCAACGAGCTCTCACATGGCCACTGGATGGACTAAGCAAGTCCTTAAACAGTTCACAGTAATTCTACCATCGTTTATTTGAAATAAGTCCGGTGCTCCATGCACTAGTTCCTGATTGGTCATGTTGTTTTGGCAACATGGGTAATTTGTGGACGACAAGGGACAGATCATGCTGCCACATATGGTTCAGTGAGCTACGCACGCGCCCTCTGAACTGTATACTCTCTGAAGCTTTTCCCACTTCTGCTCAACACTTGACTGTTTTGTTTTGTTTTGCTTGTTGTTGTTTTACGTCCTAGCAACATCTAAGGTCATATCAGGATGGGTACCGACTTGTGACAGTGTGCACTCATGGCGACTCTATAGTGGTGTCCCACTGGGAAACCAGGCTGCCGGCACCATGACCTGGTATCCCACTCAGTCACATTATCCTGACACTGAGCACACCAGTCCTTGCCCTGTCCTAATAATGCCGAGCACCTGGCTAGGAAGCGAGAAGTATCAATTTTTATGTCATTGGTTTAACTCGACCAGGGTTCGAACCCACGACCCCATGATCTACCAGCACGGGAGATGGATGCTCTAACTCATTCGGCGATCCCGTCTGGTCAACACTCGACTGGACTCTCCGACCTTATGCTAGGTGTCACTACCAGCACTACCCGCCAACTACCCTGGCGAGTGATCAATGAACTCCTGACGTCATTTCCGGTAAGCCCACCGCTGTATCGAGAACTTCTCGATACAGCGGTGGGCCAAGCCATCGACACATCTAGGCCTTTTCTGGACTGCCCACCCAACCCTACACTCACCCGGCTATCAGGAAGTAGGGTGGAACACCAGGGTCTCTGGATTCGAACTCCTAACCTCTTGATCAATTGACTTCTGGCTTGAATGACTTCTTAACTAACTATGTGATAATAAATTTCCCACATATGTGTAGTTCCTTGTCGTGTCTTGAATTACACCATATACAGTACAACCCCATTAAACCAAGCTCGGTTAAACCAAACAATCGGTTAATCTAAACTTTTGTTGGCAGCCTGGCAAAATACTACCATTTATCATATACAAAAGTTAATCCAAACTATCATCGGTTATTCAAACAAAAATGTTGGGCCCCATACCACTTCCGATATGGTCAAACCAAACTTTCATTTGGTTATAAGGTCATCTGAGACCCCACCAACTTTTTTATATGATAAATAGTAGTATTTTGCCGGGCCATTGAAAAGAGTTTGATTAAGCGATCGTTTGGTTTAACTGAGCTTGGTTTAATGGGGTTATACTGCATGTACATAAAAAACAATAATCAAAGTGTCCACAGACATTGTATATTACATGCATAATAATGCAGACCAACACTACAACTGGCCAGCATTGAAAACAAGCCTGGGTACCCGGGCTTATATGCTATGGACAGTATAAATACAGCCTCAATATAAAAAAATATATAAAAATTTTGTTAAATGCACCCGTGTTTTTGCCAAAGCCAAGTCAAAGTCGAAGCCAAAGCTCGGTTAAACCAATGATCGGTTAATCCAAACAAATCTCTAGGGTCCCTTCAAGTTTAGTTTGACGGGGTTATACTGTATACATATATACACATATATATATAATGTATCATGTTTTCTCTGGCTCCAGATAAGGATGAGTGTGCTGTGGAAGATCCAAAGTGTGAGCAGAACTGTCTGAACACATTCGGCTCGTACAAATGCGGCTGCGTCATCGGCTACCAGCTTGACTCAAATGGGGTAATCTGCAATGGTAAGATGGAACAAAATATGCATTGACCGAATCGACTAGAGCGTAGACTTCCCGTGTAGAATGGTTGGTTGGTTGTTGGAGTTTTATGTCTTGGCAACATCTAAGGCCATATCAGGATGTGTACCGACTTGTGACAATGCCCACTCATGGTGACTTTATAATGATGCCCCCACTGAGAGACCAGGTTGCCAGCATGACCTCATATCCCACTCAGTCACATTATCCTGACAGTGAGCCAACCAGTCAGTGACCTTTCCTAATAATGCCGAGTGCCTGGCTCAGAAGCGACAAGTATACATTCTTATGTCGACCAGGGCATGTGTAATGTCAGGACTATCAATCCTGGCCAAGCCAAACTGATTACTTATACTTGTTGCTATCTAGCCTGGTGCTAGGCATTACTAGGATAATAGCTAGGACTGATTAGGTTGGTATCAAAATAATGTGAGTGGGTAGGAAATCAGGTCATGATACAGGCTGCCTGGTAGCCTGCACTATAAAGTCACCTTAAGTGCGTACTGTCGCATGTCGGGACCGGTCCCGGTATGACCTTTGATGTTGCCAGGACATAAATCCGCCTATAAACAACACAAAATGATGTTTTTGTTACCTTCTTGGCCCAGTCGCCATGGCACTCTTTCAGCACTGCCTTAGCTCAGTTTGTGTCACAGATTCATTCTTCCGCAACCCTCTAGAGGGCAGCACCATGGCATTAAATTTGCATAGTCCGATGGTTTTGAATTTATGTATTTTTTCTGAGATAAATATATTAGATCGATCACTAGTATCTACTTTACATTGGTTCAAAGTTACTTTTATTTTGAATGGTAAACTTTTGAGATATTTTTAGTACAAACATGGAAAATTAATTTTGGTAAGCTTGCCAAAACTCTGACACCATAGATTTCTGCAGTAACAGGTTCTGGTAAATTGACTCAGTATTGCCTTCTACGCAGAAACATATGCTTAATTAGTGCATCAGTATCTAAGTTAGATATGTAAAATAAAATCTAGATAATTGGTTTGGTTTTGAAAATTTGATATTTCATCGGACTATGCAGCTTTAAATAAACACGTTAGTGGCGTTCTCTGTGGCAGAGAGGTTAGAGTGTCTGACTTTTTTCTAGGTTAGACTCCTAATCTGAGGGTCGGCGGTTCGATTCCCCTTGCCCCCAGCTCTGCCAATTTGGATTTCCACCGCTGTGTATAACTTACAGCGTCATCAAAGGCCGGTTGCTCTCATACCATGTCTATGTGGTGTGGGAGGTTAAAAATCCCTTGGGTCGGTAAAAGTGTAGGCTCGGGCTTTCTATCGACCAGCAGTGGAATGAGGAAGACCAGTTGTCTATGACTGAAATTTCCCCTTCTTAAACAACTAATGGACAACAAAATAAATAAATGACACAGATTCATTCCTCCGTGGTTGATGTTGCTGATGTTGCTGATGTTGATGGTGTTGCTGATGTTGCTGATGTTGCTGATGTTGCTGATGTTGCTGATGTTGCTGATGTTGCTGATGTTGCTGATGTTGCTGATGTTGCTGATGTTGCTGATGTTGATGGTGTTGCTGTTGTTGGTGTGGTAATGCTATTGTTGCTGCTGCTGTTGCTGCTGTTTTCTGCTGTTGCTCATGCTGCAGTTGCTGATGTTGATACTGTTTCTGATGCTGTTGCAGCTGTTGCTGACGTTGCTGTTGATGCTGTTGTTTCTCTTATTGCTGTTTTATGACGTTGGTGCTGTTGATGTTGATGCTGCTGTTTCTCATGTTTTTCTTGTTGGTGGGTTGGTTGAAGTTACTGTTGCTCTTATTATTGCTATTGTTACTATTGTTGATGTTGGTCTTTGTATGTTGTTGCCGGTGCTCCGATGTTTGCTTCTCTGCTTATTGTGACTCTTGTTTTCCATGCTCCTACTGTTGTTGTGGTTTTTGCTGTAGTTGAATTCTCTTGTTGATGTTATTTATATTTTTGTTGTTTGTCCCGTTGTTGGTACTCTTGCTGCTTTTCATACTGCAGCTTCTCGTTATGTTTGCTGCTGTTGATGCTGGTATTGTTGTTCCTGCTGCTTTTCATGATGCTGTTTCTCATTATGTTTGCTGCTGTTTATGCTGATATTGTTGTTGCTGCTGCTTTGCATACTGCTGTTTCTTGATATGATTGCTGCTGTTGATGCTGGTATTGTTGTTCCTGCTGCTTTTCATACTGCAGCTTCTTGTTATGTTTGCTGCTATCGATACTGTTATTGTTGTTACTGCTGCTTTTCATACTGCTGTGTCTCGATATGTTTGCTGCTGTTGATGCTGGTATTGTTGTTGCTGCTGCTTTTCATACTGCTGTTTCTCGTTATGTTTGCTGCTGTTGATGCTGGTATTGTTGTTGCTGCTGCATTAAGACGTGAATGAGTGCCAGGTCAACAACCACTCATGCTCCCAGATCTGCATCAATATGGCCGGAAGTTACGTGTGCGACTGTGAGGATGGCTATATCCTCAACGTCGACAAGCGCACCTGTGATGGTTAGTGCGCAATAACAATGAGCATTTCCCCTAGAGAAGTTGATTGGTTGGTTGTTGGAGTTTTACGTCCTGGAAATTCTAAGGTCATATCTGGATGGCTATCGATTTGTCACTGTGTGCACTCATCGTGACTTTTTAGTGCTTCCCCACTGGGAAATAAGGTCACTAGCACCATGACCCAATATCCCACTCAGTCATATTATCCTGACACGGAGCCAACCAGTCCTTGTCCTATCCTAGTAATGCCGAGGGCCAGGCTATGAAGCAACAAGTATAAATTTGTAAGTCATTGGTTTGACTTGACCAGGGTTCGAACCCATGGGTTTGAATCCAATGATCTACCAAAATGGGAGGTGGACGCTCAACTCATTCCGCCATCCCGTCTGGACGTGGTGGCTAGTCCGTAATACCAATCAGCATTCTCCTCAGAGCATGCGTAGTGACTTCCAACATAATCCTAAGTTTTCTTCCCTATTTCAATATTGTTTGGTAAATGAATTTGACATAATTCTCTCTGTTCTGTGGATCGTCTGTCGATCTCGAGAATAATTAAAATATTTGTTTCGCTTTTCAGATTTAGACGAGTGTGAAGTCTACCATAACGGAGGCTGTAACCAGACTTGCATCAACACACCCGGAAGTTACAAATGTGGCTGTCAGATAGGATTTGCTTTGGATGTCGGCAAAAGGAAATGTGCAGGTAAATGTACTGTGTCTAGCTAGCAATGAACTATAGGTTTATATATGGTAGATGTGTGGTAGTCTGCACTTTGCACTGACGTCACAGGAAAAATGGCACATGTGTGGGTAGTTTTATTGATATGGAAACAATTCCATATGAATATACACATCATTTGTGCACATCTACATGAATATGAAATCAAATTCTTAATATGAAAAAAAATGCCTGAACGTGTCATAATAAATGGAAAATTCAAATATAAGATTAAAGTTGGATGTCCGATGGCTTTGAGTTTCTGTCATTGTTCTGAGATAAATATATGAGATTGATCGTTATAACCTATGTTACTTTTAGTTCAAAGTAACTTTAATTTAAATGGCTAACATTTGAGATATTTGAAGTGCAAACAAGTCAAATTAGTTTTGGCAAGCACGACACCATAAGCTTCTTCAGTAACGAGTTCAATTAATTTTACTCAGTATTCCATTCTATGCAGAAACAAATCGTTAATAAATGCACCAGTGTCTAAGTTACATATTTAGAATAAAATCTACATAATTGTTTTGGTTTTGAAAATGTGATGCTTCATCGGACTATGCATCTTTAATATGCACATAGTATGTGAACATCTCACTGGATACAGTTTAGCCTAGTGGCTATAGCCTGAACTAAGATATATTAGTTATACAATACTTACCGTAATAGGAGGATAACTTCCGTTTTATTGACCCATCCCAAAGATTAAATTGGAATTATTCAATTAAATCAATTTTAGTTGTTTTCTACCAAATAGAATTTATTGTTTTACTTTCCACTTAAAGTTCATCAATTTCATATTGAGTAAGGCATTACATAGGGGATATGGTAGGTTCGGCAGAAAAAAATGGATTTGATTGTCGGAATGGTGGCAGCTTCAGCAAAACCATGGTAGTCAGTGTTTTATTTTAACCCAGATGGTGTTGTCAGGTTTGTTTGTACCTGAACCCTTCAAATAATTCTGTTCCGTTGCAGATATTAATGAATGCCGAGTAAAAAACGGGGACTGTCAGGAAATCTGCACCAACACTTTTGGAAGTTACGAGTGCAGCTGTCGAACTGGTTACAAGGTCAACGTGGATGGAAAATCCTGTGACGGTATTCATTTTATCCTTCACTCTTGTAGTTCTCTGCAGTGATAGCTCAGGCAAGGAGACACACCTACACCTAGCCGTGGATAGGGAGCCTAGGTAGTTTAATAGTTAAGATGATAGTCCTGGAATGGCACAAAGTGTGGGTTCAAAGGCTGCGCTATTTACAACATTTCCCATTTTCATCACCCTCTCGCATGACACTGTGTAAAATATTCCAATTTACGGCATTGGGTGGGATGCAAATGTTCTATTCCTGATCGGGTATACGTGACCAGGCGCATGTATGTGTATATGTAGTGCCTGAGTGAGATGTAAATAGACATAGTGGTGCTGGCAGGGCTGTGTGTAAGGGGCACTCAGGGCCTACCCCGTCCCCCCTCTGCTAGGTGGGATCGCCACACTCAGGCTCAAGGCAGGTGGTGGCCAGGGCGGCCACACAGCTTGGTGGTGGTGGGCAGATCACTGGTAACCATGGGGACCAGGAATGCTGGATTCCTATTGGTAGAGCCAAGAATGCTTGTTTCCGATTGGGGGAAATGGGTGGGGTGATACTCTACAATGAACCCATGTACCATATAAATAATAAACCAGAGGGCTTGACTCTGCATGGGATCGAACACACATCTCTTGCATTGCAGTGCTAATGTGCTTCTTTCACACTTTATACTCTTCCTTTCTCTTTGGCTGTATTGATTTCACTATAGCCTGCCTACACAGCCACTGATTTGAGCCATAGACTTTACAACCGGTTGTCGTTACCTTAATA
The DNA here is from genome assembly GCA_030323885.1 of Branchipolynoe longqiensis. Classification (NCBI taxonomy): domain Eukaryota; kingdom Metazoa; phylum Annelida; class Polychaeta; order Phyllodocida; family Polynoidae; genus Branchipolynoe; species Branchipolynoe longqiensis. Next base: position 59,655,633 of record CM059198.1, on the reverse strand, counting down.
TTGTACAAGCTATGTGTCAACCCTACCCTGCATATACATTATCCTCTGATGTGACTGACACATTCCAACATCCGGTCGAGGAGAGGAGGGCCACAGGTGGCGCCACCGCTACAGAGATTGGTCTTACGGAGAATACAAATATTAATAATAATTCCCTTATGTATTTTATACTTGCATTATGCCTTATACATCATATATATTTATAATTATATATATATATATATATACATATATATATGAGTCAGCCTCGCGAAAATGGGCCAATCGGTGGTCAATTGAAGATGTTGGCATCGAAATTCTTAAAAGTGTAGTGCATTTCTTTGTTTCATATTAAATTATCCTAGAAACAAATAAGGTTGTTGTATTTTCTCGACCATTACATTCAGGAAAAATTTAAGAACTTTCCAACACCTCTATCAATGCTAAACTATAATTATATCGATCGACACCGACATCCAATGATTGACGCTGACAACTTTATCAGATGTCGGCGTCGCAATTCTTAAAGTGTAGTGCATTTCTTTGATATATATTAAATTATCCTAGAAACAAATAAGGTTGTTGTATTTTCTCGACCTTTACATTCAGGATAAATTTAAGGACTTTCCAACACCTCTGTCAACGCTAAATTATAATTATACCGATCGACGCCGACATCCATGCTCGACGCCGACAACTTTCCCCTTTGGCCTCTTTTCGTGATCCCGACTCATATAGAGAAAAAATCCTCCGGCACGACTGACAAAGTCGGCCAGGTGGAGGGTGGGGTTAGCGCAGGTGGCGCCACCGGTCAAGTGCATAGCCTTACTGAGAATAACAATGGTATGAAGTAATAATAATAATATAGAATAATAGGAAATTCCCTTCATATTTTTATACTCGCATAATACGTTATACACCACATATATATATATATATGTATCGGTGCACTGTCTGTATGGATGTAATTGTAAACATTAAGCAACTTATCAACATATGCCACTTCAAAATAACTTACAAATCTTGGAGCACGAGTATATTAGTCTGCACTTCCCACTTAGACAGGTAGTTGTGGATAGGATGATTGCATCAGGGGTCCTGTGTAGTGTAATGCTTAGCAGGCTGGCCCCGGAATGGCCAGGAATGTGGGTTTGAATTCTGCTCTAGGCACAATATTTTCCATATTCATCACCACCATGACACTCGTAGTCTCTTACACATAGTGTGTAGTGGTGTTCTCTGTGGCGGAGTGGTTAGAGTGTCTGACTTTTTTCTAGGTCGGACGCCTAATCTGAAGGTCAGTGGTTCGATTCCCTGTGCCCCCACCTCTGGCAATTTGGATTTCCACTGCTGTGTATAACTAACAGTGTCATCAAAGGCCAGTTGCTCTCATACCATGTCTATGTGATGTGAGAGGTTAAAAATCACTTGGGTCGGTAAAAGTGTAGTCTCAGGCTTTCTATCGACAAACTGTCTAATGGTGAAAGCAAGTCTATTCAGACTTATCCATGATAGGCAGCATAGGCTGGTCGTCCAGGTCACTCATGCCCAAGTACTAAGCAGACTGACAGTTTCTGCCGATAAATAATGTATGAAGAGTTCAGGCTCAAAACCCCATAAACCCCAATTCAAAACATAAATTAAAATAAAAGATTTTTGCCTGAGGGCAATACTAATTTTCACTAATTCCACTTTTCTTGTGATGAAATGGTTATGTGGCATTAAACATAACATAGGTATGCACAAAAATGAAACTTCTAAAGGCTTAACTCTAATGTTTATCTTTTGGATTGGCGTTTATGGGGTTTTACACCCGAACTCCTCATGCATATATAATCTCTTTCATATTATATTCCATGATACTTTGACATTTGCGTTGTTGTAGATATGAACGACTGCAGTGTGGAGAATGGAAACTGTGAGCAGATATGTCGCAATGTGCCGGGCGGTAAGGAATGCGACTGTTTCGCCGGTTACCAGCTCAACCTGGACCTGAGAACCTGCAGCGGTGAGTTTGGTTTCTTCAGTACAGTTCTCTGTGAGGAATTTGCACATGTAACTAAGCCATGCTTTAACCGTTATTGTTCTCGCATTGCAGATATGAATGGGAAGGGCATATAAAAGACCCCTTGCTGCTTATCCTATTGAGTAGCCTAAGTGGCGGTAGCGGGTTTCCTCCAAAGAAATATGTCAGAATGACCATATGTTTGACGTCCAATAGCCGATGATAAAAATGAATGTGCTCTAGAGGCATCATGAAATAAAACAAGCTTTACTTTTTGCAGACGTGAACGAGTGTAACCATGACGACAATGGGTGTAACCACGTGTGTGTCAACAGGCTGGGTACCTATGACTGCGAGTGTCATGATGGATACAAGCTCAACATTGACCAGCGCACATGTGATGGTCAGTATTTACTTCAGTTCTTTTGTCTGTTAATTAAAGCTGCTTATTCCGATAAAAACATTAAATTTTAAAAACCAAAACAATGACCTAGATTTGATTCTACCTATCTAATGGGGCTGTCACACTACGACGTAACGACGTCAACATAGGGAGAACGTGAAGAACGTTGAACTTCTCGGCGTAGTATGCAAATTTGAGCACAAGTTGAACGTGGATGCAGCGTAGTGGACGAGAACGTAACGTTGGTAAAGCGTAGTGATACCGTCAATCACCGAGAGAGGACAACGTCACTACGCTCACGGAATGTTATGAACGTTATTCCATCGCCAGAAGAACGTTATGTGACGTTAGCTATGTCATGAGACGTTGAACGTACGTTGAATGCACGTTCTCGTGATGTTCTCATGACGTTCTCGTGACGTTCTCGAGACGTTCTCATGACTTTCCCATTAAGCCTCGTAGGCATTTGCACTTGGTTTAATGTGGGTCAACGTAGTGGAACATAGTGGAACGTAGTTGAACGTAGTGAGTAGCATTGAAATAACGTCCGTTTAACGTCATTGACGTTCACTGAACGTGAACAGAACGTACGGCGAACGTAAACCCTTACGTTCGACCTACGTCGAAAGTTTTGAACATGTCCAAAACCTTGACGTAACTCGACGTAACACGACGTAATGTGACGTACCTCGACGTCATTCTAACGTCATTCTGACGTCATCATGACGTAACCCAACGTAATGACGAAAAATTACCACGTTAGGCTCACGTTGGCTCGTTACGTCGTAGTGTGACAGGGGTATAACTTAGATACTGATCCACTTATTAAGCAGTTGTTGTCACATAGAAGGGAACACTGAGTCAATGTAATAGAACTTGTTACCGCTGAAGCTTATGGTGTCCGAGTTTTGGCGTGCTTGCCAAAACTACTGTTTGCGCTTCAACTATCTCAAAACTTATCCATTTAAAATTAAAGGTGCTTCAACATAAAATAAGGCAGATCATAGCAATAAATTTAATATATTTATCTCAGAAAAATTACCCAAACTCAAAGACATGGACTCTGCAACTTTAATCAAATTCAAAATGTTGGTGGCCACGGTCACTGAAATTCAGCTCTTTTCATTGTGTAAACATTTTGTTGTTGTTGTAAAATAATGTTATTCATGGCATTTGTCAGTGCCGTAGCACTGGTCTTTCGGCCGCAAGTGGTAGAGTTATTTATATATAAAGCTATACATCATTTTGAAAGTATAATTAAAATACACAAGTAAAAGGATATTAGGTACACGGTATTTCAGGATTACAACAATTTAGCAATGTTGTGATGTTGTTGGCTTTTGTTGTTTTTTAAAGTCTTCATCATATCCCAATATAACCATGATGAGGTTGGTTCTTCTTACGCGATCCTCACAAACTGAAAGAAAGATCACAAACATCAGAGTGTCAGTTCTTATATTGAATCCCCGTTAGCCACTAGTCATAGCCTAACCCCTACCCAGTCCTGTCCTGGGGCATAAACTGTCGGCTCTTGAATATCCTGCTATGGTGAAGATGGTTGGTCCCTCGATGAAAAGTGGTGGAACTGTTGCCAGTTATAAATAGGCGACCAATCCCCTATCCCAACACGCCTTTTCCATGGCAAATTTGTGCGGTAGGGTAGCAGAGTAAGATACAGGTATATCTGGCCTCATTACATTTAATAACATATTCTGCAGGATAGGTATTGAAACAGTGCTGAGACTTAGTTCTTCCTACTGGTTATGACTGCCACATGGATATGTGGCCTCTATCAATTCAAACTTTAAAGTTCATTAATCTACTTTACTTAATCTACTAATCAGTTCAAAAGTTGCGAGTAAATATATCAAGCTGTGTGAAGAATATATTTAGATTTTTTAGGTTAAGAATTCATGTTCTCGTTTCATTTACCCACATATTCTCCATTTTTTATATGGGGTTGTTCTTCACCTCTACTCTGGCTACTGCAGTATATGGGGTGAATCTTTTATCTAGCTCTGAACAGATGGAGAGACAAAACAATTTATTCCAGCAACATGATTAATGTGAAAGAAGAGAGGAAGAGCGAGTGGTCAAGGGCTATCAAGTAGATACTGTTGATTGAATAAAACCTGAGATTTATAAACTGGGCCCGTATGCATGAATCGGAGTTAGGCTTAGCCGCTGCTATGAGCTAGCTCTGGGTTAGCTATCCACTGCTAGGAGGGCCTTGGTTAATTAGGTCAAGGCGTATGCACCAATGTCCAAGCCTGGGCGGATAGCTAACCGTGAAATTATTTATAGATTTGGGAAATCCTTTGAGTCGACAATATAAATAACGCCGCCAATGTGGCGGCGGTGTTAATATTGGTTCGAATTTAGGGTTAAATTGGTCAAATTTCATTTATGGCATAGGTAATTCTGTTAAATATGACAGCATTGAATAGATTTGGGCTTAATATATTGCCGTCGATGCGGCGGCGGCGGTGGCCATGTTTAGTTGACGTTTGACAGTATGGATATCAACGTCGAAGCGACGGCGGCGATTTGTTTACTTAACATTCGTCGATTCGACAATATGAATAACGCCGCCAATGCGGCGGCGGCGTTACTATCGGTTCGACTTTAGGGTTAAATTGATAAAATTTCACTTATGGCATATGTAATTCTGTTAAATATGACAGCATTGAATAGATTGAGAGCCACACACACACACTAACCGGGGCGGCTAGCAGTTAAACCTGACTTGCAATCAGAGTAGCTTAGCCTAGGCTATGGTTGGCGGCTAGCGCTGGCACGGGCTCATGCATGCGGATTTTCCAACCTTAGCCCGGTGGAGCTACCCTAGCCGCGGTTAGAGCCCTAACTCCGATTCATGCATACGGGCCCTGATCGCTACTTTTTATTGATGTTGTTCATTGACTGGCAGATATTGATGAGTGCAACAAGATGAACGGCAACTGTCAGCAGGTCTGTGTCAACACGGCTGGCTCATTTGAGTGTCACTGTGCAGAGGGCTACGAACTGGCACTGGATGACATGACCTGCAAAGGTAAGGATCACCGAGCTCTTTGTTGATGTGGTTGTAATCCAGTTGCGAGGCAGTGTGCTAATGTAAGTCACTAAGTGCAACTGTGGGTACTTGTAATCCAGCAACAGGGCAGTGTGATGATACAACTTCCTACCACTCCACACTGAGAAGGGTCCACAGCGAGGAAAGGAGGAATGACGAGTGACCACTGTCCCATATTGAGCATACCATTGCAGGATGAGTTTCCTATTCTTTAAGTCCTGATATTGTGTGATTTAAACAGAAGTCAATGTAGATAAATTTCAAATCTACTTCAAGCACTTTAATCTGATCAAAAGATATATAAAGGTGTGGCTATGTCTGAACAAGAAACTACTTTAAAAAATAATGGATGTATTCAACTGGGACCTTTCCATAAGTTGAGCCAATCAGAACTGTTCTTTTCGATTACAAATGGTGGCGCCTATCTGACACTGAGTGCTGTTCGCAACCAATCAGAGCCGTTCTTTTCAATTGCAAATGTCTGCCACCCCATTGGGGCTACGATTTGCAATAAAAAAGAACAGCTCTGATTGGGGGCAGCCATTTGCAATTGAAAAGAACAGCTCTGATTAGCTGACACTGAGTTCTCGTGAAAACGAGAAGAGGAAAGTTAATTTCCGGTAAGTTCAAACAGGCTCAGATGACTTCAAATGTGGCTGGTTTTCCCTCTCCTTTCAGTGCTGAATATGCTTATGTCTCCACTGCAAGTTGTGTGTACTTGTAATCTAGCAACACTGCAGTGTGACAATATTACGCTCTACCACTCCCTCACTGTAGTTTTGGGTATTTGTAAGCCAGCCACACTGCAGTGTGACAATATAACGCTCCACCACTCCCTCACTGTATTTGTGGGTACTTGTAATCCAGCCACACTGCAGTGTGACAATATAACCCTCTACCACTCCCTCACTGTAGTTGTGGGTACTTGTAATCCAGCCACACTGCAGTGTGACAATATAACCTCTACCACTCCCTCACTGTAGTTGTGGGTACTTGTAATCCAGCCACACTGCAGTGTGACAATATAACGCTCTACCACTCCCTCACTGTAGTTGTGGGTAGTTCTAATCGAGCAACACTGCAGTGTGACAATATAACGCTCTACCACTCCCTCACTGTAGTTGTGGGTACTTGTAATCCAGCCACACTGCAATGTGACAATATAACGCTCCACCACTCCCTCACTGTATTTGTGGGTACTTGTTATCCAGCCACACTGCAGTGTGACAATATAACCCTCTACCACTCCCTCACTGTAGTTGTGAGTAGTTCTAATCCAGCCACACTGCAGTGTGACAATATAACCCTCTACCACTCCCTCACTGCAGTTGTGAGTAGTTCTAATCCAGCTACACTGCAGTGTGGCAATATAGCGCTCTACCACCCCCTCACTGCAGTTGTGAGTAGTTCTAATCCAGCCACACTGCAGTGTGACAATATAAGTCAATAGAAATAGCAATCCCAGCACCCATCACTGCTGCTTTTTTATTTCATCAAACTGCAGTGTAATGAGATAACTGGGTACATCCTATTGCTTATATGTTATAATCAAGTCTCGTTGCAGTGTGAGGATATATATATCCACTACTTTATCACCCCTCACTACACTACGATAATATACATATAAAAATTTCCCGACGCGAGTGATGTATTCAGGGTAGGCGGGTACCGGGTACAGCCGGGGGTGGCGCCACCAGTCGCGAGATGGAGGAGGCAGTACAGTATGTATTGTAATAATAACAATAATTAGCACATAATAATAATTAAGAGGGGTTAATTCCCTTCCACGCCTTTATACTTGCATAATGCGTTATGCATCACATATATATGTGCTCTCTAATCTATTATATAGATATATATCCACTACCCCAACACCCCTCACTGTAGTGTGATAATTATATATCTCCTGTACTGCATCTCCCATCGCTTCACTATGATAATATATATATATATATATATAAATAAATACAAATATATGCATATATATCATATATATATATATATATCATGATGTTGGTCATGATGCGACAAAGACTGCTTTCATTACTTGACTGCCTCTCTCCATTTAGCTCTCTGCTGTGAGAGTGATGTCCATGAGTTGGTCTTAATGTCTCTCAGCTTCAGGTTTGCATATATCCACTACTATATTCTATTAAATAGATATATATCCACTACCCCAACACGCCTCACTGTAGTGTGATAATTATATATCTCCTGTACTGCATCACCCCTCGCTTCACTATGAATGAAGAGTCCAGGTGCAAAACCATGTAAATTCCAATCCAGAAATGGAGATAAACATTGTCCCCCCCCTTCCTACTCCCCCTCCCCCCCCCCCCCTTTCTTCCATACCCACCTAACTCAAGCCAGCGCCACTTTCACCCGCCTCTCTTCCCCTACCTTCCCCCCCCCCTTCTCACCTCCTCCCTCCTCCAGGCGGCGCCTCCATCGCCCTCCGCTGGTGCCCCGCCTGCTACCCTTCCCCCTCCCCTTCACTTCCGCCCTCCCCAAACTCCTCCCACTTCCACGCCACACGCCTGACCGACAACACCTCTTTCTCACCATCCCACCCACCCGACTATCATCCTAAGGTTGAGGCCCGGGTCACCCCAGACTCTATCCATCTCACTTCCCCCCCCACTTACCTACCGAACATTACTGACTCATTATACTCATCACTCAACGATGACTCCTATTATCCACTTATCTACGCTTGATTCCTTATATCCATTACCTAACCTACTTGATTATCACTTCACTTGATGCTTATACCTACATTGACCTCTTATCTACACATTGATTCCTTATATTGATTACTTAACTTACTTATTGTTGTTTGCTTCACTTGATCCTGATTACCTACATTGACCTTCACTACTACATTGTTCACTACGACCTTGACTAATAAATGTCCATACTATACTTCCGCCTCTTGTTCTGAATTGGAATCAAACCTACAACAATTTTTTTTTTTTTTATTCCTAGTTTTTTGTTCATCACTCCATTCCTATATGATCATATGAAAAGTGGAATTAGTGAGAATTTAATTTATTTTCATGTACAAATCTTTGATTCAAACTAGAATGTTGGATTGGCTTTTACGTTGTTTTGCACCTGAACTCTTCATATATGTGCTATATAAGTGATTATGTGAATATAAATAAAGAATAGACCATAATGTTTCGGGGCCCCTTCTGGGCCCCCCCCCTCTATTCACCACCATGACTCTGAACAACCCTGGTCTGGGCATTCTCTCCGCTCCCGGCCTCGGCACTGGCACCGTCTGCCTCTTGCCTCACTTCAAAATTTTCTAAGTCTAGTCTTTTCTCTCATTCCCTGTTCGCTTATTTATATGAATACATACAAACATATCAACACATTACAAACCAAGCCCTGTGCTTGCAGACATTGACGAGTGCGCCCGCTTTGCTGGGATCTGCGACCAGACCTGCTTCAACACCGTCGGGTCATTCACCTGCAGCTGTGATGCGTCGGATCTCTTCGTTCTGGGCCCCGATGGCAGAAGCTGCCAGGGTAAAAGAGGAGTCTACTTCGCACTATGTTGGTTAAAGTTGCATAGTCCGATGGCTTTCGAATTTTTGCATCATTTTTTAGATAAATATATCAAGTTGACTATTAGAACCTACTATTCATTATTGCAGAGTCATTTTGATGGAAAATGGCTAGTTTTGGAGCAATTTGAGTTGAAAGAACCCAAAATCATTTCGGCAAGCTTGTCAAAACTATTGTTGATGTGTCCCTGATTCCCATCTCGCGATGGTCATGTGATGAGGAATAACCTATTAATGTGTAGGTAGTGTGGAACCTGATGAATGCCAAATATGGTACTGGGAATGAGGTAGGACTAAGAAGGTCATGAGATTGACCTAATTGGTTAGTGGTCTCCCTGCCTAATGGTTGTCTCAAAGTAGGTGCCCAAAGGGATGGGGGTAATAAATTCACAGATTTATTATGTACATGCTGCCCCAAAGCCTTAGTTAATGCACCGGCACCTAAGTTGGATATATAGGATCAAATATAAGTATGTGTTTTGGTTTTGGAAAAAATATGTTTCATCGGACCATGCAACTTTAATTCACAATGAGACCGAAGTAGTATAAATTGTTTTTAATTAACACGATTCAGTGGAAAAATAGACAATTAAATGGACAAAATGTGGCACTCTCAACCCTACTGATGGACTAGCTGGTATGTCGCTGAGGGATGGGCGGTTGGCAACATCCGGTGTTGAGCTTGACCTTGCGGGTTTGTGTCCAAGTGGCAACTGACCATTGCACGCAGGTGTTGTGTGTGACGTCAGCACTGGAAGGACCGAACTCGCTTGGTGATGACAAGATGGTAAGAACAAAAGATGGCAGTACGAGTGGAAGTCACCAGGTGGCGCCAAGGCAGGAATTAGGGCCCTGGTGGTGGTGAGAACCAAATACCATATCAGAAACTAGGTGGCAGCAGTTGACCTTAAAGCTGCATAGTCCGATTTTTTATTTTTTTTTGGTAAATATGTTTATTCTGCTGAATAAGTCTTTTGTCAGTGCCGAAGCACTGGTCTTCCAGCCATTTTTTAATTCAGGGTTATTTACACAAAAGGTATACAGAATAAGGTGTACAATACCTGTTGAATAGACAATTTGCACCATGTAACACAATGAAATTCTGAAACCCAAAAGTTCCATAACAATATGGTACAGTAGTGTCATATAACCAGATCAATATTAGTCAGATCAATGTGAGTATTTACAAAGTATTTAGAATGTAAGCAGAAGTTATCCTCTGTATTCAGTTGGTAAACTTGTAGTAAGTTTTAATGTTCAGTTGCAGTTAGGCAAGCGGTATATAAATGTTGGTTTGTTAGGAAAATTCTAGTGTAACTCTAATGTAGCTAGTTATGTGAGTTTATGAATTATGTTGTTGGCGATGAAATATAAAATTTTCAAAACCAAACCAATTATTTAGATTTGATTTTACATATCTAACTTATATACTGATGCACTTATTAAGCATTTGTTTCTGCGTACAAGGCAATACTGAGTCAATTTAACAAAACCTGTTACTGCAGAAGTCTATGGTGTCAGAGTTTTGGCAAGCTTGCCAAAACTAATTTTCCAAATTTGCACTCAAAATATCTCAAAAGTTTACCATTGAAAATAAAAGTAACTTTGAAAATAAAAGTAAATAATAGTGATTGATATAATATCAGAAAAAATACAGAAATTCAAAATCATCGGACTATGCAACTTTAAGTTAGTTCGAACGATAGCCTACAGGTGGCGTTTCAGTGTCAAATCAAACGAAAGTGAGATGACCCTACCACTTCCTGTCCCCAGACCAGACGGAATGGCCGAATGAGTTGAGCGTCCGTCTCCTGTTTTGGGAGATCGGGAGATCCGAACCCATGAGTTTGTAGGTTCGAATCCTGGTCGAGTCAAACTTGTCGCTTCCTAGCCCGGTGCTCAGCATTATTAGGATAGGGCAAGGACTGGTTGGCTCAGTGTCAGGATAATGTGACTGAGCGAGATATCAGGTCATGGTTCTGGCGGGCTGGTTTTTCAGTGGGGTAGCACTATAATGTCACCATGAGTGTGCACTGTCACAAGTCGGTACCCGTCCTGATATGCCGTTAGATGTTGCTAAAAACAACAACAAACGACAAATCAACAAACTTCCTGTACCGCCACAAATTACCCATATTAGCGCTAACATGAACAAGGTGTGATACTCCATCCAGCTGTCAATTAAACTATCTAGTTTCCCGCGCTCTGTTTGCAAATTATGTGACACTTGACTGAGCTGTCAGGACAAGTAGCCGGCTTATTATACTGTGTTTGCCTATTTGTGACTCTTCATGCAGCTGTCAATGAAAGTAACTGGTTGCTCGTACTCTGCTTGCTAATGTCGTGAAACCCGACTGAGCTGTCAGGGCAAGTACCTAACATCTTATATTATGTTTGCCTATGTCAGTGTCTGTGCGGCACCTGAAAAGTCTTGAACTTTATTTACCCCATTTCTAAGCCTTGAATTTAACCTATTTTGCATAATTAATTTTGAAAATCCTTGAATTCCCTTAAACTCTCCCCACTAATCTAAACTAGTCTGAAATCGCCATCCGTCATTGTTATTTTTTTCCTGAAATACAAATGAAAAAACTCTTGAATACCTATCCAAAACCGCCTTGAAAAGCATTGAAATAGCCTCGAATTCCATATCTTCACATATATGTACGGATCCTGTAAATGAACATAGTTTTGGATTCCTACCAAAACCAGCCTTGGAAAGCCTTGAAATAGCCTTGAATGGCATAACTTCACAAATATACAGACCCTGCTATGTGTGATTCCCCATGCAACTGTCAAGGAAATTATCATGCCTAACAGTTAGTAACACTTCTGCTCGCTGACAGGTAAGTGCCCGGATGACTACCTGCAGGCCTACGAGCTACAGTCGTGTTATAAGATAGTGACGGCGCTGTCCGTAGGAACGGCCAAGTCGCAGCCGGGAGCCGAGGAGCAATGTCAGAGCGACCACAAGAGGTCACACCTCGTCATCATCGACAGTTTCGACAAGAACAAGTTCATCCAGCAGTACCTCCGGAAGGAGCCGCGTGAGTAGAAGATATCTGTCTGTCCCGATGTTTGGAGTTTTAGTGAAATTGTTTTTGTTAAGCTAAGATTCTGTGTACGCGGTATGCAGTGTGTCAGTCGCATTTGCATTTTGTGCATTTAGATTTGCATTCGCACCAATTGGTCCATTGAACGAGCCACTTTGCCGTCCGCACATTCGCATTCGCATTCACATTCACATTTGCATCCGCATTTGCATTTGCATTTGCATTCGCATTCACACCAATTGGTCCATTGAGCGAGCCACTTTACCATCTACACATTCGCATTCACATTCGCATTCGCACCAATTGGTCCATTGAGCGAGCCACTTTGTTGTCCACACATTCGCATTTGCATTTGCATTTGCATTCACATTCGGACATGTGAAAGGATCACTGTGCGTTTACATGTTTTTCCCTTTTTTGTCGCATACACATTCGCATTTTCATACCACGTACCACGGGGAGCGGGACGTAGCTCAGGCAGTAGACTGTCCACCTGTGAAGGTTTGGGTCATCCGATCGAATCCTTCTCAGTGCACCCATTTGTAGTCTGGGATATGTTCCGTTCCAACCTAAAAACCTAGGTTTCCTGACCTAAAAACATACAAAAAATATCGGTGGAAAAAAAGGCTAGGAAACACCAACACTATAGCTGGTCAGCATTGAAAACAAGCCTGAATACCCAGGCTTATATGCTATGGACAGTATAAATACAGCCTCAATAAAAACCCTAAAAAAAAAAAAACTACATGAGTCGAACTAGCGGCACGTTAACACATACAGAGTTTTCAAAGTGTGTCTCATTAAACCGGCTCAGATCGATGTTTGTTTGTTGTTGTTTTATGTCCCAACAACATCTAAGGTTATATCAGGATGGGTATCCACACATACATACATCCACAGGTACATCTACATCCACACATACATCCACACGTACATATATACAAACAACATACCTAACGAAGAGATGGGAAGAGTAGGACGGTCCAAAAATGTGCTCCAACCACTATCAAAAGCAACTACCTGTTAGGAAGCATTCTCCATAAGAAGAAATGGGCCAGTCCAAACATGTAGGACGGTCCAAAGATGTGTTCTAACCACTATGAAAGCAACTACCTGGTCTCCATCCATGTGCTTAAGCCACCTCAACTAAACCACTTACTTTCAAATATGCCACTTAGGCCGACTCAAGCTAGTTCGCTTCATATAATCTACCTCGCGAAGTGGTTTATTTGAGGCGAACTAGTTGAGTGGACTCAGCCCTAATTCACCTGAGAGGAGCGTTCACATACACGATCTGAGTCGACTTAGATGAAGCGAACCAGTTGAGGTGACTTAAGGCCCATGTGTGAACGGGGCTTAAGATCGCCCTCCCCTGATTTAAATCTTTGTTTAACTGTTAGAAATGTGTAGGGCAAGGAGCAATTCAACTTTGATGAGCACACAAATGAAACTTCTAGAATTGTACAATATATTAAATTGCTAACTGAGAAATCAATACAGTGCTCTTTGTTTGACTGAAAACATTGCGATATGCACATCAATGACATGTAATCCTTTTACTGTATCAGTGTAGGGTGGTCCAATATTTTTATTCAGATATTACCTTTATTTAAACAAATTAAAAACGCCCACCAGACCCTGATTTGTGTGATCAAAAGGACGATCGCCAACTTTTAAAAACATATTTGGCCTAGCTAGCTCAGTTACAGATTACATAACCAGGCAGTAATCCAGTAAAGCAAATGGCCACACCTTCCCTCCCCAGAGATGATGCAAGGGTGGCAGGGATGGTGGACCTCGGCCAAGTTCCAAGAGGGCATCAACGGCTTCCGGTGGGAACACCGGAACAAGCTCATCGACGGGCAGGACCCCAACTGGGGTTTCAAGAAGCTGCCCTACAAGGACACCTGCGTCTGGATCCTGCAGGTAGGTGGCGCTATGCATCACGACACATACCACGTGACCAATATGTTATGCTCGGTTGGTTGGTTATTGGAGTGCTACATCCTGGCAACATCTAAGGTAATATCAGGACGGGTGCCGACTTGTGACGGTGGTGACTTTATAGTGATGCCCTACTTGGAAATCAGGTCACCGAATCATGACCCGATATCCTACTGAGTCACATTACCTTGACACTGGGCTAACCAGTCCTTGCCCTATCCTATTGATGCTGAGTGCCAGTCTAGGAAGCGACAAGTATCAATTTTATGTCATCGGTTTGACTTGACCGGGAACCTAGTTCCCGACCTTCCGCACGCGAGGCCTGCACTCTACCGATTCGGCCACCGCGACCAGTTTGTGACGTTTGCAAATGCGCTCTCAAGAAAAATTAATTTCCAAGTAACAACTACAGTCAGTACCCATCTATACATTGGGTCCCATATTTGCAATGCTCTCACCAGATGGGGTGGTCGAATGAGTTGAGCGTCCGTCTCCCACTTCGGTATATCGTGGGATTTGAACCATGGAAGAGTCAATCCAATGACATAAAAATCTATACTTGTCACTTTCTAGCCAGGCACTCAACATTATTAGGATACGGCACTGACTGGTTGGATCAGTGTCAGGATAATGTGACTGGGTGGGATATCAGGTTATGGTCCTGGTGGTCTGGTCTCCCAGTGGGGCTACACTATAAAGTCGCCATGAGGGCACATAACCAACCATCTGCAATGAGCTTTTAAGAATAATCAAAGAATTTCCTTATAAGGACTACGTCCCCTACACTTCTATGCATTGTGTCACTTATGGTATGTTTGCAATGCCCTAATCAAACAACTTCCTTTTAATGGGAATCTGTCATGTAATAACGCAAGAACTGCTGGGCGTGTTGCAGATCTCGGTGTACAACTACACGTGGGCTAACTACGACTGCTTCACACAGTCCGGCTACGTGTGTGAGATCGAGCTGCCCACTATACAGGACGTCCGCATCACACAGCGCAAGGCGGCCGCTGACGCCCGCTTCGTCGTCTAAGCGCATGACAACTGCGACATCTGCAACATATGTGACAACCACAACATTCATAACAAATTTGAATACTGTGACGATTGTGACAATTGTGACAACAATTACAACTGCGACCGCTGCAACATCCATGACAACTGTGACATCCATAACAAATTTGAAAGATGTGACAACCATTACAACTGCAACAACTGCGACATACATGACAATTGTGACATACATGACCACTGTGACATCCATAGCAACTGCAACAACTGTGCCAGCCATAACAACCATCACAATATGATATCCATGACAACTGTGACATCCATGATAAGTGTGACAACTGTGACAACTGCAACAACTGTGACAGCCATAACAACCATCACAATATGACATCCATGACAACTGTGACATCCATGATAATTGTGACAACTGCAACAACTGTGACAACCATGACATCCATGATAACCATAACGACCATGACATCCATGACAATTGTAGCAATCATGAAAAACACACAACTGCTACAACTGCAACATCAATGAAATCCATGACAACTGCGTAAACCATGACAATTGTCAGATTCCTGAAAACCAGGACAGCCATGGCAACTCCAATATCCATGACTGCTCCAATCTCTAGGACACCTGTAACAACTGTGACAATAGCGAAATCATGACAATTGTGACAATCGCAACTATTACTAGTTCCATAAAAATCAATAGAAATCGAGACATTCGCAAAAAATATAATTACAATTCATGACATTGGTCATGATAATCATGATAATAACAAATATTCAGGCAATTGCAATATTCAAGACAATCGCAATGATCATGAGATTTGTGATAATCGTGACAAGTGTGACACTAGCGACAATCGCGACAATAGTGACAATCGCGGATCTATGGCAGATAGGGTATGAGGTCCTTCATATGCTACTCACATTTCGCTAAAAACAAAAAAAGAACTAAAGGATGAACAAATAACAGTGTTGTAGGTAAACTACCACATCGATATCGAAAGGCATCATCGATAGCTTTCGGTGTAAATCTCTTGGAAATTATTATCGTCAATGTTGAATTTCACATTAATTGAGGTTGCATGTTCAGTCTACCCTCCACAAAGATGATACGGGATTTAGGAATTTGGCTTTTATGGATTATGAAAACCAATTCCAGCTGACTATGAATATGTCTCTCTCTATTTACATATCTATTAAGTGTCTAAATAGTTCTCTGTATATTATAATGCATGCTAGGGTGGCCAGCTTGATGACATAATACCAGTCTGGTTAGTGAACAATGAGTCGTTGCTACTTCAATTACCTACCAAAATATATTTAAAATGTTACTCTCCATCACTTAATATGGCTAAGACTAATCTTTTGAAAATTAAAATAATTTATTAAAAGTGTTTATCACTCGAATATGGGGGGGGGGGGGGGGTTTCAGTTGCTCAGTTCTCTGGGATGCATATTGACCTCATCTATGCTTTTCTTAATTCTTATTCAGAGTCCCTGGGACCTCAACTCTGATATTATGGCATAAATGCTTTACGTGTATGTATATAAATCCTCCGATGCGACTGACACTTGCAAACATCCAGTGGAGGTGAGGAGGGCAGCAGGTGGCACCACCGGTACAGTGATGGGTCTTACGGAGTATAACAATATTAATAATAAATCGCTTATGTATCTTTATACTTGCATAATGTGTTATACATCACGTATATCAAAGACAAATATATAGGTATGGATACCAACATATATGAACATGTTTATTAATGTGTTGAATGGTGCTGATATCATATTCTCTTAATTGATACATGGAAAGCTCCCCAATGTAATAACACTGTTATTGGACAACCCAACAATCTTGTATAATTCGCTTCACTCGGCAGAGTCCAGAAAAGTATACTTAGGCAGAGGAACAATGTGAAAAAGAGGACAGAGTCAGAAAAACCTTTTATAGTTTAATAAACATCGCGGGACCTGGCGAGCAGGCTGTCAAGCGGGTGACTCAGACCCTTACATAACGTGATCGGACATCAGGCAGCGGTATCGGTATCAGGCATCAGAGGGTTAGCAGGATCGGTGAGCAGGCAGGAGTGTTCGGCGCTCACCCCCCAGAGAGTGGGTGGGAGGGTGGGGAAGCGAAGTGCACAGCAGCAGGCAGCAGAGCAGACTGAGATTGAAAGGTGTAGTACAAAGCAAAGAAAACAGAGGGCGGGCTTGCCTCGTGAGCAAATTATACATGTTAGCCTCCGCCAACATGCTCAATGGTTGTTAATCAATTATTATCAGGTGTAGGTCACACCACATTGACATTTCAATTTTAACTTCTAAAAACTGTGAATATATTCAAGTGGCATAACCTGATGATTTTGTGCTTCCTACAGATTTTCCTCAAAAATATATTAAGGATATTACTAATTATAATCTACTTTACTCTAGTTTGTAATCATTTTTATTTTAAAGGACTAATAAATGTGTTAAGCATATCATTATACCCTATTTTACTTTAGTTTGTAGTGATTATAATGCAAAGAGACAATATTAATTTTAGTGGACACAATACAAATTTAATGTTCAGTTTAAGAAGACTTAGACGCATATATATATATTATATATATATATATATATATATATGTATATATATATATATATTAGGGGTTCTTTATCTTTAGTTCAAAGGAGTGCATTCTATAGGCTCACACCAAAATTGCAGATAGCTATGAAATCGCCATTTCACAGGAAAAAAAGTACGAATTTTCCAATCAAGCAAGAGAAATTGATAAATCATTTCTCCTCGAATGTATGTGTTTTCTTTATATGTATACACGTTGCAAGGATATGGAAATATTGTTTTAATATCCTTCAATGGATTTGTTGTCTATGCATAGATGGAGCTATGAGCCTTTTTCTTCTTTGAAAACTGTCTTATGTTAAGATGAGGAAATAGTGGTTCCTTCTTATATTCAAAGTATATGTTGTGTCTAGATATATGTTGCAATGATGTCGATATTGTCTGTTTCTTCTTTTCTTTAAACTCTGTTGTCTTTATATCTATGTTGCGATGAGATGGACCTATTATTGTTTTCATTTCTTCAAACTCTGTTTTGTCCTTATATCTATGCTGCTAAAATGAAGAGTTCAGGCCCAAAACAACGTAAACGCCGATTCGAGTAAGGACGCCGGAGACCTGGTGGGAGTAAAGAGATTTATTGACACAGTGAGGGAGGGCTACACAACGGGGGTCTTAGTCCAACTCGTCGATGTCGAGCAGGGCTTCTTGGATGGCTGGAGGCTCTGAGGCCGCCAGAGCCGACCCCTACGCAGTAGTCCTTACAATAGAGGGTGGGTGGGCGTGGTGAAATGTTTCCACTGTGGAGGATCGCAACTGAATGCCTGTGTGGGGAGAGGTTCGGTAGGTGTTCGTCTTTGCCGCTTGGGGCGTGGTGGATCCCTGGCTTCCCACCCAAATCAACCACAATTCAAAATGATGCGCCAATCCAAAAATGGAGATAAACATTGGAATCAAACCTACAACAAGTTCATTTTGTTATATTCCTACTTTTTTGTTCATTGCACCATAACCATATGATCATATGAAAAGTGGAATTAATGAGAATTACAATTATTGTCAGGGAGAAATCTTATATTTAAACTACATTTATGGATTGGTGTTTACATGGTTTTGTGCCTAAACTCTTCAAATATTATTATTTCATGTTCTTCAAACTGTGTGTTGTCCATATATCTATGTTGCCAGGAGATGCAAATATTATTGTTTTCTTTTTTTTAAGCTTTCTGTTGCGTTTTAATATATGTTGCTAGAACCTAGAAGGAAATACTGTTCTCAAAATGCAAAGCTAACCACATATAACAGTTGCTTCTATCTTTTTTATATAATTGCATCCTTTTTGTTACTAAATTAGGATAGGGCAAGGAGCAGTGGAATGAGGAAGACCAGTCATCTGCGACTGAAATGTCCCCTGCTTAAACAACTAATGTACTAAAATGTGTCTATTGAATATAACACTTACATATAAAATTATGTCAGTGGTTTAATGCTGATGATTGTTCTGTATCTTTTTAGTGGTAAAGGTTTTCACTTTGCCCTTGTGGGTTTGTGTCCAAGCGGCGACTGACCATTGGTGGTGCATGCTCTGACGTCAGCACCTGGAGGACCGAACCCTCTAGGTGGTGACAACAGTGGAGGGGAGGATCTAAATACCAGAATAGCCAATAGGGGCACCAAGCGTGTGAGTGTAAGGCCCGGGTGGAGTCAACAGAGAACACTAGGTGGCAATGTAGTGGTATTGTGTAGCCGAAAACCAATAGGTGGCGGGGCAGTGTCCAATGAATGAGTAGCGGATGGCCCTACCACTTCCCACCATCATAATCATCATGCTGTCGGTTGTGATGCGACAAAGACTGCTTTCATTACTTGACTTCCGCTCTCTATTTAGCTCTCTGCTGTGAGAGTGATGTCCATGAGTTGGTCTTAATGTCTCTCAGCTTCAAGTTTCTCTTGATGGTATCCTTGAACCAGAGATGAGGGCGCCCTCTCTTTCTGTAACCAGAAGACAGTTGAGAATAGAGGATCTGCTTTGGTAGCCTGTCTGATGACATCCTCATGAGGTGTCCAGTCCACCGGAGATTCTTTATGATAAGCTTTAACCACTTCCCACTACACCGCAAATTACCCATGTCAGCACTAACCCAAACAATGGCATTGCACCGCTACCAATGATTGTAGTTCTCACCACTGCCACCAGAGGGCGGATTGTTGTGTAGGTTGGAATCCTATATAAGACCTTTGGTTCATGGAACATGCCGCATAAAGAGCAGTTACCCAGAATGTTAGTTCTTGTCACTTCCACCAGGGGAGGAGGGATTGAAGGTGCAAACTATATATATCAGACATTTTGTATAGAGAATGCTCCGTAATGAGCTGCTACCCATAACAGTAGTTCTTCCAATGTCGTCGGAGGGTGGGTGGGCTGATCGTGGACTTTCCCAATGCATAGCTTTGCGAAATATATACCAACACCATGGGAGGTGTGTCAAACAAAAGTTGATATTGAAGTTCAAATTAAGATGGTATCTATTTGAATAATCCTGAATTGATATATTACTGAATTCTTTGTTGAATTGAATTGTTTCCATTTATATGAGAATAATAAAGTTTGGTTTGCATGGAATGCTGTGTCTCAATGATTGTTTTCACCTGGCATTTTACTCCTAGAATCAAGTATGACAATCACTGGGTCGGATGGGATGTCAAAATAGGTTCAGCAACGACTTTTTATTTGATAGGTCCTGGGGTTCAAATCCTGACCGAGTCAAATCAATGACTTAAACATGTGTACTTGGCTCGCACTCAGCATCAAGAGGATAGAGTAAGAAATAGTGAAAAGAGGAAGAAGGATGTTCCATTATTGAAGTGTCCTTGCTGTAATGTAACAATATATATATATATATATATATATATATATTGAATAATAAATTATGCCAATATACATAATTGATCAAATAATATATATTCTCAGTTATTCCAGTTCGATGTTATACACAGTAAAACCTCTCTAAATCGACCGACCATGGGACCGACTTTAAATTGTCCATTTAGGGAGGTGGTCGGCTTAAGAAGTTTTCTTTATCGTTACAATGGTATTGTGCGGGCGATCATTTGGGACCCAAATAAAGCGATCGGTATAGGGGAATTGTCGATCTGTGGAGGTGGTCGATTAGATGTTTATGGACATATGTCCCTAGCTCTATGCTGCCCGCCCTGATATGAGCTTAGATGGTGCTAGGACGTAAAAATCCAACAAACAAACCAGTATGCTGCAGCGCATTCATTTGCTGCGAATCTATCGGTTGTGGCGCCACCTCCGGCACCCGCACTAACTACCCTGGCTGCAGAGTGTTTTTCAAACCTCCAGAAAAAGGATATGCATATCAATCAATCAATAGTTCCGTCCTCTAGTCGAGGGTTGGATGCAATGGTTCTCCACTTGTCCCGATGGTGTGCTTTTCTGATAGACTGTGAATAATTCAACCCTGTCCACTGTGAAATATTTGTAAACCATGATGTTCTTGGTCTCCCTCTCCCTCTGCTGCCATTCACCTTCCCTTCCAACAATGTACGGTATATTGAACTCTGACGAATGATGTGGCCAAAATAAATAAGTTTCTTTGTCTGTATAGTGGCAAACAAGCTTTTCTTATTTTTAATTTTTCTGAGAACTTCTTTGTTGGTGATCTTTGTCCATGATATTTTCATCATCCTTCGATAAGTCCACATCTCAAATGCTGCTAAACGTTTGTACATTTTCTTAGAGATTGTCCATGTCTCAGCCCCATACATTAGAGTAGACCACACATAACACTGATGAATACGCTTCCTTGTTTGTATTAATATCTTACTTGATGTTAACACTCTATACATTTTGGAGAATGTTGTTCGAGCTATTGTTATCCTTCTTTTAATTTCTTCCTCACATCTCCCATCATTTGTAATCTTTTGTCCGAGATATATGAATTCGGATACTTGTTCTATGTTTGTGCCATCTATGGTTTTATTGACATTTGGTTTATCTGTCTTTTTACTTATAACCATTGTTTTGGTCTTCCTGGCATTCATCTTCATGTTGAATAGTATTCCAGGTTTATTGATTCTATTCACTATATCTTGTAGGTTTTTCTCACTGTCTGCTAGTATTACACTGTCATCGGCATATCTAAGATTGTTGACGTTCATGCCACCTATTATCACTCCCTTGCAATCTTCAATGTGTCTGAAAATCATCTCTGTGTACAGGTTAAATAGACATGGTGACAATACACACCCCTGTCGAACTCCTCATTTAATCATAACTTCTTATATGCATATATATATGAGCACTGCACTACAAAGAAAAGGCAGCACGGGATGAGAAGAATAATCTCTGGCAACAGTTTGGTTCCCGGTCGAGTCAAACCAATGACTTCATAATTGATACTTGTCGCTTCCTAGCCTGCTGCTCGGCATTAATAGGATAGGGCAAGGACTGGTTGGCTCAGCATCAGGATAATTTTACTGAGTGGGATATCAGGTCAGGGTGCTGATGGGCTGGTCTTCTGGTGGGGCAGCACTATAAAGTCGCCATTTAGTGCACACTGTCGCAAGTCAGTACCCATCCTGATATAACCTTGGATGCTGCCAGGTCGTATAATTCCAACAACCAACCAACTTACCTTAGATGTTGCCAGGACATAAAACTATAACAACCAACAACCAGCCAACCAACCAGTTGGTTGTTGGTTGTTGGAGTTTGACCAATCTAATCCGCGAAGGAGTAACAGAAATTCACTGGGTGTTTGGTATTGTAGGTTTACCACGCGAATAAACTGACGTAACGTCGGGACGTGAAAAACAAATTACGCAATCATTCTATTGCTCAAACTGATCTAACGTGCAAATAAACCCTCAGTCCACCATGGAAGCAATGCTTAATTCAAAATGTCGTCTGCTCTCAATGAATTGCATTTATCTCAACTGAAGTATTTTGCAGACTAATTACATAGGAATTTAATTTTAAAGTTGCATAACAATTGCTTAGTTAATGCTATACAGTACAACCCCGTTAAATCAAGCTCGGTTAAACCAAATGATCGGTTAATTCGAACTTTTTTCGGCGGCCCGGCATAATACTACCATTTATCATATAAAAAGGTTGGTTAAACCAAAGTCGGTTAATCCAATCTATTGGTTAATCCAAACAAAATTGTCTCGCCCCAGGCCACTTCCGGTACAGTTAAACCAAACTTGTATGTGGTTATAAGGTCATCAGAGACTTTTTTATATGATAAATTGTAGTATTTTGCCGCGCCGCCGAAAAAAGTTTGGATTAATCGATCGTTTCGTTTAACTGAGCTTGGTTTAACTGGGTTATACTGTATATACATTAAAAACAATAATCAAAGTGTCCACTTATATATTTTGTATATTGCATTCATAATGCACCTGTGTTTTTACCAAAGCCAAGTCAAAGACGAAACCAAAGCTCGGTTAAACCAATGATCAGTTAATCCAAACAAATTTCTAGTGTCCCTTCAAGTTTGGTTTAACGGGTTTATACTGTATATGGCTTTGTAGAAGGATTTTTGAATTTTTCAGAATAAATTGCCACTAGTGGCTTCTTTTGTTTGTATTCACCATGGAGGTGCAGTTGAGTTTTATTTAACCACAACCATGGTTGGTCGGTTGTTTGAGTTTTACATCCTGGCAACATCTAAGGTCATATCACGATGGGTACTGAGTTGTGACAGTGCGCACTCATGGTGACTTTATCATGCCGCCCCGGCTGGGAAACCAGGCCACCAGCACCATGACCTGATATGACCTTAGACGTAAGAGTCCAACAACCAACCAATCAGCAGCATGACCTGATATCCCACTCAGTCACATTATCCTGACACCCACCCAACCAGTCCTTGCTCTATTCTAATAATGCCGAGTGCCTAGCCTTGAAGTGACAAGTATCAATTTTGCAAGTCATTGATTTGACTCGACCGGGAATTGAACTCCCGACCTGCCGCATGGGAAGTCTGCATTCTACCGATTCTGGCACCACATCCGGTTCAATTTGATAGACTTGACCTGTAATGCACAATGCCAAATTCTATTTCACAGAGAACAACTAGAAAGGATTTGTCTGTTTGTGCTCCTTAAATCTTCAATTGTGTTTGTTCATGGGCTCAACAAAGGGACATTAAGTCATGCAGTTCCGTGATTTTTCCTGGCTATTTAATGTATCTTAATGAAAGAACACACTTAGAATGTTGAATGGGTTATCTGAACTGAAATCCGGCAAGTTGGGATTGGTCTTCCCAGCACCATTCATCATCATCATCATCATCATGCTGTCAGTCGCGATGCGACAAAGACTGCTTTCATTACTTGACTGCCGCTCTCCATTTAGCTCTCTGCTGTGAGAGTTGTGTCCATGAGTCGGTCTTAATCTCTCTCAGCTTCAGGTTTCTCTTGATGGTATCCTAGAACTGGAGACGAGGGCGACCTCTCTTTCTGTAACCAGAAGACAGTTGAGAATAGAGAATCTGCTTTGGTAGCCTGTCTGATGACATCCTCATGAGGTGTCCAGGCCAACGGAGATTCTTTTTGATCAGAAGATCTTCCATAGAGGGCAGCCCGTCCGTTTGAGTTTTCATGAAAGCTGCCTGCAAAAGTGTTGAAGTGCTGCTGGCTTTTGCAAGTTACCAGCGGCACTCTCTCGGGGAGCAAATAGAGGTTTCACACCGGCAAGAACATGTCAAGACAGGCGCAAAACTATTTGTCCCTGCAGTGGCTGGTCGGGAGATGTTGGGAGTTTGATACATCAACCGCCCTTAATGCTGCCACAGTGACATGGTTTTCTGTTTAGGGTTTGCTCCCTTAGCCTTCTGTTCTGTCAAGAACCTGTTCCACAAGGCAGTGGTTTACAACTCTGCAGGGCAGGGGCACAAACTCCCTGAGATATTGCTATACCTGCAATACCTGCATACCTGCACCATTACCGGTAGATAAAATATTCACCCGGTACTTGTAGTACATGGGTGAACGACAGCGTAGTGTAAATACGGCTGAAAATATCTTTAGTATAGAACAGGAAGTAGAATGCCTGCCTTCAATATCAAATGGATACTTATATAGGCACAGAGTTGGTGAAATGGGAGAGAATGCAAAAGGACAAGATGGCGGCCATAGAACGCCGTCGATTTCACTTATAAATCTTATTTTTATTATATTTTTCAACTCAAAGGTAGCGGGGAAATTTGAAGACATATACAAAGAATAAATGTTGCTTCTTAGATTGTGAAATTAGGCTCGCAAATCATTTCCCTGCTTTTTCAACCGTTTTTATATAGGGCTGGTATTCACCCATGTACTGCGAGTACCGGGTGAATCCTATATCTACATTACTGGACGCTGTGTCCGAATCACTAGAGTGCAGGCCTCCCGTGCTGAAGGTCAGGACTTCAATTCCGGGTAGAGTCAAACCAATGACTTATAAAATTAATATTTTTCTCTTCCTAGTCAGGTGCTTGGCATTATTATAATAGGGCAAGGACTGGTTCGCCCAGTGGTAGGATAACGTGACTAAGTGTGATATCAGGTCATGGTGCTGGCAGCCTGATTTTCCAGTTTGGCAGCACTGTAAAGTCACCATGAGTGTCCACTGTCACAAGACTGTACCCATCCTGATATGACCTTAGATGTTGCCAGGACGCAAAACTGCAACAAGCAACCAACCTAGACCCATTCGTCCATCCCTTGGCCATTACTAGTAAGCTATGTGATGTCGCGCAGGAAAGGGTCGATTTACGTAGATTATATGACATACTCCAAAGGTTTCAAATTTACTTTAAGTGAAAATAAACTTTGCACTACCTTCCAAGCGAAGCTTGTCTTATTTAACGACGCCTCTAGAGCACATTGATTTTTCTCATTGGCTATTGGACATCAAGCATTTGGTCATTCTGACATATTTCTTTGGAGGAAACCTGCTGCCGCCACATTTATATAAGTTACACTTTCCGATAAACAGTAAGGGGTCTTTTATGTGCCCTTTTCAACAGACAGGACAGCACATACCATAGCCTTTGACGAACCAGTTGTGGACCACTGGCTGGAATGGAAAATAGCTAAAACTGCAAATGGGTCCACTGAGCAGGATCGATCGGATGACCGACACCTTCACAGATGGACATTCTACTGTGTGTGCTACCTCCTGCTCCACGCACCGAGGAAAGTCATTCTGGCTGAAAAGCAGTAAGAGCCAGGACTTGATTTCAGATACCCCCAGACGTAAATAACTCTCAGAGAATACCTGGTTTCAAGCTATGTACATTGTTAGGATAATGTAGAATTTAGGTATAAAATGGTATTTTTAATTGTGTAAGTAATCGGATTTGTGGGTAACACGACCTCATTGGATCGAGTGTATTATAGTCAAACGAACCAACTTCTGCTGGGTAAGGCCGGGGTGAAGGATACCAGGGTTTGATACCTATATATAGAACTCTCTAATAATGGATTACTATGATTGAATCACAATGTGTCAGCATACTGTAATCTCATTGGTCAGGGCGCTAGCCCGTTGATTGCACGTGACACATGAAAACACTGTAAATAATAATAATAATTACAATAATAATATCTCAATAAAAATAAAAGACACTTAACTGTCTACAACTCAGCAGTGCCGTGTTTTTTTTCTCGTTTTGTTCAAGTGTTTTTATTTCTCTGAACAATATATTGTCAGCACTGATGCACCAGTCACTAGGATATATAAGTTGGATATGTAGGTTCGATAAGTGATTTGCTTGGAAAATGTCATCCTTTTATCGGACTATGCAAATGATCGAGGAAATTCTGAGGGGAATGATGTCTTTGTTATATATTGCCATAATGTCATTATAGAGCACATAAATAACAGAATCTGACATGGCCTTTGATATTTTTCCGGTGACGCAGTTTCAGCCGCCCGCCAGTTTCCGCCACGTGCATAGACTCAAACTCAAGGCATTGTCAATGGTCGTGAGCAATCTTCATACAGAAAATACAGAAAAAGTTAAATATCTCTAAAACCACACCACCTATTAACAAATCGCTAGAAAACATCCTTACCAAAAAGATTATATTAAATCTATAAGGTCGGGGTTCTTGATTTCTATTAATTTTGAATAAAACTAAGGTTTTGCACTGCGCGTACCGTCAAACTCTAGGCATTGTCAATGGTCGTGAGCAATCTTCATACAGAAAATACAGGAAAAGTGAAATATCTCTAAAACCACACCACCTAGAAACAAATTGCTTGGTACACATATAGAAAACATCTTTACCAAAACATTACATTAAATTTATAAGGTTAGTGACGATGCTGTTAGAAATAGCCCAGACTGTAAATGGGCGCACTGAGCAAGATTCGATCGTATCACCCAAACCTTCACAGGTGGACACGCCACTGCCTGAGCTGCGTCCCGCTCCGCTCTGCAGTAAGCTAATTGGGGCAAAGCTGAACAAGGTATTCACTCTCCACACCACTAATTGTTCACACCGCCCGAGTAAGCTTATCGCTACATCCATCAATTACACCAATATTACAAAGGTCACGTGGTTACTGCTTACCTGTGCTAATGTGCAGGTGGGTCTGTTTGGTTGCTTCTTGGAGTGTTACGTCCTTGCAACATCTAAGATTTATACCATGATGGTCACCGACTTGTGACAGTGCGCACTCATGGTGGTGACTTTATAGTGCTGCCCCAATGGGAAATCAGGCCGCCGGCACCATGATCCGATATCCTGCTCAGTCACATTATACTGACACTGAGCTAACCAGTCCTTGCCCTATCCTATTAATGCTGAGCGCCAGGCTAGGGCTCGATAAGTATCAATTTTAAAGTCATTGGTTTAACTCGACCGTGAGCCAAACTCCCGACCTTCCCCAAGCGAGACACGCACTCTACCGATTAGGCCACCGCGCCCCGTCGGTACCTTGTGCGGGTAGGTTGGTTGGTTGTTGGAGTTTTACCTCCTGGCAACGTCTAAGGTCATATCAGGACGGGGTACCGACTTGTGACAGTGCGCACTCATGGCAGCTTTATAGTGCTGCCCCGGCCTTATATTTGTACTAAAAGGCTTCTTATTTTATTTTTATATTAAATCGTGTTATTTCAGCAGAAAGATTTCTTCCAGACATGCTGTTAATTACCTTATTATCATTTAATTTTTGCTATTTTTCCTCTTGTCCTTTTACTTATAAAATGATTGTGTCTTAATTCTTAGCTACCTAATTTCTTCCTACAAAAAGCTGTTATTTAACTCTATTTGTTAGAGCCTGTTATTTACCCAACTTCTCGTACAAAACATGTAATTTTACTCAATTTCTTTCAGAAAATCTCTTAATTGCATAACTTCTTTATTTACCTGATTTCTTACTAAATTAAATCCCGATTTATTTTACCTAATTTACTTGCAGAAAACCTGTTACTTACCTAATTCTTGTTTTTGTTAAACCACAGTTCCTTTACATAGCTTCTTATCACAACAAATCCACTTCTTTACCTGATTTCTTCTCGCACAAATTCTTTTAATTTTGACCCACCTATTTGGAACATTTGATCTCAATTGCCTGTGTATAGTTAATAAACCCGGCCGCACCCATTAGTGGCCTCCCATGAGCAATAGTTGGAGTTCTGAAGGCGAAGGAACCATAATGCATTGCGACTGTCACTGCACTAAGTGCTCAATCTGAATGGTCTTAGGAAAACACACACCTACAATGACACACACAAACACAGATACACATACACACATGTATACATACATCCATAGACGTGAGGTGGGAACCTGTGAATAGACCCGCCTCCAACGTAGAGTAACTACCGACAGATGAAGGCCATTACATAACATCCATTTAAACTTAAAGCTGCATAGTCCGATGAAGCATGAACTTTTCAAACCCAAAACAAATTATCTAGATTTGATTCTACATATCTTATGGCCCTGTCACACTACGACGTAACGACGTCGGCGTAGGGAGAACGTGAAGAATGTTGAACTTCTCGGCGTAGTATGCAAATTTGGGCACAAGTTGAATGTGGATGCAGCGTAGTTGACGAGAGCGTAACGTCGGTAAAGCATAGTGATACCGTCATTCAACGAGAGAGGACAACTTCATTACGTTCAGGGAACCTCATGAACGTTATTCCATCACCAGAACTACGCTACGTGATGTTACATATGTCATGACACGGAGCGAAATGTTGAACGTATGTTGAACGTACGTTGAACGTATGTTCTCCTGCTGTTCTCCCGATGTTATCCTGACGTTCCCATTACGCCGCATGGATGTTTCCACTGGGTTTAATGTGGGTCAACGTGGTGGAACGTAGTTGAACATAGTGAGCAGTGTTTGACCAATGTCCGTTAAACATCATTGACGTTCACCGAACGTGTACAGAACATACGGCGAACGTAAACCCTTACGTTCGAGTTACGTCGAAAGTTTTGAACAGGTTCAAAACTTTGATGTGCGCCGACATCACACGACGTAACGTGACGTAGCGCGACGTCAGTCTAACGTCATTCTGACGTCATCATAACGCAACCCAACGTACGTCAACATAATGACGAAACGTGATCACTTCAGCCTTACGTTTGCTCGTTACGTCATAGTGTGACAGGGGTATTACTTAGACACTGATGCACTTAGTAAACACTTGCTTCTGGATGGAACTTAGAACGGAATACTGCGTCAATTTAATATAACTTGTTACTGCGGAAGCCTACTGTGTCAGAGTTTGGGCGTGCTTGTCGGAACTAATTTGACATGTTTGCACTTCAAATATCTCAAACGTTAGCCATGTAAAATAAAAGTTACTTCACACTAAACTAACGTACATTATAATGACCAATCTAATATATTTATCTCAGGAAAATGACAGAATCTCAAAACAATCGGACTATGCAACTTTAGTACATGGTCTAAAGGTGGAATGTTATTGATGGCGCCTGGTCTATTTATTGCTGGTATTCCGAGTTCCGCTGGTCCCTGAGGAAAGATTGAAGATGGGACCCAGCATGCCGGGTCACAGCTGTGGCTATCATCGTGGACGGTCCGAGGGAGATGGTGAATACACATGAAGTGGAATGTTATCTAATATAAAATCGTTGCTAGGATGATTTCACAGCAATTTACAATAAAACAACATTTGTGGCCTTAAAGCCCATGCCACACCTCGCCGGATTGAGCAATGGACAGAATTGTCTAGTCCGGTGGTGTTCGGGCATGATAAGTATCAAAATGTATTAAAGTGTGTCAAAATGTTGGGATATCGAGTCAAAGGCAGCCGGACGAGCAGACATGAAACAGACATGAAACAGACATGAAACGGACATGGAACGGGCATGAACGGATAGCCAACAGACGAAACAAACTCAAACCGGACAAGAACCGTAGGCATCAATCTGGCAGCATCCGTTCCAAATTTTGTGCATGTTCAAAACTTTTAGCGAATCGGGCCGGATATCAATGGATATCAATGGATATGTAATGGATATGCAATGAACACAAACCGGACTTTGCCAGATATCAACAGACTTTGTTAGTTTTTTTTCCGTTTCCTCAATCCGGCTAGGTGTGACAGGGGCTTAACCCTACAAAATGTGGTTATCAGAAGGCATATAATTATTCATGCTTTGTTTGTTTGGTGGGGTTTTATGCCCTGGCAACACCTAAGATGATTATAAGCACGGGTCTCGACTTGTGACAGTGTGCACTCATGGCGACTTTATAGTGTTGCCCTACTGGGAGACCAGGCCACTGGCACCATTACCAGATATTCCACTCAATCACATTATTTTGAAATTGAGCTAACAAGTCCTTTCCCTATCCTATTAATGCCGAGCGCCAAGTTGGGTGGCGACGAATATCAATTTTGTAAGTCATTGATTTGACTCAGCCACGTCTCAAATTCCCGACCTTCGACACAGGAATCCTGCGCTCTCACCGATTTGGCCATCGCATCTGGTAATTTAAGTCATCGGTTCTATAGCGAAGTAAAGTGCAGCGATGGGGCACCAAGTCCAACTTCAGGTGTGTAAGCTGAAGCTGCGACCCGGTGTGCTGGACTTTGCTGAGGGATAACGGGAAGTAAGAATAACCGTATTGTAACATCCGGTGAGAGGATTCGTCTGCTAAAAACTCCGAACTACTTTGCTTTTGATGTAGCTACCTGAGTATTTAAATGCATAGAAATGGATCAGTTCTATCGATTCATAATGTATTAAGGCCCTGTGACACCTCACCGGATTGGGGGAAACGGACAGAAACCGAACAAAGTCTGTTTTGAGTCCATACAAGTTTTGGACATGCACAAAACTAGAAGGCATGCCGCTGGACTGACGTCTATGGTTCTTGTCCGGCTTGAGTTTGTTTCATACGTTGGCTATCTTCTTCATATCCGTTTCATGTCCGTTTCATGTCCATTTCATGTCTGTTTCATGTCTGTTTCATGTCTGTTCGTCCACCGTCCATTGACTCGATAGCGCAACATTTTGACACATTTTAATACAGTTTGATACTTATCACCACCGGACTAGACAATTCTGTCCATTGCTCAATCCGGCGAGGTGTGACAGCCGCTTTAGCCTTCTAAAGTGAAGCTCTTTTTTTCAGCAGGATTGCGTACTCGAATAGGAGTCTTCTGGGATAGGATCCACTGGTCACTGAGGAAGGACTGAAGCCGGTAACTGGTGTGCTTACACAACCGGAAGTAGGGCGGTGTATTGAAGCTGTGAGGTGGTGTGGTTACACAACCGGAAGTAGGGTGATTGTACTGAAGCTGAGAACTGGTGTGTTTACACAACCGGAAGTAGGGAAATTGTACTGATGCTGTGAACTGGTGTTTTTACACAAGTCGAAGTGGATTTGTCTTCCTCCCAGGCTTATGCAATAGAGATTGGTTGGTTCTTGGCAACATCTAAGGTCATATCAGCACGGGAATCGACTTGTGACAGTGCACTCTCATGGCAACTTTATAGTGCTGCCCCACTGGGAAATCAGGCTGCCGGCACCATGACCTAATATCTCATTCAATCATAATATCCTGACACTGAACTAACCAATCTTACGCACTAGATTCTACCCTTTAACCTCACATAGTGTAATCATTAAGCAAATGTCGAATATATACAGTACAACCCCGTTAAACCAATCTTAGTTAAACCAAACGATCGGTTAATCCAAACTTTTTTGGCGGGCAGGCAAAATACTACCATTTATCATATAAAAAAGTTGGTTAAACCAAAGTCAGTTAATCCAAAGAATCGGTTGATCCAAACAGAATTGTCGGCCCCAGGCCACTTCCGGTACAGTTAAACCAAACTTTCAAGTGGTTTTAAGGTCATCTGAGACTTTTTTATATGATAAATGGTAGTATTTTGCCAGGTCGCTGAAAAAGGTCTGGATTAACCGATCATTTGATTTAACCGAGGTTAGTTTAATGGGGTTAAATTGTATATACATAAAAAAACAATAATCACAGTGTCCACATACATTGAACATTCCTAATGCACCCCCGTTTTTGCCAAAGCCAAGTCAAAGTGAAAGCTCGGTTAAACCAATGATCGGTTAATCCAAACAAATTTCTAGGGTCCCCTCAAGTTTGGTTTAACGGGGATATACTGTATAGAGAGGGTGAGAGTTAATGTATATGAGACTGTCTCAAAAGGAGCTAAGCAATATGGGACAAAACTTTGTCCATAGTAATGATCAACACACTATCTACTTATGCATTTGCTCAGGATAAACTGATTTGTTTTTTTACATGGTTTTTCATAATCCCAATAGAATACATATTGATTTGAAGCAAATCTCCTTGTGTTTTCAGTGTAACCATTTCTGTGCTCTTTGGTGTCACTCCTGATATGACCTTAGATGTTGCTAGGACGTAAAACAACAACAAACAAACAAACATTACTATGGACAAAAAAATGAAGAGCTAGCACCTTTTGAGACATGCTCATATATGCTACAGGATGGACTATATGAATATAATTAGTGTATTTGTGTTGTATTCATCACTATCATATTTAGTTAAATTATATATCTCTGCATTGGTACCGGACGGCATACCGGATTTAGTAAACCCGGAAGGCCGTGGGTTCGAACCCCAGCCAAGTCAAACTAATGACTTACAAACATATCACTACGTAGCACGGTGCTTGGCATTATTAGGATATGGCCAATGAATGGCTTCTTCGATATCAGGAAAATGTGACCGAGTGAGGTATCAGGTCATGGTGTCAGCTGTTTGATCTTCAACTTCAAGTGGGTCATCACTATGAAGTCGCCACGAGTGTGCACAGTTTGTTGTTTGTTTGTTGTTGTTTTACGTCCTAGCAACATCTAAGGTCATATCAGGACGGGGGTGTGTGCACAGTCACAACTTTTGTGCACAGTCACAACTGATAGCCATCCTGATATGACCTTCGTGTTTACCAGGTGGTAAAACCTCAACAAACAATGTACTAATTCCGCAGTTGGGACTTGGGATGTTGGTTATGCCCCTGTCACACTACGACGTAACGACGTCAATGTAGGGAGAACGTGAAGAACATTGAACTTCTCGGCATAGTATGCAAATTTGGGCACATGTTGAACGTGGATGCAGTGTAGTGGACGAGAGCATAACGTCGGTAAAGCGTAGTGATACCGTCATTCAACGAGAGAGGTCAACGTAATGACGCTCACGGAACGTTATGAATGTTATTCAATCGCCAGAACTACGTTGCTTTACATTACCTTACGTTACTTACGTCATTAAATGTTGGCGAAATGCTGAATGTATGTTCTCCTGACGTTCTCCTGACGTTCTCCTGACTTTTCCATTACGCTGCATGGACGTTTCCACCGGCTTTAATGTGGGTCAACGAGTGGAACGTAGTGGAACGTAGTGGAACGTAATGGAATGTAGTGAGGAACGTAGTGAGGAACGTTTGCCTAACGTCCGTTTAACGTCATTGATGTTCGCTGAACGTGAACAGAACGTACGACGAACGTAAACCCCTACGTTCGAGCTACGTCGAAATGTTTGAACATGTCCAAAACCTCGACCTAACTCGACGTAACACGACGTAATGTGACGTATTTCGACGTCAGTCTAACGTCATTATGACATCATCATAACGTAATCCAACGTAAATCAACATAATGACGAAAAATCACCACGTTAGGCTCACGTTCACTCATTACGTCATAGTGTGACAGGGGTATAACGCGAATACGTTAACGTTAACGGGAGGCTCACCATAGCACGCTCGTACAATTAAGTAGAGAGGCCGCTCAAGTGCCCGTGCAGTGTGCACGTGCTCATAACAATGGTCAGTACGCGCACACGCACCTGGTTGTTTGTTGGGTTGTTTTGGTACATTAGTTGTTTAAGCAGGGGAAATTTCAATCGTGGACGATTGGTCTTCCTCATTCCACTGCTCCTTGCCCTATCCTAATAATGCCAAGCATCCGGCTAGGAAGCAACAAGCATCAATTTTTAAGTCATTCATTTGACTCGACCAGGGTTCGAACCCACGACCCCACGATCTACCAAACACGGGAGACGGACGCTCTAACTCATTCGGCCATCCTGTCTGGTTGTTTGCAGTTTTACGTCCTAGCAACATCTAAGGTCATATCAGGATGGGTACCGACTTGCGACAGTGCACCCTAATGACAATTATATAGTGCTGCCCCACTGGGAGACCAGCTACCAGCACCATGACCTGATATCCCACTCCGTCACATTATCCTGACACTGAGCCAACCAGTCCTTGCCCTATCCTATTAAGGCTAAGCACCAGACTACGAAGCACCAAGTATGAATTTTTAAGTCATTGGTTTGACTCGACCAGGGTTCGTACCCGTGGGTTCGAATTCCACGATCTACCAACACGGGAGATGGATGCTTAACTCATCCAGCCATCCCGTCTGCTAGTGCGCATATATATGTATATATATATATATATATATATATATACAGTAAAACCTCGCTAACCAACCACCTCCACAGAATGACCACTCCCCGATATCGATTGTTTTATTTGGGCCCCAAACGATCACCCATACAATGCCATTGTAGCGATAACAAAAACTCCCTAAATTGACCACCTCCCTAAATAGACCATTTAAAGTTGGTCCCATGGTCGGTCGATATAGAGAGGTTTTTACATATATACATATACATATATATATATATATATATATATATATATATAAATATATATATATATATATATATCTATATATATATATAAGCGTGTGTATATATATATATATATATATATATATATATATATATATATGTATATATACAGACATTTATAACAGCGCCACCTGCCGGAACTGCGCCCAGGCATGCTGGCGTATATCTACACTCTCCGAGCCGCAGTACTTAGCATCATTACCCACCACTCTCCACTCGCAGGCGGAGCAGTGTACACAGTACACAGTATACAGTATACAGTATGCAGTGTGCAGTGTGCAGTGTGCAGTTCCTCCACACAGTCAGTCACTCCCTCCAGTGTGGCACCCGGGATCCCTCCAGTGCAATGCGCATGCTCCGTACGCCCTGTGTGATGGAGGGGGAGGAGCTGAGGCGGTGGTGTCAAACCGACTGTACTGCAGCGTCTCTAGAGGATCCGGTTGGTGCGCGTAAGGGGGGATCCCTGAGGAATGCAATGAGCATGTCTGTCTGAGTAGACTAATAACATAATAACAGATGCTGGAGGATACAGCACCAACGAGTGGCATTATTAATATTATCGGTATCCACTGCAGAGAAGGGTGCGTATTGGAGTTATTCTTCTTTCTTTTTTTTTTTTTTTGGTCCATTAGTTGTTCAAGCAGGGGACATTTCAGTCATAGACGACTGGTCTTCCTCATTCCACTGCTGGTCGATAGAAAGCCCGAGCCTACACTTTTACCGACCCAAGGAATTTTTAACCTCCCACACCACATAGACATGGTATGAGAGCAACCGGCCTTTGATGACGCTGTAAGTTATACACAGCGGTGGAAATCCAAATTGGCAGAGCTGGGGGCACGGGGAATTGAACCACTGACCCTATCAGCACCATGACCTGATATCCCACTGATATATGATACAGTAAAACCTCTCTAACCGACCACCTCCACAGATCGACCACTCCCCTATATCGATCGCTTTATTTGGGTGCAAAATGATTGCCCATACAATATCATTGAAACGATATTCTAAATCACTAAACCGACCACCTCCCTAAATGGACCATTTAAAGTCGGTCCCATGGTCGATCGATTTAGAGAGGTTTTTCTGTAGTATGTACTTCTGGAACTGGGTTTGTACAATGTATGTATATATCAGTAAAACCTCTCTAAATAGACCAACATTGGGACCGACTCTAACTGGTCCATCTAGGGACGTGGTAAGATTAGGGAGTTAGAATATGGTTACAATGGTACTGTTGGGACCCAAATAAAGCGATCGATATAGGGGAGTGGTCGATCTGTGGAGGTGGTCGGTTAGAGAGGTTTTACTATATATACATGTACAGTAAAATCTCTTTAAATCGACCGACCATGGGACTGACTTTAAGTGGTATATTTAGGGAGGTGGTCGGTTGAGGGAGATAAAATATCCTTTCAATGGTATTGTTG
Source organism: Branchipolynoe longqiensis (assembly GCA_030323885.1). Classification (NCBI taxonomy): domain Eukaryota; kingdom Metazoa; phylum Annelida; class Polychaeta; order Phyllodocida; family Polynoidae; genus Branchipolynoe; species Branchipolynoe longqiensis. The sequence goes on along the minus strand of CM059198.1, from coordinate 59,619,352 downwards.
GGACCCAAATATAGCGATCGATATAGGGGAGTGGTCGATCTGTGGAGGTGATCAGTAAGAGAGGTTTTACTGTATATATATATATATATATATATATATATATATATATATATATATGGATAGTGATAAACCCGTTATCCCATGTAATAAGCTCTGTAGTGGTCTCCCCCCCTGGGGTGGGTGGGGGTGGGTCATGTGTGCTACCCCCCCCCCCCCTTCCATGGGGTGGGACTCTCCACTCGCGTGGCAGCATTTTTTATATATATATATATATGGAATGTGGTTGGTACTTCCAACTTATATATATTTGAAACGAAAGAAAAGATTCAAACACCCCACCACACCTTTGAGATGTAGAATCCTTAAAGCTGCATAGTCCGATTTGTTTAGAGTTTCTGTGACTTTCTGAGATAAATATATCAGGTTGTTCATGATAATCTATCTTACTTTGGTTTGAAGTAACTTTTACTGTAAATGGTTAGCTAGCCATTGAGCTATTTGAAGTGCAAACATGGCAAATTAATCTTGGCAAGCACACCAAAGATCTGACACCATAGTCTTCAGCGGTGACATGTTTTATTAAATTGATTTAATATTCCCTTCTATGAAGCAATGAACGTTTAATTACTGCATCAGTGTTTACATTACATACGTCGACCTAGATAAAAGATTCACTCCGTACTGACAGTTCAGGCGTGAAAACCAACCCATTAGAAAAGCTGGCAAAGAATTTTGACATGCTGGGGAAATTAATTGAGTGAATAATGTCTTAATTTAAGAAGCAATATCTATTCTTTACATATGTTTTTATATTTCCCCGCTACCTATGAGTTGAAAAATGCAATAAAACATGCAGTTTAATAGACTTTAAAAGTGAAATCGACGGCGTTCTATGGCCGCCATCTTGTCTTTTTGCATTCTCTCCCATTTCACCAACTCTGTGGCGATATAAGTAACCATTTGACACTGGTGCTAGGCATTCTACTTCCTGTTCCATACTGAAGCTATTTTTGCCCGTATTTAGACTACGTTGTCATTCACCCCTGTACTGTAAGTATGGGGTGAATCTTTTATCTAACGTCGACCCAAATCTAGACAGGTGCCTTAGCTTCGAAAATGTGATACTTTCATCGGATTATTCAGCTTGCACGCTGCTACCCAAAACAGTTGTTCTTGCAACTGCCATCAGAGCGAAAGGTCGTGGTGGAAACCCTCTATAATACCTCTTTTTCTCAAAGCGTACATTGCCCAGGGAGGTGCTACCGACAATCTTAGCATTTCCACTACCATCATTCTTTTTTACTAAATGTATTTTATTCAGGGAATAATATCTTTTGTCAGTGCCAGAGGACTAGTCTTCCGGCCGTTCATTACAATTTGTTGGTACATAAATGACAATATCAGTTGCAATAATAACCATATGAAAATCCTGTTCGATAATAGAAGCATAATATAAATGAGCTATTAGTTGTAATAATAACCGCATACAATTCCAGTTCAACGTATGTATTATGCACTTGGTGAGTATGCATCACATGGTATTGCATGATTCTAGAATTGTTTTTATAGGACAGGGGGTTGCGGTGGGAATCATCTCTATGAACGGTCCTTCGATACCTTCATTATATTGGACTCACATTGCTAAAATATTTATCTTTATCTATTTTTTTTCTTGTACGTTAGTTGATTAAGCGAGGGAAATTTCAATCCCGGACAATTGGTTTTCCTCATTCCTCATTAACACCAACACTACAACTTGCCAGCATTGAAAACAAGGCTGGGTACCCGGGCTTATATGCTATGGACAGTATAAATACAGCCTCAATAAAAGAATTAATTTTTTTTGGTTTAAATCCACTGCTCCTTGCCCTATCCTAGTAATGCCGAGCGCTAGGCTAGGTAGCGACAGGTATCGATGTTTATGTCATTGGTTTGACTCTACCAGGGTTCGAACCCTGGCGCATAACGAATCACATGACCTACCAGAACAGGGGGTGGACGCTCAATTCATTCGAGCATCGCTTCTGGTCTTGGAGAAAATAATATTGGATTTACAGAATATTCAATCCGTCAATCGACCAAATAATATAATATTCTGATTCAAATTAGAACTGGTGATGCCATATATGAATATATACCAACATGGTGCGTGGAGTCGCCATTTAGCCTCCCCTGCTCCAGTAGGTGTGGATGGAAGGCGCCCCCTGGATGGTATCCCTGCAGTCACTTCCGGTGCCGCCAATCTATCTGGCTGACGAGTGTTCAGCCGGGCGCTTGACGACTACCAGCGGATTGGAGTTATAGGGACCCGACGGTAGGACTGCTTCTTTCCCGAGGGTAATAGTGATTCTAACCTTAATGTAGGACTGCTTGTATCCCGAAGGCAGGACTGATTCAAACCCTGAAGTGGAGCTGATTATATTCCGAGGGTAGTTCTGATTCAAGCCCTGAGATAGAACTGTTTCTACCGTGAGGGTAGTACTCATGCAAAACCTACCTTGGGACTGCTTTGGCAGTACTGATTGAAGACCCAAGGTAGGACTGCTTGTATCCTGAGGGTAGGACTGATTCAAGCACTAAGGTAGGACTGCTTGTATCCTGAGGGTAGTACTGATTCAAGCACTAAGGTAGGACTGCTTGTATCCTGAGGGTAGGACTGATTGAATCACTAAGGTAGGACTGCTTGTATCCTGAGGGTAGTACTGATTCAATCACTAAGGTAGGACTGCTTGTATCCTGAGCGTAGTACTGATTCAATGACTAAGGTAGGACTGCTTGTATCCTGAGGGTAGGACTGATTCAATGACTAAGGTAGGACTGCTGGTATCCTGAGAGTAGCACTGATTGAATCACTAAGGTAGGACTGCTTGTATCCTGAGGGTAGAAGCGATTCAAACACTAAAGTACCTGAATGTAGTGTATCTGAGGGTAGGACTGATTAAAGCACTAAGGCAGGACTGATTGTATCCTGAGGGTAGGACTGATTCAATGACTAAGGTAGGACTGCATATATCCTGAGGGTAGTACCGATTCAAACACTAAGGTAGAACTGCTTGTATCCTTAGAGTAGTACTGATTCAAGCAGTAAGGTGGGACTGCTTGTATCCTGAGGGTAGTACTGATTCGAACAGTAATGTAGAACTGATTGTATCCTGAGGGTAGGTCTGATTGAATGGCTACGGTAGGACTGCTTGTAACGTGAGGGTGGGACTGATTCAAGTGCTAAGGTAGGACTACTTGTAATATAGTTGTATCCTGAGGGTAGAAGCGATTGAAACACTAAAGTACCTGAGTGTAGTGTATCTGAAGGTAGGACGGATTCAAGCACTAAGGCAGGACTGCTTGTATCCTGAGGGTAGTACTGATTCAATGACTAAGGTAGGACTGCATATATCCTGAGGCCAGTACTACTTAAAGGCCTAAGTTAGGTCTCATACTATGCCGAGGGTAGGACTAATTAATAGTTTGTTTATGTTTATTGAGGTGTCATGTCCTAGTAACATCTAAGTTCATATGATGACTGGCATTGACTGGCGAATTCTTAGTCCTACACCACTTAGAGACCAGGATGATGGTACCATGCATAGCCCGATACCCCACTTGGTCAAATTATCCTGATACTGAGCAAAGCTGTCCTTGTCCTATCATATTAATGCTGAGTGACTCAGCCAGGACTTAGACGGATGACCTCCTGCATTAAGGGCGCATTCCATATACGCGTAATGCGTAATGCGTTATGCGTTACGCGTTATGCGTTATGCGAATGCCAGCATTCTATATACCCGTAATGCGTAATGCGTTATGCGTTATGCGTTATGCAGTGAAGTATATAAAAAGTATATAAAAAGTGTGTGTGACTCTGTGTCTCTGTGTGTGTCTCTATGTGTGTGTCTGTGTCTCCGTGTCTCTGTGTGTGTCTCTGTGTGTGTCTGTGTGTGTGTGACTCTGTGCATGTCCCTATGTGTGTGTCTGTGTCTCCGTGTCTCTGTGTGTGTCTCTGTGTGTGTCTCTGTGTGTGTGACTCTGTGTCTGTGTGTGTGTCTCTATGTGTGTGTATGTGTCTCTGTGTCTCTGACAAAGAGACACACACAGACACATATACACACAAAGACACACCCAAGACACACACAGACACACACAGACACAGATACACACACATAGACACACACAGAGACACAGAGACACAACACAGAGACACACACAGACACACACAGACACACACAGACACACACAGAGACAGAGACACACACACAGAGACACATATACACACACAGAGACACAAAGAGACACAACACACAGACACACACAGACACACACACAGACACACACACAGACATACACAGAGACAGACACACACAGACACACACACAGAAACACAGAGACACACACATAGACACAGAGATACACACACAGCAACAGAGACACAAAGACACAGACACACAACACAGAGACACACACACAGACACACACACAGAGACAGACACACAGACACACACAGAGACACACACAGACACACACAGACACACACAGACACAGAGACACACACACAGACACAGATACACACACAGAGACACACACACAGACACAGAGACACACCACAGAGACACACACAGAGACACACACACAGACACACACAGAGACACACACACAGAGACATACACACAGACACAGAGACACACACACACAGACACACACAGAGACACACACACAGACACACACACAGAAACACAGAGACACACACAGAGACACAGAGATACAGACACAGACACACACAGCAACAGAGACACAAAGACACAGAGACACAGACACACACAGAGACACAGAGACACAACACATAGACACACACAGAGACACACACAGAGACAGACACACACACAGACACACACAGAGACACACACAGAGACACACACAGACACACACAGAGACACACATAGACACAGATACACACACACATACACACACACAGACACAGAGACACACCACAGAGACACACACACAGAGACACACACACAGACACACACAGAGACACACACATACACACACACAGAGACACGCACACAGACACAGATACACACACAGAGACACACACAGAGACACACACAGAGAATGGGACGGTCCAAACATGGCTCAGTTTAGCTTGCTTAGAGGGATGTTAGGACCATCCCAAATATGAAGACTGCTTCCTCACAGGTCCGCCGCATAAACCTACATGTTTACACCGGCTGTCCGTAATTATCAGTCGCCTCCTCCAGCCTTATATCAATGGACAAATGCAACTGATGCTATTCTGTTCGCACCACCTTGTCCCGGCTGTCCGTAATTATCAGTCGCCTCCTCCAACCTTATATCAATGGACAAATGCGACTGATGCTTTTCTATTCGCACATCTTTTACGCATTACGCATTACGCACCGATCGCTACAGGGACCGATCGGGATAATGAATTTCTGACGCATTCGCATTCGCATTACGCATTACGCGTGTATGGAATGTAGCTCATAGGTTTCAAGGCGTTTCGATTTTTTGTCGCATTCGCATTCGCATTACGCATTACGCGTATATGGAATGCGCCCTTTAAGGCTGCATTCCATATACGCGTAATGCGTAATGCGTTATGCGTTACGCGTTATGCGTTATGCGAATGCCAGCATTCCATATACGCGTAATGCGTATTGCATTATGCGTTATACGTTATGCAGTGATTATTATTATTTGGGGGTGTTCGTAACCTTACGACGGTTACAGGTTGCAGAACTGCAACATTATAGAGAGGCTCCGATAAATCGGCCCAATCCGTGCTTGAAGACTTGTCTTCGTAGAGGGGGTGTTGTGAGAGCTGGGGGCATCTCTCACGACGTGGTGAAGGCGGGGCGTTGGTGGCAGCGAATCTCTCCGTGTCGGTGTGTAGCTGTAGATGTCCAGGACCGCACGGGGCTCCTGGTGTAGGGGCTGGATCTGGTGGGACCTCACGGGGCTTCCGGCGGGACCTCACGGGGCTCCCGGTGTTGGGGCTGCATCTGGTGGGACCTCACGGGGCTCCCGGGTGGGACCTCACGGGGCTCCCGGTGTGGGGGCTGCATCTGCTGGGACCTCACGGGGCTCCCGGGTGGGACCTCACGGGGCTCTCGGCGGGACCTCACAGGGCTCCCGGGTGGGACCTCACAGGGCTCCCTGCTGGGGGGCCTCATGGGGCTCCCTGGTTGGGACCTCACAGGGCTCCCTGACGTGGTTGTTAGTCACTGTCGCTGCTGTCCGTTTCAGAGTTGCCGGCGATGGGCTCGGGGCCGCCGACGATCTCGAAGGTGTGGTAGTTCTGCCAGTAGAATCTACCGAGTGGCTCCCATGAGGACTCGGAGAGTCTCTCGAGGATGGCGAGCGCAGCTCGGGTGTCGGTCAAGCTGTGTGGTGGGCCGAGGAAGTCTCGGATGGCGGGCCTGTCGAAGGCCACGCATGACGCCAAGACGTGGGCGACGTTAAAGATTTTGTCCCCGCAAGGACATCGCTGCAATGCAGGGGTATCGATGAACCGCCTGTATCCAGTCCTGAACCGCGAGACCGCCTCTTGCACGGATGCAGGGAGGTTTTTTGGGACTGGTAGGCGCGCTCTGACATTTTTGTGCCAGGCCCAACTGATGGAGTATGGGTTCCTGACGGCGGTGCTGTGGAGGGAAGCCTCCCACAGGGCTTTAGTGGCTCTAGCATAGGTAGCTTTGAGTTTGGACAGGGAGTGGTCTATGACGAGGTCGACCTCCGGACGGCGGGAGCCATCCAGAGCAGCTGAGTCAGCCTGGTCATTGTCGGGAAGTCCTATGTGGGAGGGGACCCAGGTCAGCACTGTGTCGAGTTGAGCTTCGTGCCTGGCGACGATGGTGTTCTGGATCAAGGCGGCCAGAGAGTGGTTAGCTCGGTGGTCCTTGATCTTGCGGACTGCATTGAGTGAGTCAGTGACCACTATGCAGCTGCAGTGCCGCAGGTGGGTAAGTGCCTGGTGGATGGCGGCGAGCTCTGTATCGAGGGAGGAGGAATAGTCCGTGACCCTGATAAGGCGTCTAGCCTGCCCCTCTGGTAGGAAGTAGCCAGCCCCGGCTCAGCCTGTGTCAGGGTTGAGTGAGCCGTCGGTGTAAACCGTAGTGGCTAGAGGGAAGTCCTCTTTGGCCCGGGCAATGGCTTCCTGTGCCAGGGTTTTTAGGACTATGGTCGGGTAGTTGATTCGTGCTGAGCAGAGGCTGGTGAGTCTGACCTCGACGGGTACGGAGTACCAGGGGGTCTCGCCCGGAGGTCAGGGACGTCAGCGAGTGCCAGCCGTGTGTTTCCTTCAGGGTGCGGATGGCCTTTTTCGCACCCCAGGAGAGGCCGAGGCGCCGTCCTGGGCCGTTTAGTAGGTAGGAGGCTGCGCTGCGGTAGAAGGTGGAGTGGCCTGCGGACAGGGCTTGGCAGAGGTGGTTTGCCAGCAGTTGTTGTCCGCGCAGGTGGAGAGGTGGGAGGTTGGCCTCAAGGAGGAGGATCTCAACCCTGGTTGTCCTGCGAGCTCGGGTGATGAGTCGCGCTGCTTGGTATTGGACTCTTTCCAGGGTGAGGAGGTCTTTGGTCAGGGTGCTACTGCCAGGCAGGCGGGTCTTGCGGCTCTCTCTGCAGTAGCCAATCCAGGTGATGGTGTTGGCTGCATAGTCGTAGAGGGCCCACACGGCCTGTCTGTAGAAAAGGCTGAGCACCTCAGCTGGTGCTCCCCAGTTGAACCCAGAGATTCTAGTCATTAGAAGAAGTCTCTTGTTCATTCTGGAGGTGAGGTGCTTTACCAGTGGGCTCATGGAGAGTTTGTGGTCGAGCCTGACTCCGAGGTAGTCGAAGGCTTCCACCCACTCGACGTCCAAGTCCCCGGCACGGAGTGGGTGGGGAGGCTGATCAGCAAACATCATCATGGCTTTGGTTTTGTCCGCGGATATTTTAAGTCCCAGCTCACAGCAGGAGCTGCTGAGTAGGAGCAGGACATCCGCCGCAAGGAGGGCCACGTCCCTTGTGCGTGAGCAGACGACAGCGATGTCGTCTGCGTAGCACAGAATCTTGACGTGTTTGAGGCGCCGTGCAGCAATGCCTGTTTTTAGTCGGCTTATGAGGGCAGCGATTATGCAGTGAAGTATATACAAAGTATATAAAAAGTGTGTGTGACTCTGTGTCACACAGAATAGGACGGTCCAAACATGGCTCAGTTTAGCTTGCTTAGAGGGATGTTAGGACCGTCCCAAATATGAAGACTGCTTCCTAACAGGTCCGCCGCATACACCTACATGTTTGCACCGGCTGTCCGTAATTATCAGTCGCCTCCTCCAGCCTTATATCAATGGACAAATGGGACTGATGCTTTTCTGTTCGCAGACACATAGACACAACACAGAGACACACACAGAGACACACACAGACACACACAGACACAGATACACACACAGACACAAAGACACAACACAGAGACACACACAGAGACAGACACACACAGAGACACACACACACAGACACACACACACAGACACACACACAGACACAGAGACACACACACAGACACAGATACCCACACACAGACACACACACACAGAATGGGACGGTCCAAACATGGCTCAGTTTAGCTTGCTTAGAGGGATGTTAGGACCGTCCCAAATATGAAGACTGCTTCCTCACAGGTCCGCCGCATAAACCTACATGTTTGCACCGGCTGTCCGTAATTATCAGTTGCCTCCTCCAGCCTTATATCAATGGACAAATGCGACTGATGCTTTTCAGTTCGCACCACCTTGTCCCGGCTGTCCGTAATTATCAGTCGCCTCCTCCAACCTTATATCAATGGACAAATGCGACTGATGCTTTTCTATTCGCACTGCCTTTACGCATTACGCATTACGCACCGATCGCTACATGGAGCGATCGGGATAATGGATTTCTGACGCATTCGCATTCGCATTACGCATTACGCGTGTATGGAATGTAGCTCATAGGTTTCAAGGCGTTTCGATTTTTTGTCGCATTCGCATTCGCATTCGCATTACGCATTACACGTATATGGAATGCGCCCTTTACTCTTACCAACCAGACGGCATAGCCGAATGAGTTAGAGCGTCCGTCTCCCGAGTTGGTAGATCGTGGGGTCGTGGGTTCGATACCGGATCGAGTCAAACCAATGACTTAAAAATTGATACTTGTCGCTTCCTAGCCTGGCGCTCGGCATTATTAGGATAGGACAAGGACTGGTTGGTTTAGTCTCAGGATAATGTGACTCAGTGGGATATCAGGTCATGGTGCTGGCAGCCTGGTCTTCCAGTGGGGCAGCACTATAAAGTCGTCATGAGTACGCACCGTCACAAGTCGGTACCCATCCTCCTATGACCTTAGATGTTGCTAGGACGTAAAACAACAACAAACAAACAACAATCAGTACTCTTACCGATTCAGCCCTCCTGTTTAACCCAGTATTGTGCAGTAAACTTTAATATGTATACATACGTGTACAAAGAGTTCAGGCGCAAAATCCCGTAAAGGCCACCCCAAAAATTGAGATAAATGTTGGAAGCAAACTTTCAAAAATTACTTTTTTTTAACATTCCTATTTTTATGTGCATTGCTTCATAATTATTATATCATAAGAGAAGTGGAATTAGTGACAAATAAAATTACCTTCACGTAAAAATGCTTTATTTTAATTTAAATTGTTGATTGCCATTTACTGGGTTTTGCGACTGAACTCTTCACACTGTTACATGTTGTGCAACACTTTCTAATATATATACCCATATATATATATATACATATATATACACATATATCTACATATATACTTTCCATGGTGCTGTTTGTCAGCACCGTACCTGATAAAGGTCTGCAGTAGTCACCACTGAATACTATATGCAGAATACATAATGTGACCCCTGCCGTTAGTGAACAGAGCGGACGACCGGATGGGGTGGCCAAATGAGTTGAGCGTCGGTCTCCCATTTTGGTAGATCATGGGATGCGAACCCTGGTCGAGTCAAACCAATGACTTACAAATTTATACTTGTTGCTTCCTAGCCAGGTGCTCGGCATTATTAGGATAGGGCAAGGACTGGTTGGCTCAGGGTCAGAATAATGTGACTCGGCGGGATATTAGGTCATGGTGGTGACAGCCTGGTCTCACAGAGGGGCAGCACTATAAACTTGCGATGAATGCGCACAGTCACGAGGCAGTACCCGTCTATCTGGCTGACTGATATCACCTAAGATGTTGCCAGGACGTAAAACTCCAACAACCAACCAACCTGAAAAGATGGTGTGGTGGTGGGTGAGGGGCAGGTGGAATAGAGAGGGATGGGATGGGGTATTAGGGTGTACAAATATGTCTTTTCAGGGTGTGGATCTTACTTAATACTCAGACCAAGGTGGGTGTGAAGTGTGATGCATAACTAAACATCTCCATGACCTAATTACCTCCGATACTAATTATCCGAATCGTTATGAATTACTTATTTCTGAGCCAATACGATCTATTACCACACCTCTGACAATGGTTGGTTGGTTGTTGGAGTTTCACGTCCTGCCAAAATCTATGGTCATATCAGGATGGGTACCGACTTGTGACAGTGCACACTCATGGCAACTTGTGCTGCCCCACTGGGAAATCAGGCTGCCGACACCATGACATGATACCCCATTCAGTCACATTATCTTGACATTGAGCTAACCAGTCTGTGCCCTATCCTTATTATTGGCAAACTCCAAACTAGGAAGCGATAATTATCAATTGTCTAAGTCATTGGTTTGACTCGACCGGGAATCAAACTCCCGATCTCCCACACGGGAGGCCTGCACTCTACCGAGTTGATCATCACATCCGGTCATCAAATTCGCAGGTGGAATTCTGCGTTATCCTCAATTGGAATGAATAATTTACCGACAGTCACTTCCGGTAATGGAAGCACTTCCGGTGAAATCTGTCATTTGATTAATCAGCAAGTTTTTCAAGCTGAAACAGCTCTATATAAAAACACAAACGCTATGTAAAATCCTCAGCTATGTAAAATCCTCAGCTGGCATCTGTGGGTTGTGTAGGCAGGCTATAATGAAATCAATACAGGCAAGAAGAGAAAGGAAGAGTATAAATAATGAAAGTAGGGAGAGAGACAATGCTCTCAGGTTTATTATTATATAGTGGTACATGGATCTGGTATGGCATACCACCTGACCGTGTTCTCCAATAGGAATCAAACATTTACAGTTCCACCAATGAATAGTAAGCATTCCTGGATCACCATGGCTACTGTGATCTATCCACCACCACCATGTGGTGTGGCTGCTTGGCCACCACCTGCCTGAGCTGTGTGTGTGGTGATCCGTGACTAACAGTTGGGGGGGGGGGGGGGGGGGGGGGGAGGAGGAGCTCTAAATGCCCCTTACACACTATCACTAGTGCCTCTTTCACACTATCCACCTAATACACCATGACTATTGACCATAAGTAAAGGATCACCAGCAACTACATAAATACATTCATGCACCTGGCACTATATACCATTTACCATTATAGACCATTTGCATTCCATTATAGACCATTTGCATTCCCCACCAATGCGTTTTATCGGAATATTTGACAGCTAGATTTGATTATGAATACCATTAGCATTTGTTGTGACACAGGAGAGAATAAGAGTAAATCAATGTAATAGAACATACTTAAAAAATACGGCATGCATCTCAGTATGACACCACTAGAATCTCGCCAGCATTTTAAATTGTCAAAAATCGATACCCTCCAATGGCATGACCTCAGAAGTTGTTAGGGCGGAAAACTGCAGGCACACTAAGTCATGGCCGAAACGGTAGATCGCGGGCTCTGCGTGAGGGAGATCGGGAGTTTGGTTCCCGGTCGAGTCAAACCAATGACTTATAAAACTGATGTGTGTCGCTTCCTAGACTGAGTGGGATATCGGGTCATGGTGCTGGCGGTATGATTTCGCAGTGAGGCAGCACTATATAGTCGCCATGAGTGTCAATTGTCACAAGTCGGGACCCGTGCTGATATGACCTTAGATGATGCAAGGGTATAAAACTCCAACAACCGACCAACCCACTAACTTATGCTAGGTACACACCTACTGTTTATGACTCGCGCACTAAAACTCGCGACCCGACCCGACCCGCTTAAAACTGAAAACGAGCCGATTCATTTTTCGAATCGCGAATCGCAATCGTAAGGAGGCACTTTTAGCCCTAAAATTGAGTTTTAAGTCGCGAATCGCAATCGGTAGGTGTGCTAGGGGAGTGCACACCAAAAGACTTTTGGGCAATTTTAGATCGAATACGGTAGGTGGGTGTGGAAAAACGGTAGGTGTGTACCTAGCATAACTCATTGGAATCAATCATTCGATTACCGGACTGAAGTGAGAACAGGTGTGGCTGCCTGACCATTACGTACGTATAGTGCGTGGGGGGGAGGGGGGGGAGATGGGAGGGGTATAGTGGTTGGTTGTTGGAGTTTTACGTCCTGGCAACATCTAATGTCATATCATGGGGGGACGGGAGGGGTAATAGTTGGTTGGTTGTTTGGGTTTTACATCCTGGCTACATATAATGTCATATCGAGACGGGTACTAGATAAAAGATTCACCCGGTACTTGTAGTACACGGGTGAACGACAACGTAGTCTAAATACGGGTGAAAATAGCTCTAGTATGGAACAAGAAGTAGAAACTGTGGTTCCATGATCAGATGGCTACATATATTGGCACATATTTGGTGAAATGGGAGAGAATGCAAAAAGACAAGATGGTGGCCAGAGAACGCCGTCGATTTCACTTTTAAATTGCATTAAAGAATATGTTTTATTATATTTTCCAACTCAAAAGTAGTGGGTAAATATGAAGACATCTACAAAGAATAAATGTTGCTGCTTAGATTGTGAAATTAAGCTCTCATTTCATTAACCCGCTTTTTCTACCGTTTTTTTTATATAGGGTTGGTATTCACCCGTGTACTGTGAGTACCGGGTGAATCCTTTATCTAGATGGGTACCTACTTGTGACAGTGCGCACTCATGGCGATGTGATAGTGCTGCTCCACTGGGAGACCAGGCCACCAGCACCATGACCTGATATCCCACTCATCTACATTGTCCTGACACTGAGCCAACCACTCCTTGTCCTATCCTAATAATCCCTATCACCTGGCTAGGAAGTGCAACGTATCAAATTGTGTTAAGGCGTTTGTTTGACTGGACCAGGGTTCGAACCCATGTCGGGACCATCCTGATATGACCTTAGATGTTGCCAGGATGTAAGACTCCAACAACCAACGGACCCAGTCGGGCAGCACTATAAATTCACAATGATTGCGCACTGTCACAAGCCAGTAGGCTACCCGTTCTGATATGAGATGCTAGGACTTAAATTTAAACAAAAACACTTTTTTTAAAGCAAAAACCATCGGACATTGCAACTGTAACATAATTAGTTGTAAGTGTGTGATTCCCAAACAGCTCCCACCACATACCTAATGGCCAACCTTTACACAGTCCCATTGTCCGGAAATTGCCGGGCGGTGGGTGGTTGTGGGGGGTGGAGGGTGGGGGCGGAGAGAGAGGTTGATTTTTAGTTCTTGGAAGTTTTACGTCGTGGCAACATCTAAGGTCATGTCAGGATGGGTACCGACTTATGACAGTGTTCACTCCTGGTGACTTTATAGTACTCCCACACTGGGAAATCAGACCACTGGCACCATGACCCACTATCACACTCAGTCATATTATCCTGACACTGAGCCAACCAGTCCTAGACCTATCCTGTTAATGCTGAGCGCCAGGCTAGGAAGCGACAAGAATCAATTTGATAAGTCAATAGTTTGACTCGAACTCCCAATCTCCCGCATGCGAGGCCCACGCTCTACCGTTTCTACCACCAAACCCGGTACATATCTGGGTGGTAGGAGGTGGGGAAGCCAGTAAGCATTCATACAGGAAGTTATCTAATTTAAAATATTTACTAGGACTATTTCGCTGCATTCTACATTAGAAACAAAGTGTGGGTAGAATTAGCGATATAGCGATATAGCGAATGGTAGACAGGAAGTGTGAACACTTATTTGTCTCTCTTTTTTTTTGTTGTCCCAAGCAGAGGAAATCCCAGTCACAGATGACTGGTCTTCCCCACTCCACTGCTGGTCGATAGAAAGCCCGAGCCTACACTTGTACCGACCCAAGGGATTTTTAACCTCCCACACCACATAGACATGGTATGAGAGCAACCGGCCTTTGATGATGCTGTAAGTTATACACAGCAGTGGAAATCCAAATTGGCAGAGCTGGGGGCACGGGGAATTAGTTGTAACTAGGGAAAGTAAATATGTTATACAGAGCAAGTACATTTTGTAAATAGGCCAAGTGGTATTCTCTGTGGCAGAGTGTTCAGAGTGTCTGCCTATATTCTAGGTTGGACTCCGAAGCTGAAGGTCGGTGGTTCGATTGCCCGTGCCCCCCCCCCTCTGCCAATTTGGATTACCCCCACTGTGTATAACTTACAGCATGATCCAGTTTCCCTCATACCATGTCTATGTGGTGTGGGAGGTTAAAAATCCCTTGGGTCGGTAAAAGTGTAGGCTTGGGCTTTCTAACAACAAACTGTCTATTGGCGAAAACAAATCTATTCAGACTTATCCATGATAGGCAGCATAAATCTTCAAGAGAAAAAATGTAATATTTATATATGCTGTTAAGTATAATCAACCTTGGCTGGAGTCTAGCCGCACTAGATGTTGATGCCCTAGATTTCAGCCTGCCAAGCCTGTAGGTAAATTCGGAACTGTTCAAAAGGTAGCGCCTAGTTCAAGTCAAATTGCCGCTTAGTGTGGGGCGGGCTTAATTAAGGGTTCAGGTTATCGGATATGAGTGCAATCAACATGTCGGCTCAGTTCAGCAGTCTGTTCCGTTTATCGTGTACCTGTAGTGGTGTGGGTTCAGTCTACATGGGTGCCTGGTTAACTGAGGGTACAAAGTCCTGCGGTTCAGTAGTAGTAGTAGTAGTAGTAGGCTTCACTCAAAAACTAACATACACAAAACCAAAAAATATAAAAAAATTAAATAAAAACCTAGCCGAAATATTGTGGAAGGGGGGAGACATGAGAACATACTTGGAGTGGATTCCATATTTTGTAGTTTGGTCGTTTTTTGGTTGGTGGGGTGTATGATTATGTGTTGTGAGTTCCAAACCCTAAAATGGCCAAATTTGGTAGGTTTCTTTGCCACAGATTAGAAGGTGGAGTGAAATTGTGATAAAAAATATCCGCCCTTACATCAGTACACAAAACACTATATTTATATGTGTGATGTATAACGCATTATGCCAGTATAAAAGCTCGGAGGGGAATGAATATTGCTGACTTCCTCCTGACTGATGCATTGGTGCATAAGACGCATTCAGATCTTTGACTCAGTTAATGTTTTGCTGATGAGCGAATTATCAATTGTCAATATTTGTTCCGTGTAATACCGGTGTATATATATATATATATATATATTGTACATATCATATAAATATACAGTGTCTAGTTACCCTTGACTGGGCACGGTGGCCAAATCGGTAGAACACAGGCCTCCATGCGGAAGATCAGGAGTTCGCGAGTTTGATTCCCGGTCGAGTCAAACCAATGACTTAAAAATTTATACTTGTCACTTCCTAGCCTGGTGCTCGACATTATTAGGATTGGGCAAGGACTGGTTAGCTGAGTCTCAGGATAATGTGACTGAGTGGGATATCGGGTCATGGTGCCAGTGGCCTGATTTCACAGTGGGGCAGCACTATAAAATCGCCATGAGTGCATACTGTCACAAGTCGGTACCCGTCCTGATATGACCTTAGATGTTGCTAGGACGTAAAACAACAACACACAAACAAAAACTAGTTACCCTATGCAACTATCTAAATATCCAAATGTCAACCCCATTGTGTTTAACTATATGACCTCCATTTGGGAGTAGTGGAAGGAGAAAGGTCAGTTCTTCAATTTTCAGATCTCCCCTGTTAATAAATGAAAGCTTACGCCTCGACCCACAAACAAGCCACACACACAGAGCAAATATCAAAAAGAACCACAAAACAACAACAAATGCAAAACGCCACCAAAAAAACACCCAAAGCACCCCAAGTTACACAACAAAATAACTAACAAAAAAAACAAGTTCAAACCCTGGTCGATTCAATCCAGTGACTTATAAAAAGTTATACTTGTCACTTCCTAGCCAGGCGCTCTGCATTATTATCATAGAGCAAATGACTGGCTGGCTCAGTGTCAGCATAATGTGACTGAGTGTGATATCAGGTCATGGTGCTGGCGACCTGGTCTCCCAGTGGGGCAGCGCTATAAAATCACCATCAGTGTGCACGGTCACAGGTTGGTACCCATCCTGATATGACCTGAGATGTAGCCAGGACGCAAAGCTGCAACAAGCAAAATAAAAACGCAGTAAAAACAGCCAACAACAAACAGCATGTGCCCCTAAGCCAAATAACAATCAGAGCTGTGATTATGTAATCGTACCCAATGTGACCTTAAGGGCGCATTCCTTACACGCGGCATGCGGCATGCCGTATGCGAATGCGAATGTGACAAAAAATCGAAATGCCTTGAAGTCAATGGACTACATTCCTTACACGCGGTATGCAAATGCGAATGCGAATGCAAAAGCAAATGCGTCAACTCGATCAGTCCCTGTAGTGATCGGTGCGGTATACGGCACGCGGTGTGTGAATAGAAACGTCAGTCGCACTTGTCCATTAGTTTTAGACGAGGAAAGGCGACTGAGCATTACGGAACGGTCACGCACAAGGGTGCAGAGGGGA
This sequence comes from Branchipolynoe longqiensis, assembly GCA_030323885.1. Classification (NCBI taxonomy): domain Eukaryota; kingdom Metazoa; phylum Annelida; class Polychaeta; order Phyllodocida; family Polynoidae; genus Branchipolynoe; species Branchipolynoe longqiensis. Next base: position 59,602,505 of record CM059198.1, on the reverse strand, counting down.
AACATATGGTAGTGGTGGTGGTGGGGTTCGGGTTGGTAAAAATGCTACCATAGCCACAAAAATATGAATACTTATCTATAATTTGGTATACTTGTTTATTTTTATTTTTTTAATATAGCTGCATGCCGCATGCCACATGCCGTGTGTAAGGAATCACGCCATTCGCATACCGCATGCCGCATACCGCATACCGCGTGTAAGGAATCCGCCCTTTACCCTTTTACAGCGTTGTATTCTCCCAGCAAAATCACAAAAGGCATTCTCTCTTTTTCTTGGACCTTTTTGGGGGTTTGTGTCCGTTCAGAAAAGAAAAGAAAGAAAACCATTGGCTGCTTTCAACAAGAAACAACTCGCAGTGCCAATACCGAGGTGCCGACAGTTGGTGGTCAGTCGGTGAGGCGCTGGGAGGCAGTCGGTCTCTGGCACCCGACTGTTTGCATTAAGAAGGCGCTAAGTGGCTGTCGTTGTCTATTATGCAATGACTGGACATTTGGATATTTTGATAAGCCCGGTCAGCATACATACCCCATTGGGTACCACACAGTTTGTGTCTGTATTTAGAAACTGTTCTCTTCTTTTGTTTCTAGGGGATACATGAGTTCATTTAGCTGGGTAGCTTTTAATCATGGACATGGGACAATACACGATCATGCCAACAGTATAAAGGGCGCATTCCATATACGCGTAATGCATAAAGCTGAGATTCCTTACACGCGGTATGCGATCTGCGAATGCGAATGCGAATGCGGCAAAAAATCGAAACGCCTTGAAGTCAATGGGCTGCAACCCTTACATACGGTATGCGAATGCGAATGCGAATGCGAATGCGAATGCGACAACTCGATCGGTCCCTGTAGCGATCGGTCCGGCATGCGGCATGCGACACGGGGGTGCGAATAGATTAGCATCAGTCGCATTTGTCCATTGATATAAGGCTGGAGGAGGCGACTGATAATTACGGACAGCCGGGACAGGGTGGTGCGAATAGAAAAGCATCAGTCGCATTTGTCCATTGATATAAGGCTGGAGGAGGCGACTGATAATTACGGACAGCCGGGACAGGGTGGTGTGAATAGAAAAGCATCAGTCGCATTTGTCCATTGATATAAGGCTGGAGGAGGGGACTGATAATTACGGACAGCCGGTGCAAACATGTAGGTTTATGCGGCGGACCTGTTAGGAAGCAGTCTTCATATTTGGGACGGTCCTAACATCCCTCTAAGCAAGCTAAACTGAGCCATGTTTGGACCGTCCCATTCTGTGTGTGTGTGTCTCTGTGTGTGTATCTGTGTCTCTGTGTGTGTGTCTCTGTGTCTGTGTGTGTGTCTGTGTGTGTGTCTCTGTGTTGTGTCTCTGTGTGTGTGTATCTGTGTGTGTATCTGTGTGTATGTATGTCTGTGTGTGTCTCTGTGTGTGTCTGTGTGTGTGTGTCTCTGTGTTGTGTGTCTGTGTCTTTGTGTCTCTGTTGCTGTGTGTGTGTCTGTGTGTGTATCTCTTTGTCTCTGTGTGTGTTTCTGTGTGTGTGTGTCTCCGTGTCTGTGTGTGTCTGTGTGTGTGGTGGTGTGTCTGTGTGTGTGTCTGTGTGTATGTCTGTGTGTGTGTCTCTGTGTGTCTCTGTGTTGTGTCTCTGTGTGTGTCTCTGTGTGTGTATCTGTGTGTGTATCTGTGTCTGTGTGTGTCTGTGTGTGTATATGTGTCTGTGTGTGTCTCTTTGTCAGAGACACAGACACACAGACACACACGGACAGCCGGAACAGAAAGCAACAGAATACCAATGAATGTACACATGGGTGCACACTTTTATATGCTGCTTACCGCATGCCGCACGCCGCATGCCGTGTGTAAGGAATCTTCCCATTCGCATACCGCATGCCGCATGCGCATGCCGCATGCCGCATACCGTGTGTAAGGAATCCTAGCTTAATGCGAATGCGAATGCGACAAAAAATCGAAACGCCTTGAAACCTATGAGCTACATTCCATACACGCATATGCGAATGCGAAAGAAATCCATTATCCTGATCGCTCCATGTAGCGATCGGTGCGTAATGCGTAATGCGTAATGCGTAAAGGTGGTGCGAATAGAAATCTGAGTCTGATGTGTCCATTAGTTTAACACTAGGAGAGGCGACTGAGCATTACGGAACGGTCACGCACAAGGCTTCTGAGTGGAAACGTATGGTAGTGGTGGTGGTGGGGGTTTGGGATGGGTTCGGGTTGGTAAAAATGCTACCAGAGCCACACAAATATGAATACTTATCTATAATTTGGTTATAATAAAGGTAGGAACCCCCATGTGACATACAAAAAGTTACATAGATATAAATACAATATTTGGTCATATACAGAGCAGTATGGAGAATAATTGTTTATTTTTATTTGTTAAATATAGCCAGTCGTGTGACGCATAACGCATTACGCATTACGCGTGTATGGAATGATGGCATTCGCATAACGCATAACACATAACGCATAACGCATTATGCGTATATGGAATGCGCCCTTAATGCTGCCCCATTGGGTACCACACACCCTGACACCCTGACACCCTGACACCCTGACACCATGACACCATGACACCATGACACCATGACCTGACCGTATATCCCATCCCATACAGTGACAAACTAATTAAAGCACCAATTTACAAAGGCAGCATGACAAAATTTCATTGTGGTACATGCTGCAAATTGTGTAATCAATAGTTATTGTATACCTTATTCTACATACCTTTTGTGTAAATAACCCTGAATTGAAAAATGACTGGCAGACCAGTGCTTCGGCACTGACAAAAGACTTATTCAGCAGAATAAACATATTTACCAACAACAACACAATTTTAAAAAATGAACAACTAGTTTTGATGCAATAATTGGATGAATATGCTTTCTAATGTATGACATTAAAATCTGTTTATAGGACCATACATTCCAGTTCTGCAATAATATTAGTAAAGAATAGTTCATTAGGACTATATCACATCTGCGACCGATCGAAGTTCTTACCCACTCCCCTCTAAAGCTATGAACACATTTGACGCGGATGTCACGCAGGCGGACACTCAAATGTGGGCAGGAAAAAACTGTCATCTACTCCCATGTCTTCCCCTCCCCACCTCCTACGCTCTTCCGATTCCAGTCAGCACCACCAACCCCATACTCAGTGTAAGTGGGCATGTGTGTGTGTTTGTTTGTTTGTTGTTGTTTTACGTCCTAGCAACATCTAAGGTCATATCAGGACGGAGGCATGTGTGTGTAGTGTGTGTGTGGGGGGGGGGGGGGGGCTTATAAGGTATGGTGCTTATGGTAGGGAGGCCAGAGGTAGGTGTTAGAGATTCAGGGGGGGGGGAGGGGGCGGGGAGGTGTTAATGTAAGCAGATGCCTTAGCATCAGATTCAGTGTTGTTTCTACCATTGCTCGCAGGTTCGGCGGTATCAATGTGTGGGTGCTGTGTGTCGGTATCTCCCTGACTGAAACCCCGGTCAGCCCTCCCACCACATGCCCCTCGCCGCCCCCCCCCCCTCACAAACGTATTGTATAACGAGTTGTATTGTATAACGAGTTATGCCCATATTATTTAGGCTGCAGGGCTTAGTATCACCTGCCAGTGTATGGCTGGTGCGCGATGTGCCGCCTTGACTCACCCGCCTGGGTGGCCCATGCCCGGGGGCTCGGGTGAGCCGACTTCGGGCGGCGCGGTCGCTATCAGGTATCCTTTCGGCCGGAAATCTGGGTCACTCGGGACCATCCTTTGCGCATGACACATACGTTTTGTTACATTTGATATGGCGGATCCATAATTATGTTACCACTAGTGGCTACAATGACATTCTAATTTCAAAAGTTTTGATTAGTTCCGATGACGTTGTAAACAAACCAAGCCAAGCCATAGTTCATTCGGGACAGAGCTGTACTAATTCTTTCCTTCAAGCTACAATATTGAGCCTCCTCAGACCATCATCTTACTTTCATGAAAATATTATATATTGCCGCTTCGAACAAAGATCAAAATATACTAAAATATGTATATAGCAATGGCTTTAATTGCCATTGCTATAGGTTACTTACATATTGATTGAGTGATTGATTGTTGGAGTGTTCTGTCCTTGCAACATCTAAAGTCATAAGGACCAGACAGGATGGCCGAATGAGTTGATCATCCGTCTCCTGTTTTGGGAGATCAGGGGATCCGAACCCATGGTCGAGTCAAACCAATGACTTAAAGATTGATACTTGTCACTTCCTAGCCAGGCGCTTTGCATTATTAGGATACAGTATGGACTGGTTCGCTCAATGTGAGGATAATGTGACTGAGTGAAATATCAGGTCATGGTGCTGGCAGCCTGGTGTCCCAGTGGGGCAGCATTATAAAGTTGACCTGAGTGTGCACTGTCACAAATCGGTAGCCATCCTGATATGACCTTAGATATTGCTAGGACAAAAAGCAACAACGAACAATAGTGCCACTGATAAGGTTTACTGCATAATGGTACAGATGGATTCCACCAGATGGCGGCACTATATTGAAACGGGTCCGTACATGAGTCCGGAATATAGCAAAGAAATGAGATATATACACAGTTTCTAAATATAATCAGAGACCGTGAATATATACATATATATATATATAATGACAGTTCAACACAATATTGGTCGAGGGATTGACACGGAGCCTAGCTTTAGCCCATGCTGTGCGATGCTAAATATATTGTCCAGACTTATCTATACTAGCCCGGTACATTTGAGGTGAAGAATTTATGAAATCATGTCGATTAATCAAACATGATCAACTATCACTCGCCTACAGACAAACCAGCACTCAATGAACTCTTGGTGGACTGGGCCTTAGTTCAGTATCAATCCGCGTGGTGGCGCCATGAAATATGTCACCGGCACTCTCGGGTTATCAGAGTCTGCTTTTTCTATACTAGCTGTTGGGCCTGCTGTCTTCCGCCATTTTAAGTTGGTTGGTTGGTTGTTGGAGTTTTACGTCCTGGCAACATCTCTGGTAATATCAGGATATGTACCGACTTGTGACAGTGCACACTCATGGGGACTTTATTGTGCTGTCTCACTGGGAGACCAGACCGCCATCTCAGTCACATATTAGCCAGGCAATGCAGCCACAAATATTAATTTTGAAAGTCAATGGTTTGACTCGGCACGGATTCCAAATCCGTACCTTCTGCATAGCAAACCTGCAGTATTACCAACTCGTCCACCGCGCCCCGTCTCTGGCGAGGAAAATACTGTTCAGGGGCCGTATGCAGGAGTCAGTGTTAGCAGCATTTGGTGTTACAGCCTGTTACCGTTTAGCTATCACCGACGTCGGGAACTGTGTCAAGTGGTATGCAGGAGCGCGTAACACTTACATTATAGCTAAATGTTTAGTTATTTATAGATTTGGGAATTCCCTCAAGTCGACAATATGAATAATGCCGCTAATGCGGCGGCAGCGTTAATATCGGTTTCGAATTTAGGGTTAAATTGATCAAATTTCACTTATTGCATATTTAATTCTGTCAAATATGACAGCATTGAATAGATTTGGGCCTAATAAATTGCCGCCGCCGCCGCATCGACGTCGCTTTCATCCACCAGTATGGAAAGCGACGTCGATGCGGTGGTGGCAGCGGCAGCAATTTATTAGACCCAAATCTATTCAATGCTATCATATTCAATTCTATCATATTAGCCCTAAAATCGAAGCGAGATTAGGCGGAGATATTAATATTAATATTTTCGAATCGACAAACGTAAAGTAAACAAATCGCCGCCGCCACATCGACGTCGCTTTCATCCGCCAGTATGGAAAGCGACGTCGATGCGGTGGCGGCGGCGATTTGTTTACTTTACGTTCGTCGATTCGAAGATATAAATATTAATATCACCGCCGTTGCAGTGGCAGCGTTAATCTCGCTTCGATTTTAGAGTTAATTTAATAAAATTTCACTATTTGACTATGTAACTTTGTTAAATATGACACGATTGAATAGATTTGATACCCTACACCACTGTAAACTAGCTATTTTTCTGGTTTACCTTAACCTAGTTTAAGCTTCTGGTGTTAGGCCTATCACTGACTCGTGCATGCCATTTTTCGCCGCTAAACGGGAACGCCAAACACCGTTTTTCCTCGCTAACACTGACTCCTGCATACAGGCCCAGATGTCCAACAAACATTATTTTGACTACCGTTCTCCACGGGAAGCCGGCCATTGCTGTTCCTAATCTGGCCACCCGGTCCGGTAATTGACCATGTATGTACATATATATATATATGAGCCTGTCTCAAAAGGTGATAACTATTCTTTTTTTTCCATTGTAACGATTGGCAAAAAACAGCACAGAAACGGTTACACTGAAAACACAATGACATTTGCTTCAAATCAATATTTATTCTATTGGGATTAATGAAACACCATGTAAAAAAACAAATCAGTCTATCCTATGCAAATGCATAAGCAGATAGTATGTTGATCGTTACAATGGACAATGTTGTGTCCCATATTGCTTAGCACCTTTTAAGACAGTCTCATATGCGTATATATATATATGTACATATATATAGATGTGTATATATATGTACATATATATATACATGTACATATATGAGGAGTTCATGCTCAAAACCCCGCAAACGCCAATACAAAATTGACATACAAATTAAAATGAAACCGTCAAAAGGTTATTTTTTAACATATCTATTTTTGTTGTTGGTCCATAATCATTTTATCACAAGAAAAGTGGAATTAGTGAGAATTGATATTAGTTACCTTTAGGTAGAAATCTGTTATTTTAATAATCTTGTTGGATGTGTGTTTGTGGGGTTTTGCGCTTGAACTCTTAATATATATATATATATATATATATATATATATATGTACATATGTATATATGTACATATATATAGGTGCATGCTTATGTTGCTAAGTGCATGATAGCAGGACTTTACTTTGCAGGTTCAATTTGTCCGGATGTCACTATCTTGTATTGACAGGGTAGCTCTTGACGGTCTATTGAGTGGTGTTGAGTAAATTTATGCACACACATACATATATATATATATATATATTTATTTATAAGTGTATATATTTGTGCACTAAGCTCGGTGAGGACGGGATGGCCAAATGAGTTGAGCGTCGGTCTCGCCTTTTAGTAGATTGTGTGATTAGAACGAACTGGTTTGAATCGCACCCTGTTTGAGTCCAATCAATGACTGAAAAATGTATACATGTCGCTACCTAGCCAGGAACTCTGCATTATTAGGATAGTGCAAGGACTGGTTGGCTCAGTGTCAGGATGATGTGACTGAGTGGGTATGGTCCTGGTGGCCTGGTCTCACTGTAGGACAGCACTATAAGGTCGCCATGAGCACAAGTCGGTACATATCCTGATATGACCTTGGATGTTGCCAGGATGTCAAACTCTAACAACCAACCAACCAATGGTGAGAACAGCGAGTTGTATAATCATATATACCATATAGGTCCCAATAGACGCACACTGCGTGAGTGCAGACACATGGATGTGTGTCTATTCAAAGTTAAAGAATTTCATGGATTTGTTTTTGTCGTGCCTCTGAAATAAAGTGGGATTGTCTAATTTTATGTGCATTCAGTCTGAATATGATTGTAAATGTGTGCATGCTTTCAATCTTGAAATGGGGGTGTGCTTCTATTGGGTAGCGTGCTTCTATTGTTCGGCATGAACAAATCACTGTGTATTTACATATATATGTTGTGTATAAATATATATATATAAATATATATATATATATATATATATATATATATATATATATATATATATTCCAACACTCGACCTATATATATAGGTTGGTTGTTGGAATTTTGTGTCCTGGCAACATCTAGGGTCATATCATGGCTGGTGCCCACTTGTGACAGTGTGCACTCATCGTGGCTTTATAGTGCTGTCCCACTTGGAAATCAGGTCGCCAGCACCCATGACCTGATATACCACTCAGTGACATAATCATCACACTGAGCTAACCAGTATTTGCCCTATCCTAATAATGCAGAGCACCAAGCTAGGAAGCGACAAGTATAGTTTTTGTAAGTCATTGGTTTGACTCGACCGGGAATCGAACTCCCGATCTCCCGCTCTACCGATTCGGCCACCGTGGTCGGTATTTATGATGTTGTGTCTACACGTGTTATATATATATATAAATATATCTGTGTGTACTTACAAGGTCAATACCAGAATACCTGAATACTATTACTAGTCGGCTCACCATAATGCACGCGGTGGTCTGAAAGAGGAGACCACGTGACGGGAAACAAAGACTTTCTATCGGATTATATATCACGAAAACGCATCACCTGGATTAACCTAAGGATATGTATATTTTACAAGTACATGTGGATATATAAGTATATATATATGGAGTTAATTGAGGTTAATACAAAGAGTAACCTGATTCGAGGAGGATCTTAAAGCTGCATAGTCCGATGAAAACATCAATTTTTCAAAACCAAAACAATTATTTAGATTTGATTATACATACCTAAGTTAGATACTGGTGCACTTATCAAACATTTGTGGCCACATAGAAGGGACTACTGAGGGAATCTAATAGAACCTGTTATTGCAAACGCGTATATTACACTTTTGGTATGCTTGCCAAAATTAATTTTGTTTGTTTGCTCTTCTAATATCTCAAAAGTTAGCCGTTTAAACCAGATGGGATGGCTGAATGAGTTAGAGCGTCCATCTCCCGTGTTGGTAGATCATAAGATCATGGGTTCGAAGCCTGGTCGAGTCAAACCAATTTTTTTTTTTTTTTTTTCTTGAAGATTTATACTGCCTATCATGGATAAGTCTGAATAGACTTGTTTTCACAATTAGATAGTTTGTCGATAGAAAGCCCGAGCCTACACTTTTACCAACCCAAGGGATTTTTAACCTCCCATACCACATAGACATGGTATGAGAGCAACTGGCCTTTGATGACGCTGTAAGTTATACACAGCGGTGGAAATCCAAATTGGCAGAGGTAGGGCGGGCATGGGGAACCGAACCACCAACCTTCAGATTAGGAGTCCGACCTAGAAAAAAGTCAGACATTCTAACCACTCTGCCACAGAGAACACCTGACTTAAAAATTGATACTTGTTGCTTCCTAGCCAGGCGCTCAGCATTATTAGGATAGGGCAAGGAGCAGTGGAATGAGGAAGACCAATCGTCCGCGATTGAAATTTCCCCTGCTTGAACAACTAATGTACCAACAACAAAAAGTAAGAGTTACTTCAAACTAAAGTAACGTATATTCTAACGATCAACCTAATATATTTATCTCAGAAAATGACAGAAACTCAAAACCTCTGGACAGCTGTGCAACTTTAATATATAGAACCTTCCGAATATGATATAGTTCTATCATTATTATACACCATATATATATATGTATATATATACATGTATATATACATATTATATCACAGCAGCACTCCATCTGAACAGACCTCAGTGTTTATTTCTACCTGGTTGGACAGGGAGAGAACAGCTAAGGTCATATCAGGACGGGTACCGACTTGTGACAGTGCGCACTCATGGCGACTTCATGGTGCTTCTCTACTGGGAACGCCGGCCACCAGCACCAGGACCCTGATATCCCACTCAGTCACATTATCCTGGCACTGAGCTAACCAGTCCTCATTAATGTTGAGCGCCAGGCTAGGAAGTGACAAGTATCAATTTTAAAGTCATTGGTTTGAATCGACCGGGAACCGAACTCCCGACCTCTCGCACGCGAGGCCCGCGCTCTACCGATTAGACCACCGGGCCCCGGTGATTTAATAAGGTGCAGGTGTGGCTTAACTACGACTGTTCGATGGGAATAATAATCGGGGATTTAGTGGTAAACACGACAAACAATGACTCAATTAACGCACCTTAAGGGCCGTACAAAAGTGTGGAGGGGGGGGGGTGAGTGTAAAGTATGACTGTTATTATTTAATAAAAATTGTAGTAGTCTGCACTGACCTCTCAGGCAAGTAACAACATAGACAGGTAGGCGTGGGTAGCGTAGTGATATCAAGGAGTCTAGGTCCTGTAATGGTTAGCACACTGGCCCAGAATGCAAAGATATGTGGGTTCGAATCCCACTCTAGGCGCAATATTTCCCATTTTCATCACCCCCAAGACACTGGTGCCGTGACCACGATCCTGTATAAGCAACGCGATGTATGGTTGTTGAACCTAACCTGTGTATGTATGTGTAAATGCATTGCCTGTATGTAATTGTAAGTATGAAATGACCATGAGTTGGTCTTAATGTCTCTCAGCTTCAGGTTTCTCTTGATGGTATCCTTGAACTGGAGACGAGGGCACCCTCTCTTTCTGTAGCCAGAAGACAGTTGAGAATAGAGGATCTGCTTTGGTAGCCTGTCTGATGACATCCTCATGAGGTGTCCAGTCCATCGAAGATTCTTTTTGATCAGAAGATCTTCCATAGAGGGCAGCCCCATCCGTTCGAGTATTTCCTTATTTTTCACTTTTCCTTCCAGGTTAGCCTCATGATCGAACGCAGATGTCGCATCATGAAGGCATGCAGCTTTTTCATCTGTCATCTGTACACTGTCCAGGCCTCGGTGCCATATAGTAGGGTGGATAGCACAATTACACAATAGATCTTGCCTTTGACCTGCATGGACACATGAGTCACATGGTGGTTGTTCCAGAGTCTCTGGCGTAGTCGGCCGAAAGATGTGCTAGCCTTGGCCATCCTCCTCTGTATTTCAGCATCAATTCATCCATCACTTGATATAGTGCTTCCGAGGTAGGGGAATTTCGGAACAGAGTTCAGCTTGTTTCCGTCAACCATGATATACTCCTCTTGGGTTCTTGTAGGGTTGGGTTGGGTTGTACAGTATAAACCCATTAAAGCAAACTTGAAGGGATCCTAGAAATTTGTTTGGATTAACCGATCATTGGTTTAACCGAGCTTTGGCTTTGAATTTGACTTTGAGTAAGCACCTATTGCACATGTAATATACAATGTATGTGGACACTTTGATTTTTGTTTTTTTATGTATGTACAGTATGACCCCGTTAAACCAAGCTTGGTTAAACCAAACGATCGGTTAATCCAAACTTTGGTCGGTGGCCCGGCAAAATACTACCATTTATCATATAAAACAGTCAGTGGGGTCTCAGATGACCTTATAGCCACGTGAATGTTTGGTTTAACCATACTGGAGTGGCCTGTGGTCAGACAGTTTTGTTTGGATTCACCGATAATTTGGATTAACCGACTTTGGTTTAACCAACTTTTTATATGATAAATGGTAGTATTTTGCCGGGCCGCCGAAAAAAGTTTGGATTAACTGATCGTTTGGTTTAACCGAGCTTGGTTTAACGGGGTTGTACTGTACCTTGAAAATGTTGACAACTTTGGTTGACTCCTTCAATGGCCGAATGAGTTGAACGTCCGTCTTCCGTTTTGGTAGATTGGGATTCGAACCCACAGATTCGAACTCTGGTAGCATCAAACCAATGAATTACACATTGATACTTGTCACTTCCTAGCCAGGCGCTCATCATTATTAGGATAGGGTAAGGACTGGTTGACTCAGTGTCAGGATAATGTGCCTGAGTCGGATAGCAGGTCATGGGCATAGGTGGCCTGGTCTCCCAGTGTGCCAGCACTATAAAGTCGCTATGAGAGCCCATTGTTCACCAAGTCAGAAGCAGTTCGGATATGACATTAGATGTTGCCAGGACATAAAACTCCAATAACCAACTAACCATGAACCTTATGCCTAGTACACACCTCCCGGCAGTAATCCCCACACACTATCACTGCAGGCAATCAGCTGGTGGCATTATCAAACCAGGAGACCCTGTGTCGCGAAACAATGTCAGGACATGTTGGTACATGAATCTAACTGGTTTATTGTGTTCCGCTCCAGGATAGATAGGCGGGGTAATAATGTGAGACTCAAACTAACGCATGTGTGAGACACTAAAGCTTGTTTTATTTAACGATGCCTCTCGAGCACATTGATTTTCACATCATCGGCGATTGGACGTCAAACATATGGTGATTCTGACATATTTCGTTGGAGTAAACCCACTCCCACTACATTGGCTACTCTTTCCGATAAGCAGCAAGGGGTCTTTTATAAGCGCTTTCCCACAGACAGGACAGCACATACCATAGTCTTCGAAGAACCAGTTGTGGACCACTGGTTGGAATCGAAAATAGACCAAACTGCAAATCGGTGCACCGAGCAGGATCGATAAGATGACCGACAACTTCACAGGTGGGCACTCTACCGCCTGAGCTACGCCCCGCTCCCATGTGCGGCCCTGAGACACAGCATGTCTGTTAGTCTACCACCCAGTAGGGAGCTCGATAAAACCTCAGGCACTGCACGCTAGGATTGAATGGAAGTTGCTGTATGATATCTACAGAGGGTTGCTTGGTTGTTGGAGTTTTACGTCCTGGCAACATCTAAGGTCATATCAGGACGGGTACCGACTCGTGACAATGCGCACTCATGGCGACTTTATAGTGCTGCCCCACTGGGATACCAGGCAGCCAGCACCATGACCTGTGGTGCATTACAGACAGTGTTAGTGTGTATCTAGAAGGAACTCAACCTACGTCAGAGAAGATATAACTATATATATATATATATATATACAGTTAAACCTCTCTAAATCGACCGACCTTGGGACCGACTTTAAGTGGTCCACTTAGGGAGGTGGTCGGTTTAGGGAGTTATAATATGGTTAAAATGGCATTGTTGGGACCCAAATAGAGCGATCGATATATGGGAGTGGTCGATCTGTGGAGGTGGTCGGTTAGAGAGGCTTTACTGTATATACATATAAATATACATATATAATATTACTTCACCAGTTCGAGTTCGAACACTACCGCCTGTCGGGAACCAAGGACTACAACCTATTGTGTGCAGGAATCACTCGAGCGTGTCGGCGGCAGTGCGTGGCTTTATGGAACTGCATCGGGCTGCACTTGGCCAACACCAACCGGTTCGGTGCATTTTGCAATGGGGAGGGAGATGACTGGCGCAACGAGTTAATGATAATTATGCTCAGGATTGCACTGGGACTGTGTGTGGAATACATGTGACTATAACCGACATAGCACTACACAAGCCTCATATATTTATATATATATATATATATATATATATCCATACATACGACGTAGCACCACAAAAGCCTGATATATATATATATATACATACGACGTACCACCACAGAAGCCTTATATGTATATATATATATATATATATATATACACACACATACGACGTAGGACCACACACGCCTTGTGTATATAACCGGATTCACACGGCCAATGTGCATGACTTTCTGGATGGAGATATAATGGATATACATATATACATATACACTTAGATAGATATATAAAAAAATCTATAACCGGATTCATACGGCCAATGAGAAGAAGTTATGGATGGAGATATAATGGATATATACATGTACACTTAGATATATATGTAGATATATATATATATATACTTAGGCGCAATGGAAGTTTAAGACTTGACAATGCAGAGAGACTATTCTATTCTACAAAGTTTGTGAATGTTCTGAGGTTGACTACAGCGATACCAAATGGAAGTTTCAAGATTAAACATACTCGGCGAATATTTGACCAAGTCTACAAAGGTTCTCAAGTTTAGTTATATAGGACAATGTCTTCAGTTGACTACTGTATTCGGCGAATCGCTGTTATGTGTGAACAGTGTTGTCAATGTGGAAACGGTGAATGTATCTCATTTGACTGTCTCTCCGATGTGAGGCCACCTGCTACGTGTGGACAACATTGGATTGGATGCAGATTGTCCGCTGACGACGAAGTGCTGATTGTGATTACCTGATTCTGATGATTAATAACTAGGTCGGCATGCAACAAGAAAGCCTGACAACTATTGTGTGTTCTTGTTGTGTGTTTGTGATGTAATGGGAGTTATCATCGCAACACATACCATTTCAAAGTAAAGTTTGTTTTATTTAACGACACCTCGAGAGCACATTGATTTTCATATCATCGGCTACTGTACGTCAAACATCGGGTCATTCAGACATATTTCTTTGGAGGAAACCAGCTGCCGCCACATAGCACTTTCCCATGGACAGGACAGCACATACCACAGCCTTTGATGATACAGTTGTGGACCGCTGTGTTGGAATGGAAAATAGCCCAAACTACAAATGGGTCCACTGAGCAGGATCAATCGGATGACCTACACCTTCACAGGTGGACAGTGGTGGACACTCTACTGCCTGAGCTACGTCCTGCTCCTTCACAGACCATGTCAGACACATACATGTATGTAAATATTATCTATATGGTGTGCCTTATCTGCGTATCTACACACGAGAGAATGTGTTAGTTACAATCTAACGTGGAGATAACAGTCGCTGGGCTCGTTGAAATGGGTAGAAGATGACTCACCGTCACACACTCAGTTCTCCAACTCTTGCAGCACCTCCGACGCTCAGGCCCCACAGTCGACTCGGCGTTTACACTGATGTCACTTCCGGTGAGTTGGCGTGACGCCATACCCGCATACACCATCGACTGGGTTAGTGTCCCTGCGACATTCACTTTGTGGAATGTGTGTGACGTCACAGAGAAGCACTCCATCATCACGCAAACGGGATTAGCATTACTATAACATTCAGCTTATGGAATTCATTGTGATGTCACACGCGCACACAGTCTACCTGGTTAACGCGACTGCGCAGTCCGATTGCTGGCTGGTGTGGAATAGCACGCGCAATCATTTGTGTGCGAGTGAAGATTCAGCTTGTGGAATACTGTGACGTCACATATCACACCTAGTCAGGAAGATAATGACATTCCCCGAGTGGAATGTGTGTGACGTCACAGAGAAGTACTCATCATCACGCAACCGGGATTAGCGTTACTATAACATTCAGCTTATGGAATTCATCGTGATGTCATATGCACACAGTCTACCTGGTTAACGCGACTGAGCAGTCAGATTGCTGACTGGTGTGAATAGCACATGCAATCATTTGTGTGCGAGTGAAGTTTCAGCTTGTGGAATACTGTGACGTCACATATCACACCCAGTCCGGACGATAATGACATTTTCCTGGTGGAATAGTTTGACGTCACACACTCAACCTAGATATCGTGTCTGAACATTCAGCTTGTGGGAAGTAAGAGTGACGTCACACCAACACACCGGACGGAGTTAGTTAACAGGACTTGGTTATTTATATTTAACGCAATTTATAGCCTTCCGTGGGATTTCCTACGCGCGATTATTAAAGTTGCATAGTCCGATGGTTTTGAGTTTCTGTCATTTTTCTGAGGTAAATATAATAAGTTGATTGTCATAATCGACCGTTCTTTACTTTGAAGTAACTTTTATTTCGAATGGCTAACCTTTGATATATTTGAAGTGTAAACATGTGAAATTAATTTTGGCAAACACGCCAAAACTCTGATGCCAGAGGCTTCAGCAGTAACAGGTTCGATTAAATTGACTCAGTATTCCCTTCTATGTGGCACCAAATGCTTAATAAGTGCATCATTATCTAAGTTAGATATGTAGAATCAGATCTAGATAATTGGTTTGGTTTTGAAAATCTGATGCTTCATCGGACTATGCAACTTTAAGTATCCAGATAGTTCGAATACTTTACGCTAGCCTGACTTTTGACAAATGGTGAAAGAGTGACTTTATCTTCGTAGGCCTGTCACAGTTTGACTTTACCTTGGAAGGCCTGTCACAGTTTGACTTTACCTTGGAAGGCCTGTCACAGTTTGACTTTACCTTGGTAGGCCTGTCACAGTTTGACTTTACCTTGGTAGGCCTGTCACAGTTTGACTTTACCATGGTAGGCCTGTCACAGTTTGAATTTACCTTGGTAGGCCTGTCACAGTTTGACTTTACCTTGGTAGTCCTGTCACAGTTTGTTTTTTTGTTGGGGTGTTTGTTGGTGTGTGTTTGTTTTGGTGGTGGTTGGTTGTTGATTTACCTTGTAGGCCTGCAGTTGACTTTACCTTGGTAGGCCTGTCACAGTTTGACTTTACCTTGGTAGGCCTGTCACAGTTTGACTTTGCCTTGGTAGGCCTGTCACAGTTTGACTTTACCTTGGTAGGCCTGTCACAGTTTGACTTTACCTTGGTAGGCCTGTCACAGTTTGACTTTACCTTGGTAGGCCTGTCACAGTTTGACTTTGCCTTGTAGGCCTTCACAGTTTGACTTTACCTTGGTAGCCTGTCACAGTTTGACTTTCCTTGGTAGGCCTGTCACAGTTTGACTTTACCTTGGTAGGCCTTCACAGTTTGACTTTACCTTGGTAGGCCTGTCACAGTTTGACTTTACCTGGTAGGCCTGTCACAGTTTGACTTTACCTTGGTAGGCCTGTCACAGTTTGACTTTACCTTGGTAGGCCTGTCACAGTTTGACTTTGCCTTGGTAGGCCTGTCACAGTTTGACTTTACCTTGGTAGGCCTGTCACAGTTTGACTTTACCTTGGTAGGCCTGTCACAGTTTGACTTTACCTTGGTAGGCCTGTCACAGTTTGACTTTACCTTGGTAGGCCTGTCACAGTTTGACTTTACCTTGGTAGGCCTGTCACAGTTTGACTTTACCTTGGTAGGCCTGTCACAGTTTGACTTTACCTTGGTAGGCCTGTCACAGTTTGACTTTACCTTGGTAGGCCTGTCACAGTTTGACTTTACCTTGGTAGGCCTGTCACAGTTTGACTTTGCCTTGGTAGGCCTGTCACAGTTTGACTTTACCTTGGTAGGCCTGTCACAGTTTGACTTTACCTTGGTAGCCTTCACAGTTTGACCTTAGCTTGGTAGGCCTGTCACAGTTACTTTACCTGGTAGGCTGTCACAGTTTGACTTTGCCTTGGTAGGCCTGTCACAGTTTGACTTTACCTTGGTAGGCCTGTCACAGTTTGACTTTGCCTTGGTATGCCTGTCACAGTTTGACTTTACCTTGGTAGGCCTGTCACAGTTTGACTTTACCTTGGTAGGCCTGTCACAGTTTGACTTTGCCTTGGTAGGCCTGTCACAGTTTGACTTTACCTTGGTAGGCCTGTCACAGTTTGACTTTGCCTTGGTAGGCCTGTCACAGTTTGACTTTACCTTGGTAGGCCTGTCACAGTTTGACTTTACCTTGGTAGGCCTGTCACAGTTTGACTTTACCTTGGTAGGCCTGTCACAGTTTGACTTTACCTTGGTAGGCCTGTCACAGTTTGACTTTACCTTGGTAGGCCTGTCACAGTTTGACTTTACCTTGGTAGGCCTGTCACAGTTTGACTTTACCTTGGTAGGCCTGTCACAGTTTGACTTTACCTTGGTAGGCCTGTCACAGTTTACCTTTCCCTTGGTACGCCTGTCACGGCTCACTTCTGCCTCGTTTTGAACATCATCCGGAATCAATACGTCACTTCCTGAATAACCCCCTCCCCCCACTACCCCCAACAACCCCCAGTAGAGCCGGGGGAAAGTGGATCGGAGCTCCCTGAAAGGTGAATTATAACTATAGGGAGTGTTGGAACACACACACTTCATATGCCTTTATTAAAACAAGAATTACTAGTGTAAGCAAATGACTTAACAACACTCATAATATTATATTACTCCAACCTGAAGTCTGCAAGTATCGGACGGATAACTAATGCGAAGTACACACCTACCATATAGGATTCGCGCACTAAAACTCGCGACAACCTTACAACTGAAAACGGGCGGATTCATTTTTCGAATCGCGAATCATAATCGCAAGCAAGCAGTTTTAGCCCTGAAACTGAGTTTTAAGTCGCGAATCGCAATCGGTAGATGTGCTAGGGTATCGCACACCTACCGACTTTTGGGCAGTTTTAGATCGTAAACGGTAGGTGGGTGCGGATAAACGGTAGGTGTGTACCTGGCATTACTCTAATCAATTAACACAAATGTGGCTGGAATATACAGTAAAGCTACTCTTTCCGATAAGCAGCAAGGGGTCTTTTATATGCACTTTCCCACAGACAGGACAGCACATACTACAACCTTTGATGAACAAGTTGTGGACCATTGGTTGGCTGGAATATAAAGAAGCTACATTGACATGGCATTATATAGCAGAGACAACGTTTTACCGTGCTGGTTAATAGGTACATGCCCCTCCTGATATGGCCTTAGATGTTGCCAGGACGTAAAACTCCAACAACCAACCATGCTAGGTACAGGCGGGATAACCTACCACTGGCAACATTAGATCTTGCCACTTACATCAGAGGGTAGGTTGTTGGTGGAAATCCCCTAGAATACCTTTTTCTCAAAGAGCATGCTGCACACGGACGTGATACTGCTTATTTTAAAGTTTGCCATTGACATCAGAGGGCAAGTTAGTGGTGGTGGAAATCCTCTATAAGACCATTTTCCTCAGAGTATGCCGAACAGTGAGCTATTACCTATACCATTAATTCCTACGACTAACGCCAGAGGGCAGGTTCGTAATGGAAATCCTATATAAGACATTTTCCACATAGCATGAAGCACATTGAGCTGCTACCCTCAACGTTAGTTCTTGACACTGCCGTCAGAGGGCAGGTTGGTAATGATAATCCTATATAACTTAATTATAAAGACATTTCCCACAGAGAATGCTGCATGGTGAGCTACTACCCTCAACGTTAGTTCTTGCCACTGACGTCAAAGGGCGGGGTGGTGGTGGTGGTGGAAACCACCTATTGTAGAAGGGCTACACCTGCCTTACATATCAAGCTAGAGTCATGATGGGGAACAAGCAGAAATACTTTCCAACGAAAACTTTCCATCTACCCAAGATGGAACACCCGCCTGAACCACCAGGTAAGAATGCTTACTGAACCATGACTTCGGTGAATGTAGGTCACCGACATAACAAAACGTTTACTGAAATGATGTTAATGGAGAGTTGGTGTGAAATGATCAACCTAATATGAAGAGTTCAGGCGCAAAATTCTGTAAACGCCAATCCAAAGATTTAATTAAAATAACAGATTTTTAGATGAAGGTAATTTTAATTCTAATTAATTCCACTTTGCTTGTTATTGAAAAGGTTATGGAGCAATGAACAAGAAAATAGGAATGCAAGAAAAGAAATCTTTTGAGGGTTTGACACCAATGTTTATCTCAAGTTTTGGAATGGCGTTTACAAGGTTTTGCGCCTGAACTCCTGATATATTTATCTAAAGAAAATGTGCAGAAATCGCACACAAGTGTGTTATGCAAATTTCTGCAGTTATTACCCGATATGGGATTTGAGGCACGAGGGACTAAATGTACATCGATCGAGACTGGAATATAGGATAGGTCAGGGGCCCAAGTAACGGAAAAGCCTTATTAGAGTGATGTGTTTATTCAATGAACCTTGTGTTTTTTTAACTTGTTGGTAGTATTAAATTTGCATATTCCGATGGCTTTGAGGTGTCGTCATTTTCTTAGATAAATATATTAGGGTGGTCATTAATTGTTGTTTTTTTTCTTGAAGATTTATACTGCCTATCAGGGATAAGTCTGAATAGACTTGTTTTCACCATTAGACAGTTTGTCGATAGAAAGCCTGAGTCTACACTTTTACCGACCCAAGGGATTTTTAACCTCCCACACCAAATAGACATGGTATGAGAGCAACTGGCCTTTGATGTCGCTGTAAGTTATACACAGTGGTGGAAATCCAAATTGGCAGAGCTGGGGGGAACAGGGAATCGAACCACTGACCTTCAGATTAGGAGTCCGACCTAGAAAAAAGTCAGACACTCTAACCACTCCGCCATAGACAACACCATTATATTCTCGCTCATTTCAGTTTTAAGTAACTTTGCTTTGAAATGACTAACTTCGAAGATATTTGAAGTTTAAACATGCAGAATTAATTTCTGTAAAGTTCTGACCCCACAGGCTTCAACACTAAGAGGCTCTGTTAAATTTACTTAAATAAAGCTGCATAGTCCGATGAAAATATCAAATTTACAAAACCAAAACAATGATCTAGATTTGATTCTACATATCTAACTTAGCTGCTAGTACGCTTATTAAACGTTTGTCACAACGTAGAAGGGAATACTGAGGCAATTTAATAGAATCTGTTACTGCAGAAGCCTATGGTGTCAGAGTTTTGGCAAGCATGTCATGTTTGCACTTCAAATATCTCCAAAGTTAGCCATTTAAAATAAAAGCTACGTTAAACTAAAGTAAGGTAGATTATTACGATCAACCTAATATATTTATCTCAGAAAATTACAGAAACCCCAAACCATCTGACTATGCAAATTTAATATGCCCTTCTTTGTAGCAACACATGCTTCTCAGGTTATGTGTTCTTTATATATATCTACGGTAAAACTCCTCTAAGTCGACTGACCATGGGACCGACTGTAAATGGTCCAATTAGGGAGGTGGTTTGATTAAGAAGTTTTTTTTATCATTACAATGGTATTGTATGTGTGATCGTTTTGGACCCAAATAAAGCAATCAATATATGGGGAGTGTTCATCTTTGGAGGTGGTAGGTTAGAGATGTTTGACTGTATAATCTATTATGGGAATATAAACAAGGACACTACAATCTTCAGTTATATCTGTATTGTTAAATTGTGAACCACAGGCAGTGTATGACATTGTTTAGTTCCAGGTTTGGCCACATGGCACCACCTGTCAGGGACTCTGACCTCATATAAGCCAGCTGTCTCTGGTGGTTATCGCTTCCCGACCCACTCGGACAGTCAAATCTTTACTTTTTGTGGGCAATTAACTATATATAGTCTTCTCAACCACGTCCGTCTTCTTGTTGTTTCTTGTTGTTTCTGTTTAATGGGGCCAACTGTTTATATAAGTTTTGAAAGTGAGCAGAGTGACAGTTGCCTCATGGTATATAGGAGGCGGGGGGAGTAGAGAATGCCCCGCTCCGCAGCAAATAACATGGAAGAAGATGGTTACTGGGAAACATTTAAGGGGCTGCCGTTATTTATATCCACATAATAAATTATATAGTACATATATGTATATATATATGGATTCAAATGTAGATAATAGTTTTGATGTTTTTATCAGACTACAACCTTAATTGAAGTTGAAATGTATTTTCACAATCAACCAGAATACCATTGACTGATATTACGCTGGCTGGAATGATATCAGTTTTATTGAAGTGAGGGGGGCAGGTCGATGGGCCTTGTAGATTGGTTGGTTGTTGGAGTTGTACGTCCTGGCAACATTTACAGGTCATATCAGGATGGATGGCCTTGTAGATGATTATCACATTGGAGTATGTGTTGTTGGCAGCAATTCAATCAATCAATGGGTGCCGTCTTCTCGAAGAAGGTTGGCTGCAATGGACCTCCATCTCTTCCTGTCATTCGTTCCTCTCACGCATTCCGCATAGCTCATTGCTGTCCACTCAGTGATGTTGTCCATCCATGTTGTTCTCCTTCTCCCTCTTGGTCTTTTCCCTTCTATCTTTGCTTCCAGTATTCTTCTCTGTGATTCCTGGTGTCGTATCATGTGGCCAAAGTATTTAATTTTTCTGTTTTTGATCATTTGTATTAGCTGTCTCTTTATTTTCATTCTTGTTAGGACCTCCACGTTGGCAGCAATTAGAACTTATATAATTGTTCATCTTGTCTGCAACATGGGTAATACGCAATGCCAGCTAAGCTAGTGACATCTATCGGCAGAATCTGGAACCACTCTATTCGGGTACTTTCCGATTAACTGGATGGGGTGTATCAGTATGTGTATTGGGCACCCATCTCGTAACAAAAGATGCATACCTGTGGCGCCAACTATCATCAAATACTGTTCTAATCTTACGCCTCTTTACCTTATGCCATCTAGCAGGTTTTCAGTATTACTGAATTTAGCCTCGCCATCCAAGTAACGATAGGTGCTATATATGTTGCTGCCTATAATCTGTTTATGAACTAATATCTCTCATGCTACCTAGCGGAATTTGCTGCAAACATATGTCAACTCTATGTAGCCATGTTTTGAATCACTTTGACGCAAGCACTAGAATAACGATACCTACTACCAGACATATTTTGCCATCCCACTCAACCTAATAGACGGGATACAGTTGAAAGGGTTAAGCATCGCTAGCCTCGCTGTGACATTTTATAAGACGCTTGAACCTGTAGTGTTAAAAAGAAAATAATGAATGCCAATATATATAAATGTGCTGGTTTCATGTTGCCTAATTGTGGTGTTCTCTGTGGCTGAGTGGTTAGAGTGTCTGACTTTTTTCTAGGTCGGACTCCTAATCTGAAGGTCAGTGGTTTGATTCCCTGTGCCCCCACCTCTGCCAATTTGGATTTCCACCACTGTGTATAACCTACAGCATGATCAAAGGCCAGTTGCTCTCATACCATGTCTATGGTGTGGGAGGTAAAAAATCCCTTGGGTCGGTAAAAATGTAGGCTCGGGCTTTCTATCTAGAAACTGTCCAATGGTGAAAACAAGCCTATTCAGGCTTATCCATGATAGGCAGTATAAATCTTCAACAAAAAAATGAAGAATTTCAGTCATTACCATTCAAGAAATCACCTGTCTAGATCTACGTCTCTAAGGTAGCTCATGAGCAGCCATATATGACTAACTCATATTTATGAAGAATCATTATTTTCACAACTTATTTGATTTGTTATTGTTATCATACAATATGGAACCACTGCCATATCATATACATGTTTAATTATATCCCATAGCATATATATATATATGCAACATGCACATCTTAATAACAACATGGATCGCGTGATTATTTGAAATAATTGTTGCTATTATATGGAAGGTTTTATTATAAGATTATTGAAAGGCTATTTGCGCTGACACCCAAATAATTCAGGATTGATCTGCCAGGCACAATTTAGATTCAAAATACCCCATAGATACAGTTTCGGGAAAATGTAGGCTTTCAGCGGAATATGCAGCTTTAATCAATCAATCTAGTGATCCAAAATATAAATTCTTTCAAATGACCACTTGTGATTTTACCACAGCCGTATGCTCTTCTTATGTTTATTTCTGTGCTCTATTTTACCTGTTTGAAATGTAATATTTTACTCAGTTATGCTTAACCGCTGTATGACCCCCACCCCCACCCCCAATAGCTAATGTTTACTTCTTTTGCTAAGGGGTCATTAAACAAACAAAGAAATCTCTTAAATGAAATCCTGCTATAACATTCCTCTAACTCCTGTCTTGCACACACACGCACACACACACACATACTTCCTATTCCATCATGATATGACCTGAGATGTTGCCAGGACCTAAAACCCCCAACAAGCATGCATACTTCTTTACTACCGGCTTCCGGTGCAGAAGGTCGGGAGTTCGATTCCCGGTCGAGTCAAATCAATGGTTTAAAAATACATACTTGTTGATTGCTATCCAGGCGATAGGCGTTAATAGGATAAGGCAGGAACTAGTTAGCTCAGTGTCAGGATAATGTGAATGAGTGGGATATCAGATCATGGTGCTGGAGGGCTTATTTCCTTGTGGGGTAATACTATTATGTCGCCATGAATGCGCACTGTCACAAGTCGGCACCGACCCTGATATGACCTTAGATGTTTCCAGGACATAAAACTACAACAACCAACCAAGCTTCTGGCCTTCTTCTCTTTGCATCCAGGCCTGCAGATGAGCGGGCCGTCGATGTCGGTGCTCGGAGACGAGCCTAGCAACGCGCCTGGCAACATGCCTATCAACGCGCCTAGCAACGCGCCTGGCAACGCGTCTGGCAACGCGTCTAGCAACGCGCCGGGCAACGCGCCAGGCAACGCGCTTGACACTGCGCCTGACAACGCGCCGGGCAACGCGCCGGGCAATGCTCTGGGCAACGTGCTAGGCAACACGCTGGGCAACCAGCCGGGCAACCAGCCGGGCAACGAACTGGGCAACGCGCAAAGCAACGGGCCCAGTGAGGATCATTCGGACACCGACACGGATACCAGTGTATGCAGTGTGTATGGAATAGAGGAGGTGGAGGAGATGGAAGAGGAGGAGGAGGAGGAGGAGGAGGAGAGGGGGGATCCAGGTAATGCCGACGGGCATAGTTTGACGGCCGAGGTGGAACAGTTCGCAGCAGAAAAGAAGCGGCAGATCTTCGCACAAATCGGTGAGTAGGTGTGGAGGGGAGGGGGAGGCGTGGGGAAGGGTAGGGGCTTGGGGAGGGAGAGGGAGAGCAGGAGGGGGGGGGGAAGGGAGGGAGAGTGGAAGGGGTGGGGGAGGGAGAGGGAGAGGTGGGGGAGGGGTGGGGGGGGACTGGGGGAGGGGATGGTTGTTCCCTGTCACTATCAGATTTGGCCACACACTGTAGCTTTGGGATACCAGGCAGTGGGCGATTCGGTAAGAGTGCATGATTTCCCTGCAGATGGTTGTGAGTTCGAATCTCGGCCGAGTCAAATTAATGACTTACACATTTTATCCTTGTCACTACCTAGCGTGGCTGTTAGTATTACTGGGATTTTAGCAAGAATTGGCTTGCTATCAGAATAATGTGGTGGGAAATCATGTCATGCTGCCAGCAGCCTCGTCTCCCAATGGGGCAGCACCATAAAGTCCATCAGTGCGCACTCTCATAAGTCGGTACCCATCCTGATATGACCTTATGTGTTGCCAGGACGTAAAACCCTGATAAACAAAGTGGATGTGTGGGTCTACTACAGTAATTGAGTATGTCATGCACACTAGTCATGGATACATCCCTGAAGCAGACGGGATGGCTGAATGAGTTGAGCGCCCGTCTCCCGTTTTGGTAGAAGGTGTAATTCGAACCCATGGGTTCGAACCCTGGTCAAGTCAAACCAATGATTTAAAAATGTATACTTGTCCCTTACTAACCAGGTGCTCAGCATTATTAGGATAGGGCTACGACTGGTTGGCTCAGTGTCAGGATAATGTGACTGTGTGGGATGTCAGGGCATGGTGCTGGTGGCCTGCTCTCTCAGTGGTGCAGCACTATAATGTCACCATGAGTCCACACTGTCACAAGTCAGTACCCGTCGTGATATGACCTTAGATGTTGCCAGGATGTAAAACTACAACAGCCAACCAAGCAGAATGCGAATGATCTTGTATCACCCTGAGTGAGTCGGCTACTGGAAATGCATACGTCATCAATACATGTGCGTTTGACACAGGTTTGTGTACGTTGCATATCCATTGCATATCCGTTGCATATCCATTGATATCCATTGATATCCGGCCCAATCGATTACAAGTTTTGAACATGTACAAAACTTGGAATGGATGCCACCGGATTGACATCTAAGGTTCTTGTCCGGTTTGAGTTTGTTTAGTCTGCTTATCGTCTGTTGGCTATCCGTTCATGTCCGTTTCATGTCTGTTTCATGTGCGTTCGGCTGGCGGACTTTGACCCGATATCGCAACATTTTGACACATATTAATACATTTTGATATTTATGATGCCCGAACACCACCGGACTAGAAAATTCTGTCCGTTGCTCAATCCGACATAGTGTGACAGCCGCTTTAGTCTATTACAAAGAGAGACCCTACATGTGGATTGTTAGCCCAGTCACAGTGCCACTTATCAGATCACTGCTGCATTAGTATTAGATAAAAGATTCACCATGTACTCGTAGTACACGGGTGAACGACAACGTAGTGTAAATATGTGCGAAAATAGCTTCAGTATGGAAGAGGAAGTAGAACGCCTGGCACCAGTGTCAAATGGATACTTATATCGGCACAGAGTTGGTGAAATGGGAGAGAATGCAAAAAGACAAGATGGCAGGCATAGAACGCTGTTGATTTCACTTTTAAAGTCTATTAAACTGCATGTTTTATTACATTTTTCAACTCATCGGTAGTGGGGAAATATAAAAACATATATAAAGAATAAATATTGCTTCTTAAATTAAGACATTATTCACTCAATTAATTTCCCCAGCATGTCGAAATTCTTCGCCGGCTTTTCTAATGGGTTGGTTTTCACCCCTGTACTGTTGGTACGAGGTGAATCTTTTATCTACATAAGTATCAGTATAGTTAATCAATGTTCAGCCCTCCCCACACACCCACACGCACCCACTCACACACCCACACACACCCACTCACACACCCACACACACACCACACACACCCCACACACACCCCACTCATCCACAGATATGTCAGTCTTATTGTTTCACCAGCGATGTTTGTGGCAAGGTTTCCAACCTGCATTACCTATGACCATCTTAGATCCAACCCAACACCCACACTGCTACACCGCACTACTAACCAAGCAACATCAGCTACCTTAAAGGCGATGTAATATGACAATAACAAAATGTCCCACCAGATGGCCTAATGAGTTTGAGCGTCCATCTCCCATGTTGGTGTATCAACGTATTCGAATGCATCGGTTCGAACCCTCGTCGAGTCAAAAAAATGTTTGAAAATTGATGCTTCTCCTTTTCTAGCCAGGCGCTCAGCATTATTCGGATAAGGCAAGGCCTGGTTGGCTCAGTGTCAGGATAATGCGACTGAGTGGGATATCAGGTCATGATGTTGACGGCCTGGTCTCGGACAGCGCACAATCATGGCGAATTTATAGTGCTGCCCCACTGGGAAATCAGGCCACTGACACCATTACCCAATATCCCACTCGGTCACATTATCCTGACACTGAGCTAACCAGTCCTTGCCCTACCCTGTTAATGCTGAGCGCCAGGGAACCGACAGATATACATTTTAAAGTCATTGGTTTGACTCGATTGGGAACTGAACTCCCGACCTTCCAGACACTTTACCAATTAGGTCAACACGCCCGGTACCAGAAAAGGTAGTTGCAAGTATCAATGTTGATAACTCACTTACATATTCATGGCTACAAACCCAAGATCATTTCACATACTGTTGAATGGACGCATTATAAGCAGCACACGTCATGTAACTAACTCAGTAACTGGTAACCACGAACAACATAGGACGGCGTTAGTGTCTACAGGTTACTCCAGGTGGCGGCAATGCTGTTCGGAGGAGAAGATGGCCGACATAGTGTTTACCATGTTCCTCCAGGTGGCACATGTGTCGTTGGTGCGTGGGAGGAAGATGACCGATTTAATGTTTTGAAATTAACGCCAGGTGGCGCCGATGTTGTTAGGAAAATGAATGGCCGATTTAGTGCTTGAAATTCCCTCCAGGTGGTGGCCCATGTCGCTAGGTAAAAGAATGGCCGATTTAGTGCTTGAAATTCCCTGCAGGTGGTGGCCCATGTCGCTAGGTAAAAGGATGGCCGATTTAGTGCTTGAAATTCTCTCCAAGGGGCAGCCCAGGTCGTTAGATAAAAATATGGCCGATTTAGTGTCTGGGATTTACTCCAGGTGGCGGCCATGCTGGTGGTGAAAAGATGGCCGAGGTAGTACCAGGGGGTTCCTGCAGAGGGCGACTGTAGTGATGCGTCTTCTGCCGTGGAGCCGAGGGGCAGCGTTGGGGGGGGGGGGGGGGGATATGGATTTGTTTTTGTTTTACGTCCTAGCAACATCTAAGGGCATATCAGGACGGTGGGATATGGATCAAGTATAAAGTATTCAGACGCATATTTCTATTTGCGCTGGTCTCTCTCAGGAAGGACTGAAGCTGAAACCCAGCATGTCAGGTTGCAGCTGTAGGTTAAGCCTCAGTCACAGTATCATGAGTATAGCTTGAGATTGCTTGCGACCACTTTGCAACTACTTTGGATGAAAGAACCCACAATCACTAGTGACCTCCTTGCGACCAAAGCAATGGTCGTTGACCTCCTTGCGACCATTTTGGACTGAAGCTGCGACCTTGCCTGCTTTCCCACCGGGAGTAGGGGTTGTTGTTGTTGCTCCCAGCCATTAGCCTCGAGAGACTCTTGTCTTTCCATTCTTAGTTGTTCTAAGTGCAATGTAGTCTCTATATTTAGAATCTGAATCATCAGCCTAATTAGGAACTATACAGGGACTAACTCAATACTCAATCCATGATTAAAAGGTTCTTCCACTTAAATTTGCATGGTCCGATGGTATTTGAATTTGTATGTTATATCCTAATACTCAATCCTGGAACCTGACAGGGCTGTAGATAGGTATTTATGTTTGGGCTCGGAACATTCTGCGTACAGATTGGTGACATAGGTCCATGGCATTAGGGTTTTTAACAAAATATTATTTTGTAGAAAAGTTAATTTGATCCACCGCAAATACACAGGTTTCCGGGTTTAATGCTATGATGGCATCAGCTGTTCTGGCCGTGCCTATGCATTATCGTTTTGACAGGATCTGTTGCAAATGCGCCGGGTTCTTGGCTTAACGCTGTGATGGAAGCAGCCGTTCCACAGTGTATGTACTGGAGGACGGCCCGAGGTAGTAGAACCATATCAGTTTCTACACTCACCTATGACAAACTGCACATTCTATGACTTAGCCGGGCCTGAGCATTAATGGTTTGATGGGATGCGCCACAATTGCACAGGTTTCTGGGTTTAATGCTATGATTGCAGCAGCCCTTCTGGTCATGCCTATGTGTTATTGTTTGGACGGGATCCATCGCAAATATGCTGTTCCACAGCATATGTGTCAGAGGACAGCCTGGGGTCGTCGCATCATATTAGTTTTTCACTCGCCTATGATGAACTGCATGCTCTGCGATCCCAAGCCGTCCGCCGGCACATGTGCTGTGGAACGGCTGCCGCCATCATAGCCTTAAGCCTTGAACCCAGTGCATTTGCGATGGATCCCGATAATGCATGAACAGAACAGTTGCTTCCATCATAGCATTAAACCTGGAAATCTGTGCATTTGCGGCAGATCCTGTCAAGCTAATAATGCTCAGGTCTGGCTGGATCGTAGAATATGGCTGCTGCCATCATAGCATTAAGCACAGAACCCGTCGCATTTGCGATGGATCCCATCCAAACGATAATGCATTGGCACAACCAAATTTCAAATGGATGCACGCAAAACACATGCATGCATATCCTCACATACATTTAGACCGCCAAGGATATGTATACCGATCCCCTTTAACATTTCACATTGCTATCTAATGAATTTGCATGTTTCATGTACATATTATTGCTCTGTTACTATTTACTGTTATGTCATCCATATGTCTCATCCTCCCTCACACCATACATAGTCCTGATGGCAGATGTAATTTTAATTGACAAATGTAAAAAAAAAAAAGTTTAATTACCCAAATTGATTAATTATATTTATAGAATTGACCAAACAGCATTGAATATCCAACATGGAGGGTAGGGGCAACATCCACCTCATTTCCCCTTCCCCTCTATGGCCCTGCACTGTAGGCCTACTTGGTTGGGGGAGGCTAATGAGGTCACAAGATTGGCCTAATTGGTTAATGGCCTCCTTGCATAATGGGTGTTTCAAAGTGAGTGTCCAAAGGGGTGAGGTTATAAATTCACTGGTTATTCTGTATATGCTGTCCCAAATCATTAGCTAAGTCACGAGTATTTAAGTTGGATATATAGGATCAAATTTAAGTAGTTGTTTTAATTTTGCCAAAATTATATTTCATCGGACCATGCAACTTTAATCAATGAATGTGATAACAGCGATAACAAGTCACATATTATAATTGGTAAAGGGCAGTAAGTTATACCAGATAGAAAATGTTATCTAATGGCGACACTGTTGCCCTTTAGTTTGTGTACATTAGGTGATTAAGCAGGGTAAATTTCAATGGTGGATGATTGGTCTTCCTTATTCCACTGCTCCTTGCCCTATTCTAGTAATATGACCAGACGGGATGGCCGAATGAGTTACAGCGTCTGTCTCCCATGATGGTAAATCGTGGGTTCGAAATCTGGTCGAGTCAAACCAATGACTTAAAAATTGATACTTGTCGCTTCCTAGCCTGGCTCTCAGAATAATTAGGATATGGCAAGGACTGGTTGGCTCAGTGTCAGGATAATGTGACTGAGTGGGATATCAGGTCATGGTGCTGTTGGCCTGGTTTTCCAGTGGGGCAGCACTATAAAGTCACCATGAGTGTGCACTGTCACAAGTCGGTACCCATCCTGATATGATCTTAGATGTTGCTAGGACATAAAACAACAACAGACAATCAATATTCTAGTAATGCCAAAAGCCATGCTAGGTAGTGACAAGTATTAATTATTAAGTCATTATTTTGACACAAGTGGGGTTTTGAATTCCACAACCTACCAAAACGGGAGGTGGATGCACGACTCATTCAGTCATTCCGTCTGACTTCCCTTGCATACCCGATCAGACGGGATGGCTGGATGAGTTGAGCGTCCGTCTCCCGTTCTGGTTGATCCTGGGATTCAAACCCATGGGTTCGAACCCTGATCGAGTCAAACCAATGACTTAAAAATTGATAATTGTCGCTTCCTAGCCAGACGCTTTGCATTATTAGGACAAGGCAAGGACTGGCTGGCTTAGTGTCAGGATAATGTGGCAGAGTGGGATATCTGATCATGGTGCTGGTGGTCTGGCCTCCCAGTGGGGCAGCACTATGAAGTCGCCATCAGTGTGCACTGTCACAAGTTGGTACCCATTCTGATATGACCATAGATGTTGCCAGGATGTAAAACTCCAACAACCAAGCATACCCTTTTTTATAGATCGGCTTATCATGAATGGGTGTGCATTGCTGCACTGTATTGAATCCATTGTGTAGCAGGTCATCGACTGGGGCCCGGGTAGGCTTGTGTATACATGCATCAGAGCGCAAAGATTGCCAGAGCACGCCTGAGCGTGATCCAATCCTGAATCGTCATCCACCATTGCAGATCACATAGGGACCATTCACTTAAGTATTAGACAACATGCACCTTCTGTGGCGTTGATTCGTTGGTTGTTGGGGTTGTGCGTCCAAGCAATATCTAAGGTCATATCAGGACGGGCACTGACTTGTGACAGGGCATACTCGTGGCAACGTTACAGTGCTGCCCCACTGAGGGTCCAGGCAGCCGGTATCATGACCTGATATCCCACTCAGTCCTCAGTCATATTATCCTGACACTGAGCCAACCAGTCTTTGTCCTATCCTAAAAATGTCTAGCACATGACTAGGGTGCGACAAGTATAAATTTCTAAGTCATTGGTTTGGCTTTACCAGGGTTCGAACCTGGGGGTTTGAAGCCCACGATCTAGCAAAACAGCGTCAAAGTAAGGCTCTGAATTAAAGCTGCATTGTGGGGGAGCGGGACGTAGCTCAGGCGGTAGCGTGTCCAGCTGGGAAGGTGTTGGTCATCCGATTGATCCTGCTCAGTGGACCTATTTGCAGTTTGGGTCATTTTCCATTCCAATCAGTGGTCCACACCTGGTTCATCAAAGGTTGTGGTATGTGCTGTCCTGTCTGTGGGAAAGTGCATATAAAAGCCCCCTTGCTGCTTATCGGAAAGAGTAGCCTATGTGACGGCAGCAGGTTTCCTCCAAAGAAATATGTCAGAATGACAATATGTTTGACGTCCAATAGCCCAACAATCAAAATTGATGTGCTCTAGAGGCGTTGTTAAATAAAACAAACTTTAAAGATGCATCGTCTGCTGAAAGCATAAAATCTTCAAAAACTAAACACTCATCTGAGTTTGCGCCTACATTTCAAACTTACATACCGGCACAGTCGTTAATTATGTGATGCTGTATGGAAAGGAAGACTAGGACCATTTAAAGCTGCATAGTCCGATGAAAGGAACACATTTCAAAGACCAAGCAATTAACCTTTTTTTTCTTTTCTTGAAGATTTAGACTGCCTATTATGGATAAGCCTGAATAGACTAGTTTTCACCATTAGACAGTTTGTCGATAGAAAGCCCGAGCCTACACTTTTACTGACCCAAGGGATTTTTAACCTCCCACACCACATAGACATGCTATGAGAGCA
This sequence comes from Branchipolynoe longqiensis, assembly GCA_030323885.1. NCBI lineage: Eukaryota > Metazoa > Annelida > Polychaeta > Phyllodocida > Polynoidae > Branchipolynoe > Branchipolynoe longqiensis. The sequence continues at coordinate 59,570,607 of CM059198.1, read as the reverse complement.
ACTGGCCTTTGATGATGCTGTAATTTATCCACAGCGGTGGAAATCCAAATTGGCAGAGGTGGGGGCATGGGGTATCGAACCACCGACCTTCAGATTAGGAGTCTGACCTAGAAAAAAAGTCAGACACTCTAACCACTCCGCCACAGAGAACACCACAAATCCATTTTACATATCTAGCTTAGATACTGGTGCACTTTATTAAGTTGTTCTTTGTACATAACAAGGGACAATTACCCAATACGACAGAACGTCTTATGGCTGAAGCCTATGGGGTCAGAATTTCGATTCTATAAATAGCGACAACTACAAATAGAAAGTTAAGGGTCTCTCGAAGCTAATGTCTGGGAGGGAGAAAAGGCCTACTTCCGGTGGGTAAGCATGCCAGGTCGCAGCTTCAGCCCTTCCTCAGACACCAACAGACAGGAAATCGGAATATACATATTAATATGGCTATTCCGAGTTCCACTGCTCCCTTCTTGCCTTATTCTAGTATTGGCAAATGCGACCAAAATGGTCGCAAGGAGTTCAGCGACCATTGCTTTGGTCGCAATGAACTTGCAGGTGACTGTGGGTTCTTTGGTCTAAACTGGTCGCAAAGTGATCGCAAGTGGTCACAAGCCATAGTGTGACTGGAGCATAAACTACAGCTGCAACCTGGTCTCAGCTTCAGTCCTATCATTAATAGGATAGAGCAAGAACTGGTTATCTCAGTGTCAGGATAATGTGACTGAGTGGGATATCGCGTCATGGTGCTAGCGGCCTGAGTTCCCAGTGGGGCAGCACTATAAAGTCACCATGACTGTGCACTGCCACAAGTCGGTACTGTCCTGACATGAGCTTAGATGTTGCCAGGACGTGAAACTCCACAAACCAATAAACCTATAACCACACCAACTGACTAAAATGGTGGCGGTGAACAAGGCGCTGGACTCGACCCCTGCTGAGAACCACTGTGTACACACTGTCCTTAATTACACACTACACAACCCAGCGCGTTGTAACTAGGCCCACAAAGGCGCCACCACGCGGCCGAAACAGGCAATCCAACAGTATTCTATGACGATACTACAGAATTTCGTACTCAGCTATTACAGCATTGCAAAAATACAGTATTTCTGTATCAGCTTATGATAGAAATTCAGGATTATTATTATTATTACAGCATTTCAGGATGTTTTCACTAGAGCATTAATTATAGGATGTATAATTAATTATGCAGATATAAATAGGCGGAGTATTCCTTTATTATTATTATTATTTGATATTACGTTATTCGAAAAATATATTATGTCCAATCGCTGACCTGCCTGGATTTGACCCGGGTTGCCTCCTCTAGTGCCGCCAACAGCAGTTTCCGTTGGTGCTCGTGCCAGGGCCGCGTTCAGGGTCCGTCTCAGAGGCGCCTCGGCGATGTCTCGGCGATGCTTTTTGGCTTAAATCCATTCAGGGTGCGTCTCGGCGACGTCTCGGCAATGCCGCCCTTTTCAATCAGGAGACAAAAAGCGCCTCGAAAATGGCCGCCGCATGCAGTGGTTTCATCCAATCAGAGCACAGCATTTCGATTGCAAATGGCCACCGCCTATGGGGACGGCCATTTTTGAGACAAGAAACTGCCTTTGTGGTTCAGACTAGCTTGACGTCACGGGTGCCTCCGAGACGGACCCTGAATGCGGTCCTGGTCAGTCACTTGCCCAGTGGATTTGAAACAATCACTACAATATTACAGTATTACTGCATTGTAGTGTCACCGTATTACATAATTTCAAGATTATCATTATTGCAGCATTTCAGTATTATATCACTAGAGCACCATACAGTAAAACCTCTCTAAATCGACCGACCATGTGAACGAATTTAAGCGGTCCATTTAGGGAGGTTGTCAGTTTAGATTGTAGAATATACTTACAATTGAATTTTTGGGACCCAAATAAAGATATTGATATAGGGAAGTGGTCGATCTGTGGAGGGGTTGGTATAGAGAGGCTTTACTGTAGTATTATGTCACTGAAGTATTAGTGTATTACCGCATTGTGGCACATTATTACAGCATTTCATTATTTCATTATTACAGCATTTCAGTATTATAATATTATCACAAAGCATTATAGTCGTATATCATTGCAATATTGGATTATTATTGCCTTGTAGTATCACCTTATTACAACATTTTATGATTTTAATGTTACATCATTGCAGTATTATATCAATATCGCGTTATATTAGTATATCACTATACTATTACAATTTTACTGCATTGTAGTATCACAGTATTACAGCAGCTAAGGATTTCATTATTACAGCATATTAGTATTATATCACTAGAGTATTACAGTGACATATCGTTGCCATATTGGAGTATACTACTATATTACTAGTATATCACTACAATTTTGGAGTATTACTTCATTGGAATATCACCTCATTACATAATTCTATTATTTTATTATTGGTGTTCTCTGTGGCAGAGTGGTTAGAGTGCCTGACTTCTAATCTGAGGGTCAGTGGTTCGATTCCCCGTGCCCCCACCTCTGTTCATTTGGATTTCCACCACTGTGTATAACTTACAGTGTCATCAAAGGCCAGTTGCTCTCATACCATGTCTATGTGGTGTGGGAGGTTAAAAATCCCTTGGGTCGGTAAAAGTGTAGGCTCGGGCTTTCTCTCGACAAACTGTCTAATGGTGAAAACAAGTCTATTCAGGCTTATCCATGATAGGCAGTATAAATCTTCAAGAATTACAACATTTCATTATTATCAGAGTACCACCCACCACACCCACATCCTTCCTCCACCTCTCCCCTATCCCACCCTACAGTACTTATAATATTACAACATTTCAATGAGTACTTGGCTACCAGCCCGCCCTCTAGTGAGACTAGCACTAACTACAACCTAGTACCAGTACCACCCAGCCTACACACCTCCTTCCTCCACCTCTCCACTACCCCCCCCCCCCCGCCCACACCTCTCCGCTGCCCCCCTTCCACCTCCACCACACGCTCTGACTGCATATGGCAAACCGGAAGTTGGGTCAATTGGTATTGTGAGCAACCGCACATGCGCAGCCTGAGCTACCGCAGCCAGTCCCAGATCGCCTCATGTGGATTTATATAGATCTCTTTCTTTCTCTCTCCCTATATTTATATATATTTAAACACGTGATTAACCAGGCAATGGAGAAGGAATCATATCGGCGTTAGGATCAAGTTGAACATGGCTCTGGAGTCAAGTGTCTGTTGAGGCAGAGGAGGAGGAGTGTAGCTTTGGACCTCCTTCCGAGATGTTATTCACTTATTGTTGTGAGGTTTGAGCTTTGTTTATACTTCCATCCCGACAAGATTTGGCGACTTATTAAAAAAAAAAAAAAAAGAAGGATTTCCTCACCGCCATCTTGGAACCGCCATGAAACTTCACCCGGGTTTGCTGAGCATGCCCAATCACAATGCCCGGAGGCCTCGAGGTAGGCGCCAACAGTATTGTCATTATTATTATTATTATTATTATGAGATAGGCACTTATTTAAAGTTATATAGCGAATGGTAGATAGGAAGTGTGAACACTTATTTGTCTTATAGAGGGAGTGCATGTGACGTCATCACTCAGCAGTCAGCGGTCAGCAGACAGTCATCTTGGATTACGAGCATCCTCCCTAGCTATGTTGTGAATGCATACAGATGCAGTAAAACAGAGTTTTCTTGTGTTCTGGGAGGTTCTGCGCAGTTTACATCCGATGTGTTTACTTATAGCACTTTAGCAACAACTTGTGAAGCCAAACTTCTCAAAACAGTGACAAATAAACCAACAAATCAGTAAATAAGTGTAGTCAGTTGCAAGCCTTCTGTATGTAATACAATATGACCACCGAAAGTTGTCTTCTGACATCATTACACCCCCTCTATAGTCTGGTGAGTTTGAGTTTCTGGTATTTTTCAGAGATAAATATATTAAATTGGTTCTTATAATCTACCTTACTTTAATTTGGAGTAACTTTTATTTTAAATGGCTGACTTTTGAGATATTTCAAGTACAAATATCCTAAATTAATGTTGGCAAGCACACCAAAACTCTGGCAGTGGTACCATAGACTTCTGCGGTAACGGGTTCTTTTAGATTGACTCAACATTCCCTTCAATGTGGCAAGAAATGATTAATAAGTGCACCAGTATCTACGTTAGATATGTCTAATCAAATCTAGGTGAGTGTTTTCTAAAATCAAATTTGATGTTTTATCGAACTATGTAGCTTTAACTTGCCGAAGACTAAAGCCGTGTTCACACGGGCAAAATGTAAAGCGATTCAGCCAAGGCGGATACCAGGAGTCGAATTAGCCGCCCGTTCACACGGGCAGTACTTGGGCCGGAAATCGATATCAGCGCATGAGCAAGTCGATACTAACCAGTGCCACTTTGGGTTCGTCGACGTCACCACGAGAGAGTGTGGGTTCGACCTAGATATGTATGGACTGAATTGTATTGGTTTGGAACGGTCAAAACTTCTGCTGGGCAGTGAAACCCTAAAAATAAATGATGAAAGAAATATCTGTGCACCTCTAGCAGGTTCATAGACCAAATTATATATTATGCGCTTTTGATCGACCGGAAAGTCAACAAACTACGGTCTCGACTGCGCATGTGTGTCACGTCCTTAATCCGTCTCAGTGCGTCCAGACGGGCAAAATAAATCGATTCACAGAAATCGATTTACGTAATCGACCTCTAAAAGTGGTTTACAATATGCGCATCACAGAAATCGATTCAGCCCTAATTCGACTCAGACTCCCGTTCACACGCGAAATGTGCATCGAACTAGGCAAGTCGATTTCTACGAATCGATTTACATTACCCGTTACCCAAGTTAATGTGGGTTGTCGTGTTGCATAAGCCGAGTTGTTAAGACCGGGTATGGTTTACACAAAAGGACATTGTTTGTTGTTTTATGTCCTAGCAACATCTAAGGTCATATCAGGACCAATACCGACTTGGCACAGTGGACACTTATGTGGACTTTATAGTGCTGCTCCACTGGCACTGGGAGACCAGGCCACCAGCACCATGACCCGATATCCCCAGTCACATTATCCCAATACTGAGCTAACCAGTCCTTGCCCAATCCTGTTAATGCTGAGCACCAGGCTAGGTAGAGGCAATTATCAATTTTATAAGTCATTGGTTTGACTCAGCAGGGGTTCGGACTCCCGACCTCCCACATGGGAAGCCTGCGATTCGGCCATCGCGTGCAGTCACAAAAAGACATGTGGCTTATTGTACATGCAGTCAATGGAGAGGTATATTTAGTCATATTTAGTACCATGTACTCAGGGCCAAACTTAGATAAAGGATTCACCCTGCACTCGCAGTACACGGGTGAATACCAACCCTATATAAAAGCTGTCGAAAAATCGGTGAAATGCAATGACAGCCTAAATTCACAATCTAAGAAGCAACATTTATTCTTCATATATGTTTTCATATTTCCCCGCTACCTTTGAGTTGAGAAATGTAATAAAACATGCAACTTAATAGACTTTATAAGTGAAATCGATGAGGTTCTTTGGCCGCCATCTTGTCTTTTTGCATTCTCTCCCATTTCACCAACTTTGTGCCAATATAAGTACTCATTTGATACTGGAGGCAGGCATTCTACTTCCTGTTCCATACTAAAGCTATTTTCGTCCGTATTTAGACTACGTTGTCTTTCACCCATGTACTACAAGTACAGGGTGAATCTTTTATCTAGGCCACACTAAGAGGTAGGCTTACCAATGGATTCAGCCAATTCCCGGAAGCTTACAACTATTTAAAGCTGAGTAATCCGATGGCTTTTAGATAAATATATTAGCATCCTAATTCTAATTTAATTTACTTTCATTTGAAGTAACTTTTATTCAAAGGGTTAAACTTGCATAGTCCGATGAAAGCATTCAATTTGTAAAACCAAAATACCTGTTGATATTTTGTTATACATTTCCAACTTAGATCCTGGTGCACTTATTAAGCAATTGTTGCTGCATATAACGAAACACTGATCACATTTAATAGAACCTGTTACTGCAGCAGTCTATGGTACTCGACATTGTTTGCACTTCCAATATCTCAAAAGTTAGCCATTTAAATTGAAAATTACTTCAACCTAAAAGTGTGTTAGATTATTTACAGCAATCAACGTAATACATTTATGTTTAAAAATGACACAAACTCAAAGCTATCAGACTATGCAACTTTAACTTTGGCGAGTTGCAGTGCAGCATTTATTTTGGGTTTGCATTTAAAAATACTGGACAGCATAGGCTTCAATCCTGAGCCTTCAAATTGAGTTAGTGATCCTTCTAATAAATATGAAGCATATCGGGCTTGGTGGCCTAATCGGTAGAACGCGGGTCTCGCGTGCAGAAGGTTGGGAGTTTGGTTCCTGGTCGAATCAAACCAATGACTTTCAAAGTTATACTTGTTGCTTCCGAGCCTGGTGCTCGGCATTAATAGAACAGGGCAAGGACTGGTTAGCTCAGTGTCAGGATGACTTGACTGAGGGGGATATTGGGTCATGGTGCCGGTGGCCTGATTTCCCAGTGGGGCAGCACTATAAAGGTACCATGATTGCACACTGTCACAAGTTGGTACCCATCCTGATATGACCTTACATGTTGCTAGGATGTGAAACAACAACCAACAACGGCAACATGTATGAAGTAGTGAATGCTTAATGAGTGCACTAGTATTGGATCAACCAGTGGTCCACAACTGGTTCATCAAAGGCTGTGGTATGTGTTGTCCTGTCTGTGGGAAAGTGCATATAAAACACCCCTTGCTGCTTATCGGAAAGAGTAGCCTATGTGGTGGCAACAGGTTTCATCTAAAGAAATGTGTCAGAATGACCAAATGTTTTATGTCCAATAGCCGATGATAAAAATCAATGTGCTCTAGAGGCATCGTTAAAAAAAAAAAACTTTCTGAAATGGATATACAGGATCAAATTTAGGTAATAATTTCAGTATTCAAAATCTGATGCTTTCATCGGACTATGCCACAATAAACCAGAAGTAGTGGTCGATTCGTTAGAGTGCAACCTCCTCCTGAATGTATTGGGTGTCAGTCCCCGCTGACACTCAAACACATTTTACTAAGTTGCGTTGATTTGTTGGCCCTGCGCCAATGGTTCTACACTGCAGACAGTATGCATGACCCTTTTAGTAAGGTAAAACAAGAAAACATTTGAGCCTTTTTGAGGGCAGCTGGACTGTACCACCTCATATAGTTTACTAAATAAATTCTATCAATTATTAATACAACTTTTCTTTTTCTATGGGAATTTGTTTCCCTTGACCATAAATCTAATTTAATGAGTGTCTATTGGCACATAATTGATTGTCTGCTTTTACACGTAAAAGCGTTGGTTTGAACAAAAAACAAACATTTCTCGCCGTGAATATGGCCTATGCTGCTGACACAGCGTAAAGTAACCACCAATCAATCAATCAAATCCTATGCTATGCATGTCAGGAGTTCGAAATCTGTGTGGCTCAAACCAATGGCTTACAAAATTGATATTTGTTACAACCTAGCCTGGCACACGGTATTACTAAAATAGGACAAGGACTGGTTAGCTCAGTATTAGGATAATGTGACAAAGTCGGAAATCAGGTCCTGGTTGGGGATGGTCAGGTCTCCCAGTGGGGCAGCACAATAAAGTTCCCATATATGTGCACTGTCACAAGTCAGTTCCCAAACTGATATGACCTTAGATGTTGCCGGGATGTAAAACCGTAACAAACAACCTTGTAATAGTATGAGATGAACATATTCATAGGGTCAGTTAAAGTTGCATTGTCCGATTGTTTGGAGTTTCTGACATTAAAAATAGATATATATATAATATTGGGTTGATTGTTAGGATCTACCTTTCTTTACCTTAATGTATCTTTTCTTTCAAATTGCAAACATAGATGCAATTTGAAGTCAAAAGGTTTAGACCATAGGCTTCAGCAGTAACAGGTTCAATTAAATTCACTTAGTAAGTCCTTCTATGCAGCAACACATGTTTAATGAGCATACCAGTATCTATCTTGGATATCCACCTAAAAATATTAGCATATGGATATAGCCAGGACATTAAGCAACTAGCTCAACCACTAATGAACACCGGAGCAAACAATGCACCATTACTAAGGTAGACCAGAAGCCAAAGCAAAGCTCATCGAAGAAGCACACTGGAGATGGCTGCCAAAGTATGCAATGCACAAACAGTGAAGGAAAGGCAAATTCCTGATCTAAAAATATACAAAAATTAGCTGTGCAAAATAAAACCAGGAAACCCCAACTAAGCTTCACCACAAGGGGGCATGTGATATGTCACGGCCCACCAGCTGGACAGCCCATGACAGGAAATCCGGAAATATAAAAGCCAGATAACACATACACCAACAATATAATCAAATCAAATCCGAACAAACATAGCCCAACCACCTATTACGTACAAGCCTATAACATGTAAATAGAGTTGGCTAGTATAGAATTAAGTAAGAAAAAAAAGTGGAAAACTCTTCCTAAGAAAACAAAAAAAACACTAATATAGATCACTACCCAAGATATAACTCTAAGAAACACTAAACTACAACTGCCCAGCATTGAAAACAAGCTCGATCATCCACACTTACAGGGCCGCCAGTGTAGTGACCCAATATCCCACTCAGTCACATTATCCCAATACTAGGCTAACCAGTCATTGCCCTGTCCTGTTAATGCCAACTGCTCTGCTAGGTAGTGAGACGTATCAATTTGATAAGTCATTGGTTGAAGTCGGTTGGAGATCGACCCCACGAGCTCCTCACATAGGAGGCCAGCCCCAATGAAATTTATATGCGAAAACATATCGGTGACTACATGTGGTGACTCAATTTTACACATAGCTGGTTCCGAATGAGAACGCATACAATTACGAATTGATTGAATTCTTTTTTCTTGAAGATTTATACTGCCTATTATGGATAAGTCTGAATAGACTTGTTTTCACCATCAGACAGTTTGTCGATAGAAAGCCCGAGCTTACACTTTTACCAACCCAAGGGATTTTTAACCTCCCACACCACATAGACATGGTATGAGAGCAACTGTCCTTTGATGACGCTGTAAGTTATCCACAGCGGTGGAAATCCAAATTGGCAGAGGTGGGGGCATGGGGAATTGAACCAATGACCTTCAGATTAGGAGTCTGACCTAGAGAGAAAGTCAGAGACTCTAACCACTCTGCCACATGGCTTCACTACTGTTTGGGTAAAATGAATCTGTTAAGGCATTCCACATGAAAGACTTAATACACAAATATTCGCGGATGGAATGCTGAGTTCAGTTAGTAGTTTGTCTTGGTGTGTGTGTGGGCGGGGGGGTCCTATGTAAGCCTATGTGTGAGGCTTCATGAATTGGTTATTAATACTATTGAGTATTGCACAGTGCATGGACTATGACGTTGTGGTTCACACTCATTCTAATCTCCAACATGTGAGAAGTGTATTATATGGGAGCTGTGTTGCTAGGCTCTCCCAACACAGTGGAAAGCCAGATACTGACATAACAATTAACATATGTGCGGCTAATTTCTTTTCTTTTTATGAAGATAACAAAAAAAACATCAAAACAATTAACCAGCAAAACCATTCATCAAAAAGTATCAAAAGCACTACCTATATACTAAGACATTCACCGAATATTTTACCACAATCCGATTTGTCATGGCCTCTAAGTTAGCTAAAAGTAATGGTCATGTAATGAACTTAAAGTTGCATAGTACGATTGGTTGGTTGTTGGAGTTTTACATCCTGGCAACATCTAAGGTCCTATCAAGATGGGTACCGAACTGTGATAGTGTGCACTCATGGTCATTTTATAGTGCTGCCCCACTTAGAAATCAGGCCATCGCCACCATGACCCAACATGCCACTCAGTCACATTATGCTGACACTGAGCTAACCACTCTTTGCCCTTATCCTATTAATGCCGAGCGCCAGGCTAGGAAGCGACAAGTATCAATTTTATAAGTCATTGGTTTGACTCGACTGGGAACCAAACTCCTGATACCCGGCATGTGAAGATTGCGCCCTACTGTTTCGGCGCCCGCGCTGGGTCATACATAGTCCGATAAAAGCATCACATTTTCAAAACAAAATCACTTACCTAGATTTGATCCTATATATTTAGATACTGCGTATTTGTTACTTCGTCGAAGGGGACATATAAGTTAATTTTGTTGAACCTGTTGCTGCTGAAGACTATGTTGCCAGAATTTGGATGTGCATGCCAACATTAATTTTGTATCCTTTCACTTCAAATATCTGAATAATAGTGAGCCATTCATCAGTGTTCATAATTAGTTTTTTCTTTTCTTTTTGTTGTTCTTTTACGTCCTAGCAACATCTAGTGTTCATAATCAAGATTACTTCAAGCCGTCATAATGATCAATCTATTATATGTATCTCTCAATATGCCGTGAAAATTTGCAGTGAGTTCGCACTGTCAAAAATCAGTACCCATCCTGATATGACCTTAGATGTTGCCAAGATGTAAAACTCCAACAACTAACCAACTTCCCTCTACACCCACCCAATCCACACACAGGTTCCACCCACACCAGTATAACCGATCCACGGGCACAGCTTGCAGATTGAATGTTAGATGTGTAATCGTATAGTTGCACCAATGCATTGTGCGAGTAGATTAGCTTCATACTTCCAAAGCCTTTAATGCTATATGTATACACATATCCAGATATGTGCTGTGTTTTGGGCATTGCGCCATTTTCGGGAGGCTGCTCTTGATCCCTCTCAGCCGGCCTTTCAAGTGCTGGTCCCAGGGGGGCTGTTTTAAGCCCCTGGAATATGTAATGTTGAATTTGACAATTAAGTATCTAGCGCGCTGTACTTCCCTAGATCATGAATTATTTTTGTATCAGTCAATGGAGAGGTATATTTAGTCATATTTAGTACCATGTACTCAGGGCCAAACTTAGATAAAGGATTCACCCTGCACTCGCAGTACACGGGTGAATACCAACCCTATATAAAAGCTGTCGAAAAATCGGTGAAATGCAATGACAGCCTAAATTCACAATCTAAGAAGCAACATTTATTCTTCATATATGTTTTCATATTTCCCCGCTACCTTTGAGTTGAGAAATGTAATAAAACATGCAACTTAATAGACTTTATAAGTGAAATCGATGAGGTTCTTTGGCCGCCATCTTGTCTTTTTGCATTCTCTCCCATTTCACCAACTTTGTGCCAATATAAGTACTCATTTGATACTGGAGGCAGGCATTCTACTTCCTGTTCCATACTAAAGCTATTTTCGTCCGTATTTAGACTACGTTGTCTTTCACCCATGTACTACAAGTACAGGGTGAATCTTTTATCTAGGCCACACTAAGAGGTAGGCTTACCAATGGATTCAGCCAATTCCCGGAAGCTTACAACTATTTAAAGCTGAGTAATCCGATGGCTTTTAGATAAATATATTAGCATCCTAATTCTAATTTAATTTACTTTCATTTGAAGTAACTTTTATTCAAAGGGTTAAACTTGCATAGTCCGATGAAAGCATTCAATTTGTAAAACCAAAATACCTGTTGATATTTTGTTATACATTTCCAACTTAGATCCTGGTGCACTTATTAAGCAATTGTTGCTGCATATAACGAAACACTGATCACATTTAATAGAACCTGTTACTGCAGCAGTCTATAGCCGTGTTCACACGGGCAATGTAAATCGATTCGTAGAAAGCGACTTGTATAGTTCGCCTCACATTTCACGTGTGAACGCACGTCTGAGGCGGATTAGGGTTGATTCGATTCACGTGATCCGGATAATGTAAACCACCTAAGCTAGGTAGTCTACGTGAATCGATTCCTGTGATGCGGATAATTTTGTCCGTGTGAACGCACTGAGGCGGATTAAGCACCTCACACGCATGCGCAGTCGACACATCAGTTTGTTGACTTTCCGGTCGATCAAAAGCGCATATTATATAATTTAATTAATGAAACCGCTATCTATGCACAGATATTTTTTTCATCATTTATTTGTAGGGTTTCACTGCCCAGCAGAAGTTTTGACCGTTCCAAACCAATACGAATCATTAAATACATATCTAGGTCGAACCCACACTCTCTGGTGCCGGCGTCGTCGAACCCAAAATGGCGCTGGTTAGCCTGGACTTGCTCATGCGCAGATATCCACTTCCGCCTCACGCAGTGTCCGTGTGAACGGGCGCCTAATTCGCCTCACCTGATTCGATTTGTGTGATACGCCTCACATTTTGTCCGTGTGAACACGGCTTATGGTACTAGACTTTGTTTACATGCTTACCAAGGTTAAATTTTCATTGTTTGCACTTCCAATATCTCAAAAGTTAGCCATTTAAATTGAAAATTACTTCAACCTAAAAGTGTGTTAGAATATTTACAGCAATCAACGTTATACATTTATGTTTAAAAATGACACAAACTCAAAGCTATCAGACTATGCAACTTTAACTTTAGCGATTTGCAGTGCAGCATTTATTTTGGGTTTGCATTTAAAAATACTGGACAGCATAGGCTTCAATCCTGAGCCTTCAAATTGAGTTAGTGATCCTTCTAATAAATATGAAGCATATCGGGCTTGGTGGCCTAATCGGTAGAACGCGGGTCTCGCGTGCAGAAGGTTGGGAGTTTGGTTCCTGGTCGAATCAAACCAATGACTTTCAAAGTTATACTTGTTGCTTCCGAGCCTGGTGCTCGGCATTAATAGAACAGGGCAAGGACTGGTTAGCTCAGTGTCAGGATGACTTGACTGAGGGGGATATTGGGTCATGGTGCCGGTGGCCTGATTTCCCAGTGGGGCAGCACTATAAAGGTACCATGATTGCACACTGTCACAAGTTGGTACCCATCCTGATATGACCTTACATGTTGCTAGGATGTGAAACAACAACCAACAACGGCAACATGTATGAAGTAGTGAATGCTTAATGAGTGCACTAGTATTGGATCAACCAGTGGTCCACAACTGGTTCATCAAAGGCTGTGGTATGTGTTGTCCTGTCTGTGGGAAAGTGCATATAAAACACCCCTTGCTGCTTATCGGAAAGAGTAGCCTATGTGGTGGCAACAGGTTTCATCTAAAGAAATGTGTCAGAATGACCAAATGTTTTATGTCCAATAGCCGATGATAAAAATCAATGTGCTCTAGAGGCATCGTTAAAAAAAAAAAACTTTCTGAAATGGATATACAGGATCAAATTTAGGTAATAATTTCAGTATTCAAAATCTGATGCTTTCATCGGACTATGCCACAATAAACCAGAAGTAGTGGTCGATTCGTTAGAGTGCAACCTCCTCCTGAATGTATTGGGTGTCAGTCCCCGCTGACACTCAAACACATTTTACTAAGTTGCGTTGATTTGTTGGCCCTGCGCCAATGGTTCTACACTGCAGGGATATAGCCAGGACATTAAGCAACTAGCTCAACCACTAATGAACACCGGAGCAAACAATGCACCATTACTAAGGTAGACCAGAAGCCAAAGCAAAGCTCATCGAAGAAGCACACTGGAGATGGCTGCCAAAGTATGCAATGCACAAACAGTGAAGGAAAGGCAAATTCCTGATCTAAAAATATACAAAAATTAGCTGTGCAAAATAAAACCAGGAAACCCCAACTAAGCTTCACCACAAGGGGGCATGTGATATGTCACGGCCCACCAGCTGGACAGCCCATGACAGGAAATCCGGAAATATAAAAGCCAGATAACACATACACCAACAATATAATCAAATCAAATCCGAACAAACATAGCCCAACCACCTATTACGTACAAGCCTATAACATGTAAATAGAGTTGGCTAGTATAGAATTAAGTAAGAAAAAAAAGTGGAAAACTCTTCCTAAGAAAAAAAACTAAAAAACTAATATAGATCATTAACCCAAGATATAACTTTAAGAAACACAAAACTATAACTGCTCATCATTGAAAACAAGCTCGATCATCCACACTTACATGCTATGGACAGCATAAACAAATAAAAAATATATATATATATTTAAAAAATAAAAGAAATATGCATGATAAAATATAGATTCACGTTTGAATTTAGAAGATTTAATGCTTTCATCGGATTGCGCAGGGTTACTACAATACATGGATGATTGATTGGTGATAATTTAATTATATATTAGCAACAACAGCCATATTGACGGAGAAATTAGTACACAGCAAAATATGGAGATTGGTTGGGTGTTGGAGTTCTATGTCCTGGCAACATCTAAGGTCATATCAGGATAGGTACTATTTGCTGACACTGCTCCCTCATGGTGACTTCATAGTGCTGTCCCACTGGAAGACTAGGCGGCCAGTGTGATGACCCAATATCCCACTCAGTCACGTTATCCTGATACTAGTCTAACCAGTCCTTGCCCTGTCCTGTTAATGCCAACTGCCCTGCTAGGTAACAAGACATATCAATTTGATAAGTCATTGGTTGAAGTCGGTTGGAGATCGACCCCACGAGCTCCTCACATAGGAGGCCAGCCCCAATGAAATTTATATGCGAAAACATATCGGTGACTACATGTGGTGACTCAATTTTACACATAGCTGGTTCCGAATGAGAACGCATACAATTACGAATTGATTGAATTCTTTTTTCTTGAAGATTTATACTGCCTATTATGGATAAGTCTGAATAGACTTGTTTTCACCATCAGACAGTTTGTCGATAGAAAGCCCGAGCTTACACTTTTACCAACCCAAGGGATTTTTAACCTCCCACACCACATAGACATGGTATGAGAGCAACTGTCCTTTGATGACGCTGTAAGTTATCCACAGCGGTGGAAATCCAAATTGGCAGAGGTGGGGGCATGGGGAATTGAACCAATGACCTTCAGATTAGGAGTCTGACCTAGAGAGAAAGTCAGAGACTCTAACCACTCTGCCACATGGCTTCACTACTGTTTGGGTAAAATGAATCTGTTAAGGCATTCCACATGAAAGACTTAATACACAAATATTCGCGGATGGAATGCTGAGTTCAGTTAGTAGTTTGTCTTGGTGTGTGTGTGGGCGGGGGGGTCCTATGTAAGCCTATGTGTGAGGCTTCATGAATTGGTTATTAATACTATTGAGTATTGCACAGTGCATGGACTATGACGTTGTGGTTCACACTCATTCTAATCTCCAACATGTGAGAAGTGTATTATATGGGAGCTGTGTTGCTAGGCTCTCCCAACACAGTGGAAAGCCAGATACTGACATAACAATTAACATATGTGCGGCTAATTTCTTTTCTTTTTATGAAGATAACAAAAAAAACATCAAAACAATTAACCAGCAAAACCATTCATCAAAAAGTATCAAAAGCACTACCTATATACTAAGACATTCACCGAATATTTTACCACAATCCGATTTGTCATGGCCTCTAAGTTAGCTAAAAGTAATGGTCATGTAATGAACTTAAAGTTGCATAGTACGATTGGTTGGTTGTTGGAGTTTTACATCCTGGCAACATCTAAGGTCCTATCAAGATGGGTACCGAACTGTGATAGTGTGCACTCATGGTCATTTTATAGTGCTGCCCCACTTAGAAATCAGGCCATCGCCACCATGACCCAACATGCCACTCAGTCACATTATGCTGACACTGAGCTAACCACTCTTTGCCCTTATCCTATTAATGCCGAGCGCCAGGCTAGGAAGCGACAAGTATCAATTTTATAAGTCATTGGTTTGACTCGACTGGGAACCAAACTCCTGATACCCGGCATGTGAAGATTGCGCCCTACTGTTTCGGCGCCCGCGCTGGGTCATACATAGTCCGATAAAAGCATCACATTTTCAAAACAAAATCACTTACCTAGATTTGATCCTATATATTTAGATACTGCGTATTTGTTACTTCGTCGAAGGGGACATATAAGTTAATTTTGTTGAACCTGTTGCTGCTGAAGACTATGTTGCCAGAATTTGGATGTGCATGCCAACATTAATTTTGTATCCTTTCACTTCAAATATCTGAATAATAGTGAGCCATTCATCAGTGTTCATAATTAGTTTTTTCTTTTCTTTTTGTTGTTCTTTTACGTCCTAGCAACATCTAGTGTTCATAATCAAGATTACTTCAAGCCGTCATAATGATCAATCTATTATATGTATCTCTCAATATGCCGTGAAAATTTGCAGTGAGTTCGCACTGTCAAAAATCAGTACCCATCCTGATATGACCTTAGATGTTGCCAAGATGTAAAACTCCAACAACTAACCAACTTCCCTCTACACCCACCCAATCCACACACAGGTTCCACCCACACCAGTATAACCGATCCACGGGCACAGCTTGCAGATTGAATGTTAGATGTGTAATCGTATAGTTGCACCAATGCATTGTGCGAGTAGATTAGCTTCATACTTCCAAAGCCTTTAATGCTATATGTATACACATATCCAGATATGTGCTGTGTTTTGGGCATTGCGCCATTTTCGGGAGGCTGCTCTTGATCCCTCTCAGCCGGCCTTTCAAGTGCTGGTCCCAGGGGGCTGTTTTAAGCCCCTGGAATATGTAATGTTGAATTTGACAATTAAGTATCTAGCGCGCTGTACTTCCCTAGATCATGAATTATTTTTGTATCAGTCAATGGAGAGGTATATTTAGTCATATTTAGTACCATGTACTCAGGGCCAAACTTAGATAAAGATTCACCCTGCACTCGCAGTACACGGGTGAATACCAACCCTATATAAAAGCTGTCGAAAAATCGGTGAAATGCAATGACAGCCTAAATTCACAATCTAAGAAGCAACATTTATTCTTCATATATGTTTTCATATTTCCCCGCTACCTTTGAGTTGAGAAATGTAATAAAACATGCAACTTAATAGACTTTATAAGTGAAATCGATGAGGTTCTTTGGCCGCCATCTTGTCTTTTTGCATTCTCTCCATTTCACCAACTTTGTGCCAATATAAGTACTCATTTGATACTGGAGGCAGGCATTCTACTTCCTGTTCCATACTAAAGCTATTTTCGTCCGTATTTAGACTACGTTGTCTTTCACCCATGTACTACAAGTACAGGGTGAATCTTTTATCTAGGCCACACTAAGAGGTAGGCTTACCAATGGATTCAGCCAATTCCCGGAAGCTTACAACTATTTAAAGCTGAGTAATCCGATGGCTTTTAGATAAATATATTAGCATCCTAATTCTAATTTAATTTACTTTCATTTGAAGTAACTTTTATTCAAAGGGTTAAACTTGCATAGTCCGATGAAAGCATTCAATTTGTAAAACCAAAATACCTGTTGATATTTTGTTATACATTTCCAACTTAGATCCTGGTGCACTTATTAAGCAATTGTTGCTGCATATAACGAAACACTGATCACATTTAATAGAACCTGTTACTGCAGCAGTCTATAGCCGTGTTCACACGGGCAATGTAAATCGATTCGTAGAAAGCGACTTGTATAGTTCGCCTCACATTTCACGTGTGAACGCACGTCTGAGGCGGATTAGGGTTGATTCGATTCACGTGATCCGGATAATGTAAACCACCTAAGCTAGGTAGTCTACGTGAATCGATTCCTGTGATGCGGATAATTTTGTCCGTGTGAACGCACTGAGGCGGATTAAGCACCTCACACGCATGCGCAGTCGACACATCAGTTTGTTGACTTTCCGGTCGATCAAAAGCGCATATTATATAATTTAATTAATGAAACCGCTATCTATGCACAGATATTTTTTTCATCATTTATTTGTAGGGTTTCACTGCCCAGCAGAAGTTTTGACCGTTCCAAACCAATACGAATCATTAAATACATATCTAGGTCGAACCCACACTCTCTGGTGCCGGCGTCGTCGAACCCAAAATGGCGCTGGTTAGCCTGGACTTGCTCATGCGCAGATATCCACTTCCGCCTCACGCAGTGTCCGTGTGAACGGGCGCCTAATTCGCCTCACCTGATTCGATTTGTGTGATACGCCTCACATTTTGTCCGTGTGAACACGGCTTATGGTACTAGACTTTGTTTACATGCTTACCAAGGTTAAATTTTCATTGTTTGCACTTCCAATATCTCAAAAGTTAGCCATTTAAATTGAAAATTACTTCAACCTAAAAGTGTGTTAGAATATTTACAGCAATCAACGTTATACATTTATGTTTAAAAATGACACAAACTCAAAGCTATCAGACTATGCAACTTTAACTTTAGCGATTTGCAGTGCAGCATTTATTTTGGGTTTGCATTTAAAAATACTGGACAGCATAGGCTTCAATCCTGAGCCTTCAAATTGAGTTAGTGATCCTTCTAATAAATATGAAGCATATCGGGCTTGGTGGCCTAATCGGTAGAACGCGGGTCTCGCGTGCAGAAGGTTGGGAGTTTGGTTCCTGGTCGAATCAAACCAATGACTTTCAAAGTTATACTTGTTGCTTCCGAGCCTGGTGCTCGGCATTAATAGAACAGGGCAAGGACTGGTTAGCTCAGTGTCAGGATGACTTGACTGAGGGGGATATTGGGTCATGGTGCCGGTGGCCTGATTTCCCAGTGGGGCAGCACTATAAAGGTACCATGATTGCACACTGTCACAAGTTGGTACCCATCCTGATATGACCTTACATGTTGCTAGGATGTGAAACAACAACCAACAACGGCAACATGTATGAAGTAGTGAATGCTTAATGAGTGCACTAGTATTGGATCAACCAGTGGTCCACAACTGGTTCATCAAAGGCTGTGGTATGTGTTGTCCTGTCTGTGGGAAAGTGCATATAAAACACCCCTTGCTGCTTATCGGAAAGAGTAGCCTATGTGGTGGCAACAGGTTTCATCTAAAGAAATGTGTCAGAATGACCAAATGTTTTATGTCCAATAGCCGATGATAAAAATCAATGTGCTCTAGAGGCATCGTTAAAAAAAAAAAACTTTCTGAAATGGATATACAGGATCAAATTTAGGTAATAATTTCAGTATTCAAAATCTGATGCTTTCATCGGACTATGCCACAATAAACCAGAAGTAGTGGTCGATTCGTTAGAGTGCAACCTCCTCCTGAATGTATTGGGTGTCAGTCCCCGCTGACACTCAAACACATTTTACTAAGTTGCGTTGATTTGTTGGCCCTGCGCCAATGGTTCTACACTGCAGACAGTATGCATGACCCTTTTAGTAAGGTAAAACAAGAAAACATTTGAGCCTTTTTGAGGGCAGCTGGACTGTACCACCTCATATAGTTTACTAAATAAATTCTATCAATTATTAATACAACTTTTCTTTTTCTATGGGAATTTGTTTCCCTTGACCATAAATCTAATTTAATGAGTGTCTATTGGCACATAATTGATTGTCTGCTTTTACACGTAAAAGCGTTGGTTTGAACAAAAAACAAACATTTCTCGCCGTGAATATGGCCTATGCTGCTGACACAGCGTAAAGTAACCACCAATCAATCAATCAAATCCTATGCTATGCATGTCAGGAGTTCGAAATCTGTGTGGCTCAAACCAATGGCTTACAAAATTGATATTTGTTACAACCTAGCCTGGCACACGGTATTACTAAAATAGGACAAGGACTGGTTAGCTCAGTATTAGGATAATGTGACAAAGTCGGAAATCAGGTCCTGGTTGGGGATGGTCAGGTCTCCCAGTGGGGCAGCACAATAAAGTTCCCATATATGTGCACTGTCACAAGTCAGTTCCCAAACTGATATGACCTTAGATGTTGCCGGGATGTAAAACCGTAACAAACAACCTTGTAATAGTATGAGATGAACATATTCATAGGGTCAGTTAAAGTTGCATTGTCCGATTGTTTGGAGTTTCTGACATTAAAAATAGATATATATATAATATTGGGTTGATTGTTAGGATCTACCTTTCTTTACCTTAATGTATCTTTTCTTTCAAATTGCAAACATAGATGCAATTTGAAGTCAAAAGGTTTAGACCATAGGCTTCAGCAGTAACAGGTTCAATTAAATTCACTTAGTAAGTCCTTCTATGCAGCAACACATGTTTAATGAGCATACCAGTATCTATCTTGGATATCCACCTAAAAATATTAGCATATGGATATAGCCAGGACATTAAGCAACTAGCTCAACCACTAATGAACACCGGAGCAAACAATGCACCATTACTAAGGTAGACCAGAAGCCAAAGCAAAGCTCATCGAAGAAGCACACTGGAGATGGCTGCCAAAGTATGCAATGCACAAACAGTGAAGGAAAGGCAAATTCCTGATCTAAAAATATACAAAAATTAGCTGTGCAAAATAAAACCAGGAAACCCCAACTAAGCTTCACCACAAGGGGGCATGTGATATGTCACGGCCCACCAGCTGGACAGCCCATGACAGGAAATCCGGAAATATAAAAGCCAGATAACACATACACCAACAATATAATCAAATCAAATCCGAACAAACATAGCCCAACCACCTATTACGTACAAGCCTATAACATGTAAATAGAGTTGGCTAGTTATAGAATTAAGTAAGAAAAAAAAGTGGAAAACTCTTCCTAAGAAAAAAAACTAAAAAACTAATATAGATCATTAACCCAAGATATAACTTTAAGAAACACAAAACTATAACTGCTCATCATTGAAAACAAGCTCGATCATCCACACTTACATGCTATGGACAGCATAAACAAATAAAAAATATATATATATATTTAAAAAATAAAAGAAATATGCATGATAAAATATAGATTCACGTTTGAATTTAGAAGATTTAATGCTTTCATCGGATTGCGCAGGGTTACTACAATACATGGATGATTGATTGGTGATAATTTAATTATATATTAGCAACAACAGCCATATTGACGGAGAAATTAGTACACAGCAAAATATGGAGATTGGTTGGGTGTTGGAGTTCTATGTCCTGGCAACATCTAAGGTCATATCAGGATAGGTACTATTTGCTGACACTGCTCCCTCATGGTGACTTCATAGTGCTGTCCCACTGGAAGACTAGGCGGCCAGTGTGATGACCCAATATCCCACTCAGTCACGTTATCCTGATACTAGTCTAACCAGTCCTTGCCCTGTCCTGTTAATGCCAACTGCCCTGCTAGGTAACAAGACATATCAATTTGATAAGTCATTGGTTGAAGTCGGTTGGAGATCGACCCCACGAGCTCCTCACATAGGAGGCCAGCCCCAATGAAATTTATATGCGAAAACATATCGGTGACTACATGTGGTGACTCAATTTTACACATAGCTGGTTCCGAATGAGAACGCATACAATTACGAATTGATTGAATTCTTTTTTCTTGAAGATTTATACTGCCTATTATGGATAAGTCTGAATAGACTTGTTTTCACCATCAGACAGTTTGTCGATAGAAAGCCCGAGCTTACACTTTTACCAACCCAAGGGATTTTTAACCTCCCACACCACATAGACATGGTATGAGAGCAACTGTCCTTTGATGACGCTGTAAGTTATCCACAGCGGTGGAAATCCAAATTGGCAGAGGTGGGGCATGGGGAATTGAACCAATGACCTTCAGATTAGGAGTCTGACCTAGAGAGAAAGTCAGAGACTCTAACCACTCTGCCACATGGCTTCACTACTGTTTGGGTAAAATGAATCTGTTAAGGCATTCCACATGAAAGACTTAATACACAAATATTCGCGGATGGAATGCTGAGTTCAGTTAGTAGTTTGTCTTGGTGTGTGTGTGGGCGGGGGGGTCCTATGTAAGCCTATGTGTGAGGCTTCATGAATTGGTTATTAATACTATTGAGTATTGCACAGTGCATGGACTATGACGTTGTGGTTACACACTCATTCTAATCTCCAACATGTGAGAAGTGTATTATATGGGAGCTGTGTTGCTAGGCTCTCCCAACACAGTGGAAAGCCAGATACTGACATAACAATTAACATATGTGCGGCTAATTTCTTTTCTTTTTATGAAGATAACAAAAAAAACATCAAAACAATTAACCAGCAAAACCATTCATCAAAAAGTATCAAAAGCACTACCTATATACTAAGACATTCACCGAATATTTTACCACAATCCGATTTGTCATGGCCTCTAAGTTAGCTAAAAGTAATGGTCATGTAATGAACTTAAAGTTGCATAGTACGATTGGTTGGTTGTTGGAGTTTTACATCCTGGCAACATCTAAGGTCCTATCAAGATGGGTACCGAACTGTGATAGTGTGCACTCATGGTCATTTTATAGTGCTGCCCCACTTAGAAATCAGGCCATCGCCACCATGACCCAACATGCCACTCCCGTCACATTTTTGC